>BOPP01000054.1:1513656-1563410 GCA_017312745.1 Gryllus bimaculatus | reverse complement strand
GGCGCGTGGGCGCGTGGGCGCGTGGGCGCGTGGGCGCGTGGGCGCGTGGGCGCGTGGGCGCGTGGGCGTATGGGCTTGAGTGCGTGTGCATGCATGTGTATGCGTGTGTGAGTGCATGCATGTTGTGTATGCATCTGTGTGTGAACTTGTGCAGTAATTTAATAAGAACATAAGGAAGTGTAGAGTTTGTATTCTCCAATAAGAAAGATGATTTAGACTATTTGTATTTTGGTTGCAGGTGCCTTGAAATCTATTGTCAGAAAATCTGGAGAAGTTGGAAGATACATTAATCACTTTCTTGCCACTGGCAGTGTAAGTTCTTACACCGGTCTTGGGCTTATGCAAGATAAAGGTAAATGTGATTAAGTCATTGTTTGAATATTTCTGCCTACTCGACAGCTGGAGTGGGGGTAGAGTGATGTTGCCACTTACTCGGGCAGCAGACATGTCGTGCGATCGTTTTTTGCATCGGATCACAACAGTAGCAAGAAACAAACTAGTAAGAGCTCACGAGAGTAGACGACACAAAACTGCCTCCTGATGCATGGCAAGAAGTAATGGCGTCTTCAACTTAGTTACTTTGCGCTATGAAATTTCATTTTTTTTTCTTCTTAAGTGTCTGCAACTCTGCAGTGACATCATCACAATGTGAAGCCTCTAGGTAACAGAATCCCCTCTTCCCTGTCAGCCAGGAGCTGTGAAGTAGACAAAAGTATTATCCATAGAATAGTATTAATTGTTCTTAAGAATAGTCTAACTTATGATATTATTACATCTCTATGGATAACCTGTCAAAAATGAGGGAAAAAATTAAATTCTTGCATTTTTAAGGAATAAAAGCTGGAATGACTTCTATAATTGATTTAAGTAACGTATATTTCACCTGTAAAATTTTTTATTAAACTGAAAAATTGATTTTGATGAATCTGTCCTAGAGCTAATAAAGACAGAAAAAGACAAAAGAATAAAATATGGACCCTACTGTATAGTGTCGATGTCGATAAATCACTTGTAATTGATCCAGTTGGTTTTCAATTTTTTATTGCTTATTGACATAGTTCACCCTAAAACTTTTTTTGCAGCATTATCCTTAAACCATATTAATAAGCAAAAAGCTAGTTGCTATGTTGCCCCAGTTGCTGAAACTTCAAAATAAAATCACTTTGACACAGGAAATAGTGTTGTAGATTATATTCACCGTTGAAACCCAATCCATTATATGATGCAATCCATTATATGATTTGCTTGAGGGTACCAACAGTGTGTCTGGCTCTCTTTTAGCTAATTTCTTTATCTACTTGTAACTGTAGTGTAATGGCCCAATGCTCAGACAATATATAGGAGGTGAATGAGTCTAGGATTGCAGTATGCTGCGACTGGTGACACTGACTACTGTCAAATGGTATACGAAAATTAAACTTGGAAATTTAAATACATTACATTTTCTTCAAAGTGTTGCAACCATACATCTATGAAGGCCCAAGCTGATGTGTCCACTCTGTAAACGTAAACAGACAGCATTTAAACAAACCTGTGTGTTCTAATGGGAGGTCTTTCAATATTTAGTTATCTAATATGTTATCTTAACAGTATTAAGTTTATTTTCGTAATTCTATAATGATAAGAATTCTTGTTGTAGTTGGTGGTTTGAAGAATTAAATTAGAAAATGAAGTTCTGTACTTTTCTGGATAAAATTATTTCTTAAGGAGAACATTTGTCAGTCTTAACATGTTATGTAAAATATTTCATTGTAGTTTCAATGATAATTGTGATTGTGAACCTTTTTTGCCACACCGTTTTAGTGTTCACAAGAAGACTGTTCTTTTGGCGATCTTTCTTTAGAACAACTACTAGTAGAGGGGCGTTCTCAAATGCACCACTTCTCACATAGCTGGATTTCCTGTCTGATTAAATACCTTATTAAAAATAAATAATAATCGATTTTGGTGCATCGAGCTCTTAAGTTTCATTTGAGTTCAAAACCCTGGGTGTGGTGACCCAAGCCTGAATCTCAATTGTGCATTCAGTTCCCCATGGGGTGCTATCAGTAATGTCGGTTGAGTGTTGTGATAATAATTCATATAGTCTGGCACCTGCCATTGCCTTGTAACTGTCCCGCCTCCCTTGGTTTGCTCTTGCTTTCAGTGATTTGAGTTAGTATGATCTGTGATTCTTCACAATGTACTTTAGTTCATAAATCCAGTTCTATGAATATACTTTTAAAATAACGTTTCCATGTTTGTATTCTTTACAGGTCTTAGTGTAAGTGCTGAAAACATAAATCGCATGCGCTATATGTCTCATTTCCGGGCAGTCCACAGAGGTTCTTTCTTCCAAGAGATGAGAACAACAGAGGCGCGACAACTGCTTCCTGATGCTTGGGGTATGGATTACTATGGAGTGAATGTTTGTTTGCTTTAAAAGTATTTTATTTTGTGACCACTGACTTGGAGCAGGCAAACCCAACCCTGATAAGTTGAATGACTCATCTTTGACTCTGAGCACTCTGCATGAAATTAATATGCCCCAAAACATTCTGATTTGATCTGTTATTGGTGTGCAAAGAATGTTTAGAATTGTAAAATGCTTAGAAACTTTGGAAATACAATATATTATTGAAAAATATATATTTGAAAATTCAACTCTTTGAAGTATGGGTTGCTGTTGAATTGCAAATTTCAATCAAACTAACCTAAGTTATTTTCAGATCTTCAAATGAGGGTTGGACACTAAAGCAAATTCCATTATTAATTTTTTGTTTTGTAATTTTTATGTCACAATCTTTACAAAGTTTTTAATGATATTTTGTATGAATTTAAAAAATTACATTTTCTGAAAGAAAAGATGAAGCAAATGAAAATTAAAGGAGACTTGGTGATCTTAAGATAAACAAGATTTCTCAAATCCGATTTGTAAATGGATCAAAAATTCAAATTTGTTTCTTTTATTGGTAGTACTGTTAATGTCACACATTTAATGTATAATTTTTTCCTTATTCTAAATGTAGTTTCTCATGTAATTATTTTCTTGTTCAATTATTAAATTTTTATTTATTTGATTTTTGAGTAAACTTGGAGAAAGTTTTTGATTGAAAAAATTTAATTCATGTTATTCAGAAAATATTTACAATATTAACCAGTTAATATTACAATAAAATATTATTAACACAGTTTTAAAGAGACTGAAAATTTTGAATGTCATAAGTGGGAAAATCAAAAAATATGCAATTTGTACTTTTCACATTTTCTTCTTCAGACCACCATAAAGGGGAGTAGAAACTAATAACACACAAATACGCATAAGGTAAACTAATTTAATTTGAAATAATATACCAAGTAAAAATGATATTTCTTGCAAATAGTTCATAAAGATTATAAGTAATGCATATTAACATAAAAACTAGTGCTTACCATCTTTGACGACTGCAGGGACAGATCCTTAAGTTATGTTGTCAGCAGAAACTGTCATTTACTCAAAAACTCCCCCCCCCCCCAAAAAAAAAAAACACACACACACACACACACCAACTAGCCAAATTCAAATGACAACATCTACAATTTTCAGAAAAAACAAAATCGTGAAAAAATTATTTACTTTCATAGAGATGTTGTTCTGTTGACTGTATTTTGATTGTTTCACTTTAGCATGAATAGATGTTATTTTATCTCTTACTGATGCCGTTCTTTCTTTTGGCAGGTTTTATATGCCCTGTTCACACTCCTGACGGGGCTCCCTGTGGATTATTGAATCATTTAACAAAGTATTGCCAAGTTGCCCCTGTTCCTGAAGCTAAACTTGTTGCCAAGATTCCTGATTTACTTGTATCTATGGGTATGATCTCGATAGATTCTGTTGGCGCCTGTGCAAAAGTGCATTCAGAATTTTACCTTGTTATGCTGGACGGTTGTGTGGTGGGGTATGTTGCCAACGAGCAGATTAGAACTTTTGTTGATGAGCTACGTATGCTGAAAATTGAGGGGAAAATGGTGAGTTTATTCTTTTACCTGCGTAATTTAACATGAAATATTGCATTTCAATCAATCAGTCTATTTGAAGAATTGGAAACTGATGTGAGCTGCAGATTCATTGACTTGCTTAACTTTTAGCAAAAAGTGAGGAATTACTTTTTCTTTGTCTTTAATAGTTTTAATATATTTCTTGGAAGATAAAGCAGTGCCAAATGATCAGAAGTGAAAATTACAGTTAATAGAATTCATCATTGTTTATATTCAAATTTATTAGATTTATTTTTCAATGGAAAAGTATTTTTTAACATTTTTGAAAATATGTATTATTAAATAAGCCTACAAGTTGACTTTTTTCCTTTTAATTCTATATTAATACATTTTGAGCAATATTTTAAACTAAAGTATCATCATGAGAATTGTCCTGTTTTGTAGGTGCCGCAGACTTTGGAAATAGGACTTATTCCTAAAGTGCCAGGTGATCGAACACAGTTTCCTGGTCTCTTCCTATTCACAGGTCCGGCACGATTGATGAGACCTGTTGTTAATTTGTCTTGCAATAGAATTGAACTCATTGGCACTTTGGAGCAGTTGTACATGGACATCTCGATTGGTCCAAAAGAATTCATCCCCGGGGTAAGTTAACCTAATTTATGATCAACACTTATTAAGTCAGTCTCGGTTTTCAATCACAGAATACAGAGCATTAGTTTTATGCGATATATTATTTACAGTGGCTTATATTAAAAATTGAAAAGTGAAAAGAAGAGTAAGTTTTTTGAAGAATTTGAAGAAACTAATGTGGAGTTGTTCTTTCTTGAATATATTGCATAGATTATGTAGAACGTTATGTAATTCTGCAAAAATCAAAGGAATTGAGATTTTGATGGATATACACATTTGGGAGTCTCTAAAACCAGATATTCCGCAGACCATGTGGGTGATGTCAGAGGGCCTAGAATTTTAATCCTTGGTGCTCCTGTGTCTAGTGGGGCTTGACATTGCAAAATTGGTTTTCTCCTCCAATATCGAGTCCTCCTCGTCCTACAGATTTCATACTTTTTGGTGATAGTTTGAATTTCGATACAATGTGCACAACTGTAAAGTAAACAAAATGAGATGTCTAGCATACCCATTATTGTATAATTTCATAGTGTTAGTTCATTGGGCAACTCCTTGGTTAAACTGATAAAACTTAAACTGTTTTTTTAAGTATCTTGTTAAGAGAGCTTAATGGCTCAGTAAACCAGTGGTCAATTTCCAGTTTGCTTCCCAGAAATTTTGTCAGTGCTACTGAACAGGGGGAACATCATGTGCAAAGAATGCAAAGATATTTCAATGTGTATTTGTATGTCATTTCAGTTTGTAAGACAGTGTAATAGACTGTTAACTGGTGAGATGTGTGGAGGAAAAAAAGGGAGGAGTAATGTATTTCTCAGTGTTAGAACTGTAAATAATTTCAAGTACACTTTCCTTCAAAGTATGAATAGTTTTTTTGTAATTTTGAGATTTTCAGTTGATGACTCGAGTGTTAGAAGGATAGAAAACGCAATATGAGATAACCATTACCAATAATACAAGAAAGAGTCTAGCACCACAATATATTGTAGCACCACTACTTGAATTATTATTTACATTTATTGTATTTTGTTAAAACTAAAGGGAATATTATTTTCTTCTTGTTATGGTCAGAGGAGAACAGAATGTTAGGTAAGATTTTCATTTTAAGAAATAAATTTAGTGAAGTTACAAAAGCTAATACTTTCTAATATTATTTGTAACTTTTCCAATATTTGAAAATTAGGGAGGGACTTGAATTAAAATGTTTTGTAAAAACATTTTGTAATCAAACATGACACTATCTTACTCCTCTAAAAAAAAGAAAAACTTGAAGCGATTTTGAGAAAATCTTATTTTTGAAATTGCCTTTTCACATTAAATTATGTGAAAATAATCGTAAAAAATAATGTTCATGACCTCACTTTTAATTTTGAAGAACAGATCTCATTAAGAAGAAACTCTCTATCTTCAGTATTGTAGAAGCAGAAGACACCAAAATAATTTTCAACTTTTGCTATTTTCAAAAATTCTGAGAGGTCAAAGAAAATCAGATTTGTGCAATTTTCATAAACCTACATTGCTCCAGAAAAAAAATCTTGGTGCCTTTCTTAAGAAAATTATGAAAATTTCTTTGAGTCATCACATAAAAAACACGGCAGCAGTATAGCTCTGAAGAAGCCCACAGCAAGATGGCCGAAACGTCAGTCCAATCAACTGACACGCGGCTCATCCCGGATAGCCAAGAATACACATAAAGAACATCCCAAAATCAAATTATCCATTTCAAATCCAAGGGGCTGTGATGTCAGTAATATCGATCAGGGATTATCAATTTTGGTTAAAAGTCTGCTTTTGGTTAGTTGCTAGCATTGTTCACAGATAAACACACAGATGTTTTGCCAGAAACATATTTTTTTCAATATTAAGTACTCACAAAATGTAGCTCTTGACTGCACAACACGTTAGACACCTCTGTTCGGTACATGAGGGAACAAGTATTCACGTTTTTGGCATCAGACAAACAAGTTTTGCTGGTGGAAAATCACCTTTTTTGGTGCAGCATTACTAAACATTCTTTATACTATGTAAGTAGAATACAAAAATGTAAAAATCTTAATGTTTTTTTTTTCTTTTCTTTTTTTCTCTTTTCTTTATCTTCCATGATAAAAGTGCTAATTGAATTTTCTATTCTAGTAAAAACGTTTGTGTTCTCAAATGTTATTAAAATGATTCAAATGTATTGTGTCTTTTAAATTTTGTAGGTAACCACTCATCAAGAATTATCTGATACAAGTTTTCTGAGCAACTTGGCATGTTTAATTCCAATGCCAGATTGCAATCAAAGTCCACGTAACATGTACCAGTGTCAAGTGAGTATTTGTCGTCAACAATTAATTTAGTAGAGACCCATTTTTCATTGTAATGGAGAGGAAAAGGTTGACAGTTATTAAAAAATGGATTATTTATTTTATGTAAATAAGAGAATTAATAACATTGGTATTATACACATGGGCATAGTAGGCCCATAAGTAAATCCACCTCTATGTTAAATATAAATAATTACTTGGTATTCTTTTTAAAAAGTCTATCACTTTCTTCCAAACTCTGGATGCATTTACTTTTTTATTTATGTTCATTTTAATCTTTCACAATTGCAGTGTGTTTGTGTAGCTAATGTTGTCCTACTGTTCAAATGAGAACATTGACATGACAACAAATCGGTTGATTTCAATGTTGCTTGTAATGAAACACATTCTGTTAATACTGTCTTGTTCTTCCTCTCCTTATGATTTGCTGTTCTCGCCCACACTAGTTGTAGAATTACTAATAAACCTTACAACAACTTCATCTTTGCTGCACATTTTGGGTCCATCAATATCAGCATCATTTTCCACACACCATTTAATGTTTTCTGTGGAAACCTTGTTAAATTATTCTTCTTTCTCTCCCCCTAAAATCTAAAAACACACCGTTCATCTGAGTCATCCTTTTATAGGTATGCATAATTTCCCCCAGACTATATTTTAGAGTGGAACTACATCCTGCACCTAATATTTATTTCATTTAGGAACCCAGATATTATTTTAGTGAATGGAAATTTTATTTGCTGTGAAATAAAGTCACATAATGTAAGTGCTTCATTATTTGTTTCCTAAACGTGACACATTTCATGAGGTTTTTATAAAGATGTAAATTATTTTTCTCCAAGAATCCGGATCCACAAAAACCTGTGTAAATTGGCTGCTATTGGAACGTCTTTATTGCGTTCATGTTAATACAAATGGATGTGTTCGAAAAACTGGCAATCAGAAATAGAGTAATCTACTCTAGGAATTTATAATTTTCACTGTGTGATAACAAGTAGAAGTGATTTTGCCCAATCTCCTATCCTATGCTGATCTTCCTGATATACACAATCATTCTATTCTTGCGAAAGCAGGAGAAGAATCGGAAGAACAGGTGAAGTCAGTCTTTTGTTCTATCAGTGAAAATGGTTCAAGATGAGATCCATGCCACTTCTGCTCTGCGGTAGCTTGTGCGTGGAAAAGTTGGGTTTCTGCTAAAATGTTTTGGATATCCAAAAAACAGCTTCTTTGTGAAACTGAACTCATTCCATCACTGCCTTTGATTACCCTCTCTCTCCTGTTTTCCTCCCTTCCTCCTCTCTCTTCCCACCCTCTTCCCTTCCCCCTTCTCATCTTCCCTTCACTCTCCTTCTCCCTCCCCCTCTCTGTCCTCTCACTCTCCTCTCTCAGCAACTCTTCAAAGTGTCCAAGCCAATGGCTCTCTGCTCTTTTCCACTGCTAATGGGTCCTCCTTCCCATCAATTTGGAATATATACCAGTTGGAGCTTTGTTTTTCTAATATAATAGATTTTATAATGGCTAAATTTCACAATTTTTTTAAGATGTTAAAAATCTAGAAGTTAGCTATCTTCAGAGGGAAAGTACAAATGTCTAATACAAAAACAAATATAAAAGTATAAATGTGTGTGTGTCAAGTGAAATTGCAAAATTCAGCGGTCGTTTTCCCACTTTGCTGAGTTTTAAATGAATTGATTAGTGATTGTGGTGAGTTACATAATTGAAAAAATAAAGAAAAAATGAAGTTGACGACCTAATCACTTTTTTATTTAATTTCGTTGACTTGATTTTGTTTATGATTTTCAGATGGGTAAACAAACCATGGGTACCGCTTCTCATGTTCTTCAGAAACAAACAGAGTCCAAGATGTACAGGCTGCAGACACCCACCGCACCACTCTTTAGACCAGCCCATCATGACTACATTAATTTAGATAATTTTGGCATGGGGACAAATGCTGTTGTAGCTGTCATCTCATACACAGTAAGATGCCATGTTCTCATTGCATTATTTTTAATTTCTCAGCCCTTTTATAATGGTATCATATTTTGATTGGAATTGAATTCGTGTAATAAAATCACTTTTCTTGAGTATTGTAGAAAAAGTTGTTTAGGTTTTTTGTGTAAGTGCTTGACAATTACATACAATGAAATTGTTATAACGAGAATAGGAACAAAGGAAATCTCAATTTTACAAAATTATTTTCCGGTTCCCACTTATTTCCAAATGGATTATGTATAAAATAAATTCACTGTTACGAAAATTCAAACTGTCTGTATTATGAATTCAAATATCACCTTTGCTTAAGTTTTTAACTTTATTTTCAACAATTATAATTATTTTAAAATAAATATATTTTTATAAAGCGTATCATGCTTTTAGTAGCCTTTTTAATTCAAACTGTGTATGTGTGTTTTATGTAAGAAGATATGCTCTGGGACAATTTCAGTCTCAATCATATTGAACATTTTTTAATGGTGTTGATTTATGAAAATTGAGTCAAGGACATTGTATACCACTACAATTAACAAATTGAAAAACTAGAATAATTCTAGTTTTTCATAGTATTAATTTTCTGAAAATTTAATGAAAAATCATTGTAACATATACATTTCACCTAGTTCCCTTATCATTTTAGATACATTATTGTTTTAATTCCCTTATATTTTATTATACTGCTATTTTACAGTACATTTTTTAAAACATCTGTAGTAGTCTTTTTTGTTGTAAAATGGCATACTTTTTTCTGAAGATTTCATTTCATCGTACTAAAATTGTTGTAATGTAAATTTGGAGGGTAATACTCTTGATAAATAATTTCAAAGATTATATTGTTTAGTGAGAGACTCATATGCAGATGATTCTAATAAACTGTATTCATAGGTAACTGTTGAATGTGCAGTACTTGTGTACTGATTAAAAGAGATTGAACACTTCGTTTCATTTTGTGATGCGTGATGTAAATGATTGGTTTTTGTACTTGAATGTAAACTAGTTTTTGAATGATCTAACTATTATTTATGTTGCATTCTTCTGCTTGTGAAATAGTTGATGGAAGTGATATTAATAATAATATAATAAAATAAGCTTTATTTCAGCCTTTACAGAACTTGTGTTGACAATACTTGAAATATTTACATCTGACTCATGTTGATTGAATAATTTATTTCACTGTATTCAAATATCTTCTAATTTTGTAAAAAAGTAGGTCTTCTTGGTGAGAAACACGTTCAATTCAGAATTGTATGCCAGTTGAATGCAATTGTTAGTATTTGATTGCTATTGTAATTGGAAATAGTTCACTTACTGATATGTCTAATTAACATGTAGTCTGAATATAGGTCAGAAATGTAATTATAATTTTTGGTTACTTGGGTACTGAAATATTGATTGTAAATCACATAACTATTTTTTAGAGTAGAGCTGATGTATTTGTGGTCAGCATTAATTCCACCCCCCCCTTTTTTTTAAGGGTTATGATATGGAGGATGCAATGGTTATCAACAAAGGTTCTTTCCAGCGAGGGTTCGCACATGGTTCAGTGTACAAATCTCATATTGTACCATTACCCACGGTAAGATACTTATCAAATAGAATTTTTGGTTACTTACTGCGGTAAGATACTTATCTAATAGAATTTTTGGTTACTTACTGCTGCTTGGTAGTCACAATCACTATTTACACATTTTATTTTGCTTGTTATATGTCAACTGACTTTTTCATATTAATTTTCATTTCAAATTAACTAGTGGTAGGTAAAAGTAGTAAGTTACTACATAGTGTTTGTATCAGGAGTGAATGTGTACAGATCCCATTCTTTCACCTCCATATGACCCGAGTTAAATAAATTGTTGAGTTTAGGGATCAGTCAGAGAGCCCTAAACAATAAATATTAGTTTATTCATGTTGAAATAATTATATGTGTCGTCATTGCCAACAATATTGTAGGCAATAACGACGCATATAATTATTTCATTAGAAATGCCAATGATAACGCACCACAACACGTATACTTTATTCATGTTGACCAGGTTCCATCAAGTAATCCTCATTCCTTTAGTTTCACAGATCTCCATTTTATCTTCACGCTAGCTATTTTCTTCACTCTTTACTGAATTACACGTTTTTGCTGAACAATAAATGAATTGCAATTTCAAACTGCATTTTGAGTGTCTTTATTATTTTCTCTCACTTGCATAGAGTTCCAGTATCTTCACCAAAGTTTAAAATTTATTTGATTGCTTTCAATGAGCATAAACAAACAATGGTAGATCCCCTCCCCCTCCCCCCCCCCTCCCTGGGCCTCACTGAGCAGGATCAAAGTGGAAGATTAAATGTTTAATGCTGATATTTAGCACTTAATGTTAAATTTTCTTGACTAGCCATATTCCTTATTTTAGAAAATGTTAACATTTGAATAAGTATTCAGAAAAGAAAAAAAAAAGTAAGCTTTAACCACCTTTATTTACAGGTTATTTGTGATAAAGGACTTTCACTAAAAATGTTCAAATGTAAAAAATTAAATTAGTTCTTGTATTAATATGTATGATTTTGGCATCCATGTGTTGACCATAGATAGTGTAGTTTTAAAAATTCTCATTTAAGTGAATGTTTCTGTAATGAAGTATGTTTAAGAGTGAAGTTTTACGATGTGCGTGGATTGTTCTCTCAGAAAGGCTCTTACTTTGGATTGAATCCCCAATTGGAGGTGAACTCTGAGATTCGTAGGCACTTGGATGCAGATGGGTTGCCTCATGTTGGAACTCGTTTGACTAACGAGCAGCCTCTGTGCAGGTAATTAAAGTTCCTAATGTTCAATTGACTTTCACAGTTTATCCAACAAACACTTTCTTAAAAACCACTGCAAAATTAACTCAGTGTTTAAACTTCTGAAGAAATTCGCTTTCTTTTTTATAAAGTTTGCTTTTTTATTTCAGTTTTAAATTTTTGATTTTTTTCCCCTACAGTTACTATGATGAAAGTAATGGGCAGTATGTTGTGAGCTGCTGGAAGAGTTCAGAAGTGGCCTACATTGATGCTGTTCGCATTTGTGATTCATTGGGCAGAGATAAACGGACAGGTGTTTGCTTGTTAGTGAGGATTCCGGTCAGTATGTTTATAGTTTCATTGTAGATTAATTTTGGGTGTGCAGATTGGAGATGCTTTGGTGAAGAAGGAAAAACGATTGTTCTCTCAATTAACGAATTGTTGGGAATTACTTTGCTATGATGTATGTTGCATCAGAGGTGGGAGCCATTCACTTCATCAACTTTTTGATGCTGAATGGGGATATCTGGATTGTCACAAAACCAATATTTTAAGGGTTTGGATGTAAAACACAGTAACCCATGTTGAAACGTTTGTGAGATATAAGCAAGTGAACAGTTTTGCTGGAAGGGGTTTTAACGTGATATATAAAGATGACAAGAGCTGGGAGACAACTATGCGCCATTATTTGGACTATTTGAGAATCACAATGCATGAGAAGCAGATGGAAGTGTATGAATATCATGAAATTTATAACTTTGAGGCTTACATCCTTTACTCCCAAGCCCTTCTCTATCATTTTTAAAAGAAATGATTGATATGGGTATCTTTTTTGGAAGGAGATTTCTAGAGACAACATCAAGAGTATGATGGCTTCATAAATGATTCGTTTGAACTTCTTCGGCTGATATCCCATTTTTCCACCAAATTCGTGGGATGAAAACATGCCACGTCATCTAAGATACATTTAAAATTTCTTCATATCATAAATGCATAATCCTGGTTTATTGTTTTACAGTCTTCATGAATGGTCTAGTGAGATCTAAATTTATTGCCTCCCTTAGCAATTCTCGAGTGCTGAATTTGGTGAGAGAGAAAAATAGGGGACTTTGAAACACCTGAAAGTCATTCCTCATGATCATTTTGAATTTGGGTGTGGAATTGTTAATCTGAAGCTCTATTTACTGACATATGCATTTTATTTAGTTTGTTCGTGTCCCTCAATGCAATTCTTACCCTGCAGAAACCTTGTCTGAATACTTATGGTGAGAAAGGTAAAAATCGATAAAGCACATGCAAAAATCATTTAACATGTTATTACCTTTTAAATAAAATTAAATACAATTACAATTAAAACAATTTCCACAAATAATTTTGCAATTTTAAACAAATATATATTGTACATTTTTCTCAAAAATATTTAAAAAGCATAATCTTTTTTCCATATTGCAAGTTTCGCATTTTTTAAATTTCCCTACAGAGGGCTCCTGCACATCTGTGTCTTTAGGAAGAATTTGTGACAGTCGATCCTGATAAGATTAATTATTACAATTTTTGAATAGGTGCTTGTCATAGACACTGCTGAAAATAATGCCATGATAGGTACTGCTTAAGCAGGAGCTCACAATGCTCTGTGCATGCAATGTATCTGACAGGGATCACACAGTGCAGTGATCAAGTTTCAACATACTCATGGGCAATGATTCAGCAAAAGGATAAAAATTGAAGGCAGAGGTTTGTTAGAAAAGTACAATGAAGGTATACATGAAATATCAGATGACTTATGCTTCACAATAATTCAAGAATTTAAAATTCTTGTGGCTTAGATTTCACAGATCTTTTATATGCAGTCCCGGGTTAAGTATGACTTTTTATAGATAGTTTTTCCCTGAATTCGTTGCAGTGACATTTTTGTGAAAGAAGTTTGTTTGCTACATATAATTTTTCAAATACATGCTAAATTGTACACATTTTTACTAATATATTTTATACGTAAAAAAACTCTTTCAACAGTTATTTCCTTTCTTTTTGTGATTTTTATGAATTTTTATGGATAATTCTTAGATTACTCTTGCATGATTGTGGCTGCCAGAAGGGACTTTGGCAGCCACAAATCTTTGAATTAAGCTTCAGTAAATAATTGTTTATTGTGTTTTCTCATGCTAATTTATGAGGATAAATTGAGTGTAGTGAGTTAACCAACAGATTAACAGTCAATTGATGGGGCTTAAAATCTAACAATTTTTTTCCTTTTGAAAAAATTAAGATATGTCCAAAGTCCCCGTCATTATCAACCAATTTTAAGTAGCTACTGTTAAGATTTTGCAATATTACATCTCAGACAAATAAAGAGTATAAAATATATATTCTTACACTTTTATCCTTATGACATACCTGGGTAAGAAATTTTTAGAAACGTATTTGTGATGTATTTTCAATTAAATTATTATTATTAGTATTATAATTCTTTTTGTTTGTTTTATGTGCAATTAAAATGAAATTAAAAAAAAAATAATCATAGAAAAAGTTTGTCTTAACAGGAAACACAATATTTAAGAAAATATTTAAAGTAATTAAATCTTTTTTGCTAAATAATAAAAATATTTTGTTCTAGAGAATGAACCTAACTCAGTAAATTTTGAAATAATTGCTTTATTTTTAAGGCAGTTTATTATTTAAAAATAGTTTTTTAAACATTTCAAAAGAGATCTATGTTGTCTGCTGGAAAGAGTTAAAGTGGTACTTTAACGACTTAGGTCCAGTCTCTAGGATAAACAATAAACAACAATTTGCCAAGAGAATCACTAAATTATCTCAAATAGTTTTAATGATAGATTTGGCTGCAATATTGCTACTAAAAATGTCAATTGTTGGAAAGGCCATTTAAATATTTTCCACAAAGAGCCATAGCCTTATACAAGGTTAAAGAAAAATGAAATTACTTCAAAAACAAAAGCTGAATTTAAAAGGAAGTAAATCAGAGTATAATAACTGATAAAAAAAATGAGAAAACTGAAAATTTAATCGTTTTTCATAAATCACAATAGATCCTTAAAGGGAGTTAAAATAAAATTAATTTAACAAGCATTAAACGAGATTAGTAAACAGGAATTAAAGATACAAGCAAGCAGTTAGCAAAGATGTTTCAAACAATTTTTGAAATATATTTACAGGTTTTTTACTTTAAAATTTGTTATCCCTCCTTATCTAGCGCAATCCCAATATCGGAGATAAGTTTGCCAGCAGGGCTGGACAGAAAGGAATCTGCAGTATGCTGTGGCCTTCGGAGGATTTACCATTCACGGAAAGTGGACTTGTGCCTGATATTGTTTTCAATCCTCACGGTTTTCCCTCAAGAATGACAATAGGTGAGTGCAAACAACTTCATTTCAGTGCAAGAAAGAGCGCAGCGGTTAATCATAATTGATATGGGAAGTTGGCATCTCCAAAACTGAAAACATGGAAATAAAATGTAAACAAAATAGAAAGCATTGGATCTATAAAAAGTTTAAGTAAATTAAAAATGTTATATTATAATATTTTGTAGCTGCTCCCAATAATATGAAATTATATGTGCAGTTGTAGCACCTCTCCTTTTCTTTTTAATCTGATAATTTTTATTTTTAAATCATTTTTTAGCTATGATGATAGAAGTAATGGCAGGGAAATCGGGAGCAGTGCATGGGATGGTGCACGATGCTACACCTTTCCGTTTTAATGAAGATCAAACAGCCATTGACTACTTTGGACAACTTCTGGAAGAAGGTAATAAATAGGATGAGTTTATGTTATTTATTTTAAACTTACTTCAAAGTTTGAAAGACAATTTTTGTGTAGGTGGTTTCAACTACTTCGGCACAGAGAAGATGTACAGTGGAGTCAGTGGATGTGAAATGAATGCAGAAATTTTTTTTGGTATTGTTCATTACCAACGGTTACGACACATGGTGGCAGACAAGTGGCAGGTAAGTTTTATCATTTCCATATAGCAATTGGCATAATGGTTTCTATGCCAATTTTTTATTTCAAAGAATTGTTTCATTTTTTAATATTAGCTCCTTCTTAATTTGTTTCTTACCACTGTGCATTGAACGATGATGTGAAGTTAAGAATAAATTACAGTATAATCCAAGGTTTGGAAATAATCCATATGCAAGGATGTGCCTTTTTTGATGGAAGGGAGAGATTTCTGGAGTATTGTGAAACAATGTGTGATCTTTGGGAGAGCGTTGAAGGGATTTGACTAGAATCATACAATTATTTAGGAGAGCTTACCTTGTTTGATTGGTCTTTTTTAGTGTCAACAATAGCTTCTGTTTTCAAGAATGAAAAAAATTGTATTATTCAAAGTTATTATAAAAATTACTCTCATTTTCATACAACTCTTTCAAATTCCGTGTCTTTAAAAATTGCTGGTTCACAAATGTATTCAGGTGGTCTAGTTGGCACAGTCAATTCTATGTATACTTGAAAGCAACTAAGAAGTCACTAACAATTTAAAGGAATGGGCGGTGTTCACTCTTTTGCGAAGAGCATAAAATGTTCGTTTTTCTTGAATTTGAATGAACTATATTGAAGTTTTCTTTTTTATTGCAAATAGACACTTGAATGTTTGTATAATGTAATTTGATGTCTCTGTATGAAGTACAAATGCATTCCTTGCTCCTAGTTTGCAGCTTTCTTGAGAAGTTTACCAACGCTACTCTTTCTCTGTGAACTTGTCAGTGGTCTGAAAAACACACCACATGCATGAATGTATCTGAAGAATGTTTTTGTGCTCCGTCTTACAGCCCTGATCCTCTCACTAGGTCTTTGAGGTGTTAACTAAGCCTTCTGCTTTACCATAGTTACTCCTGGGTAGAATCCTAGACGATCACCCAGAATGCAATAAGAGTATGAATCATTCTCTCATACCCACTTTGCAGCTAGTGTAAACAAATTGATGAGGTTTTGGCTCACGAGAGCAATCATACAAGAGGAACATGAATATTAACTAAATATATTTACAAGGGATAAAAAAGTTTTTTAATGTGGAAACGTGCTACAGCTCGCACAATCTGCTTCTGATCAAATTAGAAAGCAGTTTTGAAAAGTGAGGAAAGGTAAGAAAACTGATCAGATAAGATGGTTTTGTTTGCTTAATGTGGGTATTTTCTAGGTGCGAAGCACGGGTGCGATTGACGTTGTGACTCACCAGCCTATTAAGGGCCGAAAGCGAGGCGGAGGAGTCAGGTTTGGTGAAATGGAGCGGGACTCCTTGCTTTCCCATGGAGCTGCTTTCCTCTTGCAAGACCGCTTGTTCCACTGCTCAGACCGGTGCACAGTAAGTATTTATCTAATCATTCTTTCCAAACTTCTGTGAATGTTTAGAAGTCTCAGAATGTAACTAATCAAAACAAATAATCTATGTAGATACCTTAATTCCCATTATTTAAATGGGAAAAGTATACAGTGAAATCTTTAGTATGTTTGACAAGGAGCCGAAAATTTTGAACAACCTAAACAGGAAAACATGTTATTGGAAAATATTCAACTTGTACTTTTCACATTTCTTGTTTGTATGAACAACCTGCTAGTATGCATGCAAGCGAGCTACGGTTCATGAATGCCCTCAGGCTTTTTCTTTCACTCATTTCACACTTTTTTGTTCAATCTCAGTGGATGGTGTCTTTAGTATAGTTTTTACCATCTTTCTCTGTGGCTCCGGGATGTAAGAAACATCGTTTTTATGCCATGATGTTTAACAGGAAACAGCCAAAATATTAAGATAAAAGTCAAAACTGTGAGAATTATTAAGATTTAAAAATTTGGAATCATTGATTTAAAAGGGATTTTTTTATTTTAAAAAATCATGCGTTTTGGAAATCTGAACCAAAACGATACATAGAAAGCACCACAGATCAGCGGTGTGTGCTAGGAGACCTCATTGGCAGTTGTCTGTCTCAAAATACTAGATTTCTGTCTTCATCTAAATGTCACTACAGCTAGTAATTACAACTTTGTAAAAATATAAATATTAATTTTGTGTTTAATTATTTAATGAATAAATTCAACAAAAGTTGAATATTTTTTCAGCCAACAGATACTGATTATCTTTGAAAACAAGTAAGAAATTCAAGCCTTGTGTTCCAAGTCTTGTAGAACATGTTTTATACTCCGATTAATATGTTACCATTGTACACTGACCCAATATTTACAATACATTTCCTTTGGTCATTAACAACTTCTTATGAACAATACTGTGTTTTTGTTTCTTGGCTGACAAAACTTGATTTTGAAATTGATTTCTTTTCAAAGTTATCAAGCGTAGCAGTTGCCAGACTTAGCATTGCTAGTACTTTTGCTTCAGTTTGTAATGAAATGTTTACATTGTCTTCCCGTTGAACACTGTCTTGAAAAACTGAACAACCATTGAACTTATTTCAAAACAGAGTTGTGTGATGTTAAAAAAAACGAAAATAGGTACATAGATGTGGGAATGGCAGTGAGAGGGTCTAGTGATGTGAAAGTTCCTGTTAATAGTAGCTTTAAGATATATTTAAGTTAGTTTAGAGTTAAGTGCAAGTAGTAATAGTGTACGTTTTGGAGGGAAATGACAATTCTGGCAAGAACATAGAGGTGGTCAGAGGTGTGCGTTGTGTGTGTGTGAGAGAGCGTTGACTGTATCCGCCAGGATTGTTGTCATCACAGGAGATTTTTTAAATACTAAAAGTAAGTGCTTTCAGTACTGTGTCCCGTTTAATTCTACACATATTTGAAATACATTACAGAAAGGCATAAGATACCTGTTATATATATTTCTTTAAATTATTTAAAATAGTGTGAAGTTTAATTGTGTGAGCACAGCCCAGGAATAAATTGTGTTAATAATCTTTTAGGCTATTGTGGATTTTACATTCCTAGATTTTACACTTTTTTCCATCAGTCCCCTGAAGAATGTGAGTTAGTTTCACAGTCCTTAATTTAATTGTAAGTTCTCAAATGATTGTTTAAATGACCTTGTCTTGAAAACCTACAGTGTTGTTAAATTAACCCCTTCCTTCAATGGATGCGTGAACTTCATTAGACATTCTCAGAACTCCATCTCTTTTTGTACTTTTGAAATGGCAAAAATAATACTCTGATTAAAATGTAATGCAAAATGCATTTTGATCAACTGGAATGTAGTTATCCAATTAGGAGCCTCAATATCAAAAATTAACTTGTAACAAAGCTTTCATTTGGATTACAATGCCCCAGCTGACCTCTCTGAATTTATCCTCTGTTTTGATCTGAGCATAGAACATGGCAATCTGTTACAAAACACACAGACACTCATACCCACACACTCGCATACATTCATGCATTCACACACAAATGCGTAAGTGCTCTCTCTCTCTCCTCTCTCTCGCAAGAGCAATCTATCAGAATAGATTGCTGAGACAGGACTGAATTGTCTCTTGTATTATCGGCATGAGGATTCTCAAGCAATGGGTACTTCCCCGCGTATTGTGTAGTGATTCATATCTTTGTCTTAATTCTTTGTGTTTTTATTCCATAAATTTTATCAGTATTCTTTTTTCTTTTTTTTAAATTTGTTTTGTTGTGAAGTGTATTTGAAAGGTGCTTTCATAATAACTTTTGTGGCTCTTTTCAGACCTTAGTTTGCCAGAACTGTGGAAATATTATCAGCCCTTTGATGTATGTAATACACAAGGGAAATCATCGTGTTACCAAAGTGGAGTGCCGGCTGTGTAAGAGCAAGAGCAGTGTGTCAGAGATGGACATTCCATACATATATCGTTTTCTATCAATGCAACTGGCAGCGGTGAATATAAACCTTAAGCTAGAAGTAGGTAAAAAATGAAAATGCAATTGCCTATTAATGTTGATAATCATAGATCGCTATAATTCAGACGTTAAAAGATCATTATAACATAAATGTTAAAAATTAAGACAACTTTTGTTACTGTGAGGGCTCAAGTCTGATTAAATATTTACTTCAGGGAAAGGTTATTAGTGAACTTCGGTATCATTATTGACATCATTTACTCACAACCATTGCTCTAACCAGTCCTCTCCAGTCTTTGTAATTTGCGCTTCATGCTTGGGAATCACTTCAGGTTGTCTTACAGTAACCTGCAATAGGGCGGGTGTGTGTATGGGATGAGTGTTGCAAATTGTAGTGTGGAACTTTACGGAAAGTTTTTTTTTTTTTTTTTTTTTATGCCAGATGGAAAGGGCAAATTCAATGTTGTGATAGGCCAGCGTGATATGAACTGTTCATTGTATAATTTTCATTGATCATTTATTCTGAAATGAAAATGTGATAAACTTGATTTATATGCATCTTGTTAAATTTGTAAGTTTGTTAGCATTTTGTGAAGGCTGAAACTGGGAAGCTGTGCAAACCAGCTTCAAATATTGTAATACATAATGTAAATAAATTTATATATTTTGTCTGAAGAATTTATTCTGAAATTGTTTCTTTGTGTATTGAATTTTGTTGGAAATCATGCATTAAGAAATGATCTGAAATATCCTACATATACAGTTGACTCTGGTGATAGTGAACTTCTGGAGACTAACATTTTTGTTTCACTATATCTGATGTCAAAATTAAATAAAATTTCTCCATAATGATCGATTTTGTTAATAAAGAGAAACTGCAAAATACGTTAACAATACAAACTAAAAATTCAATATCTTTATTGTCCCTTAAAAATCAATTCCAGTTCTAATTGTTCCAATTGTTTGCTTCGCACTTTTTCATTAGCAACTCCTCTAGATCCTTCTCCAGATTTCGTGCGCTCTCCGTACTTGATTCTGCATTTTCTTTTGCCTCTAAGAATCGTAATGCAGTCTTCACCCGTTCAACACTTCTTGCCCTATTGAAAGAAGGCCCTTCCAATCGCCTAATAGCACGCGAGCTGCTTTCGGGAGCGCGACGGCGCAAGCGGCGAATGACCTGTTCGCTTCCCGCGCGGCCGTGCCGTGCCGTGCCGTGTCGCCAGGCCGAGGAGCTGCGGCTGGAGCGCGCTCCCTGTCGCCCACGAGGAACTACGCGCTTTGACCTGCGGAATACGAAGTGACACCAAGACTGTAACTTAAGCAATCGCGCAGCGCCGCCGCCAGTTATAGGACACGGCCTTCGTTTCCGCAGTGAACCGAGGGGCTAAGGTCAGCAGTATGGTGGCCATTCCCCGTCTCCTACCTTTACTCCAGGGGACATGTTTCAAGCTGCATTGTGTTGGAAGTTGTGGCACTGAGGCCATATATTATTTTTCAGGTAGCCGAGGTTCAGGTTCACTATAACAGTCGGCTTAGACTTATTTGCAATGTAAGTGAAACGAGACCAGTGACTAAAGTTCCCGATAACCGGAGTCGGCTGTGTGTCTATATATATATATTCGCGGCACTGCGCGAGGACGTGCCAGGGTGGGTTTGAGCAGTTCGGCGTAAAGCAGCGCAGGCCAGACTAGGCAGAGGATACACTATGGACAGAATCCATTATTTGTCATACCTGTGTAGATGAATATGGTTAATAAATATCCCAACAAATAAAAGAATTTTGTTAAAAACGTCCCTTGTGGTTGAGTGCCACTCCACACGAACGTTGCGTTGACGCGCGTCGTAAAATAACACTGAATCTTATGCAAAAGGGCGCACAAGCGCTTTGACCGTTACTTCTTGCCATAGAGATGTCCAGAATGGTGGGAAAGTGTTCGGTTGCAAGCTATGGTGTGTGCGTAGGCGTTTTCTAGAGCATTTACAAGTTTTTGATTGTATTATACGGTTGCCGAGGTTTGTGTTTATCTCGTTTATTTACAATATTTGTTTCTTTTCCATTTGTTTAGGTTCTGGATGCCCCTCGTTCACAAATGTGACTTAAAGAGACACTATTCCATTAGATACATCTATGCCTTTTGATTTCGAAAATGGTTCGAAGTAAATATTATCAAGACCTTAGGGATTATGTTAGGTGCTACTTTATAATAAAATTACATACAGGCATATGGAAGATTTGGATCCGCGTACCCTCTCATGGAATGGGAAAAGTGCCAACGTAACGAATTTCGGTTCCCACTGCTATTCGGGTTGAAGAGGCTCCCTCATTAATGTTTTTTACAATCGATTTCCTAAATATTTTAAAAAATTGTATTTATTGTCGGGGAGAATGTCTAGCTATAACAACTTGAAGACAATGGGGGGGATGCATACGAGTATCAACGTCTCAGAAGAAAAAGTGGGGGCAACCGATTTTTTTCAAAATATTAAAAAAAGTATTCATCTCTAATCCAAATTTAACGCAAAAAGTTATTTCTGAAGCATGCAGAAATTATGTTTATTAAGAAGGGGAGAATTTTTTTGTTTGAAATTAGGGGGCTCCCGTGGATCAACTGCCACAGGCCCCTTGTTCGTACCATCCGCCAAACAAGCTGGATATTGTGCCTATTTCTTTACCTGGCTAAACATGTTTCATGTCAATGAAATCCAGCACTAAATTGGTTATGGGGTGCTGCAACAAGCAGTACTGACAGTGACAGATGTTAAGTAGTACCGATATTTAACAAGTTCGGATGAAGGTGGCAATTACACCGATAAATAATCTCTAATACTAAATAAGTTACAATGGGCAAATTGCCTCATAAACATTATTTCCAGGATTACTGATATTTGTAACAGTAGTGTCTACTCCGATACCTACACCTCTTAACACCTTACCAGTGTGGGCCAGTGAATAAGCTTCTTGAGCCCCAAACGTAAAGTGGAACGTAGGCAACACCCAACATTTCAGAGCAGGTTATTGTGAATGTGGTACGTAAACTTTAACCTACAAACATTGTGCTTACTGTCTAGGCGTCATTTGAAATTGAGTTTGTTTTAAACCAAAATATTTTGGGGGTAATAACCAGTCATCTTTCAGTGAAACATTTTTTTACTATTATAAATACTCATGATGAACTAATGTAAGCTATCTTGATTTTCAGGTTTGAAGTAAAAACATAACTACTTTTGTTCTACTACCAATAAACTTAGAGCAACCTTTCTTTGGCCACAACTGAATTTCATAAGTAAAACTAAACAAATGTGAATAACACTTTTTACTATCTTTTCAGGTCGTGTCAGGGTAAACTTTCATTGTTCCTAACACTTTCCGTGTTTCATTATTCACTCTACACATCTTGCAAGTATTTAACTTTACTTTCATTATTATTAGATTATTGTTCTTTATAATTTCGATTTCCAAACAAAAATTATTTTGCCGCCTCTTTTAAGTACGCAATCAAATCAGCTCTGTCTTGTGGTTTCTTCAAACCGGCGAAGACCATCTTGGTTCCAGGAATATACTTCTTTGGATTTTCGAGGTATTCAAACAACGTTTCATCATTCCACGTAATACCTAAAGAAAAATACCAATTAATATTAAATGCTGGAAGGTTAAAGACATACTGGATACTGATAAAAAATCTGGTTATTTAACGTAAAAAAGGAAAGTACTCGTAGTAAAAGCTGACCTGATAAACTGCGTTTTTACGTGATTGCTTTCCTTGCAATCTAAAAGTACACCATATTCTCAAGAAGAATGTGTAATACTCTTAATTAAGAATAACAGAAATTAAAAACAATTTACCTTTATTCTTATTAGCATCTGTGTAAGTGAAACCAGGCGCTTGGCCGGTCTTGCGACCGTACATTCCACTGAGATTAGGGCCGGTTTTGTTTTTACCGCCAGCCTCTACGGTATGGCATTGAGCACATCTTTGAACGAAAAGCTGCAAAAATAATTAAAATTCAATACATATCAAAGAAATAATCCAATTTCAATGCATGAATAGTTACCTTTTTGCCTTTCTCCGCGTCACCCGGTGGGATACTCATTGCAGTATGTTACAAATTAACGGATCTGGAAGTAAAGTTCAAAGCAAAGAGATCAACCATATCGCAACATTACTACTAGTTTTAATATTCAGGCACATCATTAATGATTTATATAGTGCAATACAATACAACACAACGAGAAATTTATTACGTTCAATATAATTTGGGAAATCAGAATATTGATGACATTTTGCAGGAAAAGTGAACCCAAACACTTCTTCCCTTACGAAAAATTTGTCACGATACCTGGATAGGAAGTTCTGTGGCAAAGAATAAAATCATTGACTATTGTTTAAACAGTTAACTGCTCAGTTGAATCCAGTAGGCATTGATTGATTACTGAAATCATACATCAGAAGATAGTTTGGCCACAAGTTTTCTTGACATACCGACTCACTTAAATATTTAGAAATAAAATAAACATACAATTTGAAGTTTTACTTCTTCTTTACATACTTTATTGCGACGTTCTGAGGAATAAGCTATGTAACAGCTAACTTCAGGCTCAAAGGAATATGCTATAACAGTAAAATTTCGTCAATGAAAAGTTGCTAATGTTACACAGGTATAATGAGGTCCGAATAAAACGAGCTAGAGCACGGCCGACTCCACTGTATAGTTCAGGCCACGTATTAACATTTTTCAAAAGTAGTCACGTTAGCTGATCTTTTTAGCTGACCAGCACTATAGAGTCGGCCGAGGTTGGAGATACAAGATGTTCTTTATTGTTTTGTGGATACAAGTGGCAAAAGGCTTTATTTCAGCGCTTGTATCGTGATATTCGTGAAATACGGCCGCCATGTTTCAAGGTGTCATAGTAATTGAACCGTGATTATCACCAAGCCGTTGTATTTCGCTCTTTCTTCATTTTGTTATTCCTATATGTTGTAAATTACTTCCTCTAACACGTTGTGTAGTCACATCCCATGATTTTTATACCAAAAAATCGACTGTCTGTGTCCGTTCATCCGTCAGACTGTGGTCAACAGAGCGCGTAAACCGATCAAACGATTTCCTATTCCCTGATCGCTTAGAATAAAGCTCGAGGCTCTGCGAGTTTTAAACTGATATTTTGATTTTGTGGGGTACTTTACATACAGCCTCAAAAACATTTTCAACATTTTGTAATTTTTTTTTAATTCTCAAAAATTTCAATTTTTTTCTGCATCTTCCGACAACAATATTGAAGATAGAGATTTTTTTCCTTAATAAAATGTGTTCAAAGATATCTTGAAAGAACGTTATGTACAATTTTTCGAAAATTAGTAATTTTTGCGTAATTCGTGAAATGTAGGAAATGTTTAAACAATTATTTTCTTTAAAAGATCTCCAAATTTGTCGGTAGGTTTCCTAGACTGTCTATATAATAAACAAACTGACCGTCTTTAAATAAATCCCAGATCATTCTCCTACTCTAAATTTTTCCTTTAAATGTTCTCCTCGTATGTATCAAAGAACGACAAAACAATGTGTGTTAAGCCCATTTCCGGCGAACACACTGTAATTCCTAGAATGGCAAAAAGTTAACATTTGCAATATTGACCGATTTTTGAGATATTTTCTAAAACTAGTGATGTTACAACAACACATACTTTCTCGCTTTGTTTGTTACGACCCGGCAATATACTTACTATGTAAACTCTCTGTTGTGAACCTGCAAAAGTTTTTTTCCTACCAGCAAACATTTTTTCCCGCGAAAACTTTGACACTTTGGCGGAGAGGGGGAAACTCTACTGTTTCAAAGTTGGCGACGCTACTGCCATTCCATCATATGCTTGAAGCTATGAATATATTCCTAGCTATATCATTATGATCGTATGTATCTTTAACTAAGAATAAAATTAGAATGTGGTTGATAGTTGTGTGTGAAGGGAGACGGCTTTGTTGTGTTCCTCGCGATCTGTCACGATACTATATTTATACCGTTTCATTTTTCAAAATATCATTTTCTTGATGTAGTGATTTTACTTATAATAATAATAATAATAATAATAATAATAATAATAATAATAATAATAATAATAATAATAATAGTAATACTAACAGTACATGATAACAATTATGGTTACAGCTACATATGATTTAACAGTATTAGCTTATTCCTTGATTAAATCTTGAAATGGAGAAGAGGAGGCAGATTTGGTTCGTTGATTTAATGTTTTATGTTTCTGGACGCGTCAAACCGGGAGAGATGGCTCAACTGATGTTTCTGCAGTGTCTCTGACCGGGAGGTCTTTGTTTCGAGTCCCGACGGTGGCAGGATTCTCGTCACAGGTCGAGTTCAGTCGCTGCCTGGAGGACAAATCTAGCAGCTGGCTCCGATCAACCCCAGGCGAATGCCGGAGCAGAACCCTAACAAACGGGCCACGAACCGCGCGAGATCGTCCCTACCTCTTCCTAGTTCCATCCTCACCCCTTACGTCCGTTAGCACGCATGCACTGCCACACACGCCGGGAGGTCGGTCGGGGGCTTAGAGCTTGTCCCGGCTGGGCGGTGCACCGCTGACGGGAGATCCCTGATTATAGAAAACCCCGCTAGCCGACGGTAGGTCGGCGTTAGATCTCTCCATACAGCCGGTGGAAACATGCATTACACTTAGGGGACGAATGACCCTGGTAGTTGACGTGCCCGGAATCACTAAAAAATCAATTATTCAAAAACTAAGAATCAATCAATCGAACATTGGGATTTTCAATGGTAAATTATTATTAAAATAACATTAATTGCTTTTCATATACTTTTGATCGTGTTGCCAGATATTTTTTATCGTTGCTCATAGTTGGCTGCTCACATGTATATATTTGTTCAAATTCAAGAAGAAGTTCAAGAGTTTCATGTATAGACTCCCCACCCCCAAATTAAAATAGCAGTTTCAAATTCAAGAAGCTGCAATATCAGCCAGACTACGCCATAGGCTGTCCTACTAATTTTTCATATGAATTGAAGTCATTTGTCAATTATAATTATGAACTGTAAGTCAACAAATAAAAATACTCAGTGTGTTCAGCAGACATAAAAAAAATCCTTAGAAGCCAAGTCAGCTGGCCATTATACCTGTAGCTCCTTTAGAAAAACTTTCTGGGCATGCCCGGCACTTACTACAAGAAATTTATTAATTGATTAATTATGTTGATCTAGTCTGAAGAGTTGTACAAATAAACAATGAAGGTTTTCTGTTTTATTCATTATCAAATCCATACTCAGATTCATTTACATTTTATAAACCTAATGTTTTAGAAACCAAAAATATATATTGGATTATTTACTCTTTCTTTAATGGGTATTAAAAGATAATTTTGATATATCTAGTCAAAAATATTTTATGGGTCCTGTGCACTTCCTCAATGAATACACATTATTTACAGAAGAATTGAACTTTTAAAAGATTGATGGAAGTTGAAATGATATAGGACAAGCAAGTTTCGGTTATTATTAGTAGAAATGATAGTTCACTTAGTGAAGAAAGATGATAAAAAATGTTTGGGTCATAGAGGAAGTAATGATTTAGAATATAAAGATTGAACATTTAATAAGCTAGTAATAATGAGACAAATGTTATTCTTTCTTAATTTTCCAGAATAATTTTATGTTTGGTAATAAGATTACCAAAACTGAAGGTTTACACTAATTGAAAGTATTTTTTTAGGCAAGTTTTAGGTACTGCATTTAGTGTGTAATTCAAGTACTAAATTAATGTCTCCCTCCTAATATCTGATTGAAGACAGCTCATCAATTAACACATGAAAATTTAATGACAAATCCTATAACAAATCTTTTCAACCTCGAGAGATGTATCAGTTTTATTGCAGGATCTTAATTCAATTGTCTTTTTGGAATTAAATTTCAAAATATTCACTTTTTTTTAAAACTGTGTCATTCAAATGTGGAATGAATCCTACTAAATTTTAATTTAGTGTCAATATATTATATAATCCTGAAATACATAATTTATATGATTCAGATATTTTAAACTACAGAAAATGCTTTTATAAGAAATGAAAGTTATCAATTTTTTGAGCTTCTTTTTAAGAAAAGTAAATTATGTAATTAACATGTATTTAAAATTCAAACAAATTCAAAATAAAAATACCATTGAGAATCACTATAATAAAGAGGTAAAAAGGTAGAATACATTTCAGAATCTAATAATTTAAATAGAGAAGAAAGCATTAGACTAATCTAACTCATAATAAAGGATATAACTTTTCTTATTTTAAAGTGTTGGTGGAGGTGTTTCACATGGTGTCACTTTCCTTTTACTAATCAACTCCCCCTTCGATACAGTGTATTTCATAATTTTTAAATTTTTGTTTTAATAATTTTCTTTTAAAATATAACTTCTAATGAAAAGCTGCAAAATTACAAAACCTGTTTAAAGTGTAGACTCATTCTTGGATTTTTGAGAAATAAATAACACTAATTTTGTTATAAATTATCGCTTTCAAAATAAATAGATATCTCGGAATTGGAATATTAATTATTAAATGGGTATATTATAGCCAGATATTGAGCCAGAATTATTGTCACCGCCTAGTATTTTATAAAAAACAAACCACAATTTAAAGATAGATTCAGAAGTTAATTATTAAAAATTATTGATAA
Organism: Gryllus bimaculatus; assembly: GCA_017312745.1. Lineage (NCBI taxonomy): Eukaryota > Metazoa > Arthropoda > Insecta > Orthoptera > Gryllidae > Gryllus > Gryllus bimaculatus. The sequence continues at coordinate 1,535,288 of BOPP01000054.1, read as the reverse complement.
AATATCCAACAATTTAATGAAGTTAAAATTTTATAAATACATTTCTTTTTAAAGAAACAAAATCAGAATGGTTGGGTACTACCTCTGGGCAGACTTTCCTCCTCTAGTGCTGCCAGTGATTTTTAACATCAAATCTTATATTTTCTTTTCAGAATGTGAAGTTCCAATAATTTTTGAAGCTTAGGGACCTAAACCTTAATCAAGAAAAGTGTATATTAGTATGTCAACATTTTAAGTCACATCATTTTGAAATTCATATTGATTTTATCCTAGAACAGAATAAAATCTGCTAAATCATTTTAGGCAATTCAGGCAAATTTATGGGCATTACTTCTAAACATTTACTTTGTAATAAAATTGAATTAGTATTTCATAGGTCCAGACATTTTTTAGATACACTTATTATTACAATAATTAAAAACACACACATTAAATGTCTTAAATATGTACTTGTAACAGTGTTAATTAAAAACATCATATTTTCTCTTAATTTAGTTTAGTTAGAATTTAATTTAGCTTGGGAACTCTTTGACATACTCTGAAATAGAGCAAGGAATGTAGTTTGAAAAATGAAAGAAAAAAAAGAAAATGAGGTGAGGTCATTTACAGCTGATAAAGATATAATTTCAATTTGTCTAAGAATGTTTGACTACAAGTTTTAAATTTAACATTATTTATGCAGGTTAATTGTCTAAAGGTGATCAACATTTGAATGGTTATTTGTTTATCTTACTTTTAGATGAAATTACTCCCGACGAAGAGAAACAGAAATACCTCAAAACATTGAGAGAGATGGAAAGACTTTTGAAATTGATATAATACTTTAATAAATATGGTTTAAACTTAATTAAGAGAAAATATCTTTTTAATTAACTATTTTTCAAACACGTTTGAAGGATGCTTATTGTGCGTTTTTAATTATTGTAGTAATAACTGACTGTCTAAAAAATGTCTGGTCAGAAACCTAAGAAATAGTAATTTAATAAGAGTGACAGATAATCACAGAATAAAGCAGTTTTACTGCTTTAACATAGGAAAAACATACTAGGTTTCATCCATGTTATGGAATTTAGGATCATTCCTCATATTTAAGGTAAAACAGCAGCACACTCCATGACTGATTCACTAATCAAATGCATATACCTACTAACTAAATCACAGAAAGATGGATGATGACAGGATGCAAAATGATTCGTTTTTGAGGTACGGCTTCACAATTCTTTCATTTAATCCTCTTGAGATTAATCTATTTTTTGTAAAAAAAATTAATTTCTGTTGCATGTTATGAAAACCCCATAATTGTTTTTTTATTCATTGATATCAATGCTTAAATCTCTATTCAAAACCCAATGTATTATTGTATACAGTAATATATAATGTTGCCTTCTGGCATTCAAATTACAGTAAATCAATAATAGAAAAATGTACAATCATACTTGTTTCTTCAAAAATTAAAGAAAAAAATGTATAAATAATTCAAATTACAATACCACGGATATACATGTACAGTAACATGATGTAAAGTAAATGTACAGTTTAAAGAGAACCTGATTAGAAAAGTTCATGCTTTTCATCTGATCACAAATTAAAATTATAAAAAGTATTATTTAAATTGAAGCAAGTGACATTACATTGAATTACCTCTTTTGCAACAGCCAATTTGGATGCGACATCAATGATGTTTTCAAAACCTCAATTTTATGTAGCCAATGATTTTTTAACATCTTACGTTTTGTGTTCCATTTTTACGTGGTTGATATTTTTTAAATGAGAAAAGTCGGCCATAAACAGGTTTTTAATTATATTAAGATTGATTATATTCTTTGAATAAATTGAATATTCTTTGCCAAAGTGACCAAGGGTGAAAAATAATTAAAACCAAGTTTTTGTCAATAAAAAGCCAATATAATTTTTGAATGACTGGTCAGATAATGTAACTCTTTTTAATTGTCTTGATGGTTTTGTCAGTTTCAATTAAAATTAACAAACTGTTCCATGTTAAAATGAAATTCCCCCCCCCATGCAAACTTCAATGGCTACTAATCCAATTTTAAACTCTATGATTTTGAGTCAGTTTGAATATAAAGCGTTGTTTTGATGACCAGTGACTGCCACTTCCATTCTCCTGTTTCTTTTCATTACAAATTGGTTCCATCAATAGACCTTCACAGGATCATACTATTCCGATCGTATCAGTCAAAAAATTTTTATCTTATCTGATTCATATGTTTAAAGGTCACTGAAAGATATTTGGTGTTTACTGTCAAAGTATGCTGGAGAAATGAACTAATGGAAGTTAGCATGTACACCTTAACTACCCAGTTCACAATGCATGAGAAGTCTTTTGAAAAAATTCTGGGCCCTTCTGAAACTGCATTTTAAGTAATCAACTCAGGTTGCTTCACTGACGTAACCAAATCACAATAATTCAACTTTTCTGATTTACCAACACTCTACCGATTACAAAATGTATTAAGTCACAATACCAGTACTTTCTGAAAGTAAATTTCTGCATTCACTTACTACCACTTACAGAAGTGGCAAATTTATGGTGTTCAACATTGCTCTATAGCAAAAATACTATGTATAACTTATGTTAGACATGATTGTTGAGCAAAATTTATGTAATACCATGAAATAATTTTTCCTAGAATTCATGACCTTTACAAATTTATTGGGAATTTGGGTCTGCCAACAATTTGAAGCAACTGGAAAACCAATATATTAATCTACACATTTTGTAAAGCTTCAGAGGTTCAATAAATAAAATGGAATTGGAATGTGGTTAATGGAAATATAAACAATTTTCAATTGTTTCCATTTATTAATAGCAGTTTTGTGAACTTGAGTACATGGAAACTTTTACACAATACAGAATTCCAGTAATATTACAAGACATAAAATATGAAATAAGTTAAGTTATTTTACTGATGACAACACGATTCCATGAACTGTCAGGATGAATTTGTACTGCTGAATACTTGATGTTTCAGTATACTTAAGTCACATACTACATTCTATTAATTCTTAACATACAAGTCCACTTCCCTAGCCAGAGGGTAGTTATTATATTACTATTTTAATAATTTAAAACCATTTGAGCCTACTTCGTCGAATCTTTTAGATACGCAATAAGATCAGCTCGTTCTTGAGGTTTCTTCAAGCCAGCGAAGACCATCTTGGTGCCAGGGATGTACTTCTTTGGGTTTTCAAGATAGACGAACAATGTATCCTCGTTCCATGTGATACCTAATAAATGCATTTCAAGAGTTTTTTAAACTAAGCAATTATACGTTGCAACAACAGCATACATAACATCATCTTTTTTTCAAAAAAATTTAGATCAATATTTTTTAAAAATCAAGTCACTATTCATTGATTAAATTGTAAAACAACTGATAACCCACCTTTCGCCTTGTTGGCATCTGTATAGCTGAAGCCAGCGGCTTGACCGGTCTTGCGACCGATAAGACCATGAAGATTGGGACCAGTTTTGTGCTTGCCGCCCGCTTCTACAGTGTGGCATTGTGCACATCTTTGAACGAAAATCTGCAAGGCATTGAGAAACAATTAGTAGGCTAACAGCTCATCTAAGGAGACAGGCCAAATTCTAATGACGGAACGTTTAACTACACACTTTCAATATATTTATTGCAAATTACCTTCTTGCCTTTTTCCACATCACCGGCAGGTACACCCATTGCGACTGCTTGGCAATTGACTAGCCTGAAAGAAAAATTTGGGCGGGAGATCAATTAACACTCACACCAGTTATACACGTGTGACCTCGTTGGCTCATGGCCAATTCACATTGCATCATACCACCCGCTCCACATTTGGAATTTTCGTGATAAATTGGGGAATTTTCATTAGACAATTAATACATTTAACTCCACTTAGATAGCAGTCTTAACATTGAAATACTTCTACAAAATCGCAAACCTGACCTATTCCAACGCGTTTGAACTTTTTCATTAATTTAGATTTAAAAAATACTATTCAAGCACAATAACAATAGCACTTGCAGACAATTATGTAAGCAAAGAGTTCTCTAAATATTTGCCCGAAAAAGCAACTAAAAATTTCTTAATTCACTCACAAGTACGGCTCCCACCTTCCTTGCGGCTCCTCCCGTAGCGAAGAGAGTAGTGAAGGACGAGAGGAAGGGACGTCACTTGGCATCAGTATTCCGAAGACCTTACTTACTCTGCGGTCATGGAGCAAAGGTTGATAAAATGAAATAATCTTAAACTAAACAAATTGTTTACCCAAAAATTGTTTACTAAATTAGAAATGAAGTAATGAAAGACAATTTCTTTCAATTCTGGGGCTAGAAATAAGAAAAAATGAATTATTAATGCAAAGGAAAAGTGGTTTGTCTTTACTCCTACTCTTTGCGGTACGGCGATCGTAGATTGGCCGAACTTGGTCACATGTGTTTGCGTGTAATCATGGTGGAATACTTGTAGATTGTATTGTGTTTCTAAGACCCGTATTTAATGCATGTTGTGTAGTGACATTTGCTTGATAATCGGTATTACTGGCGTAATCGCTCATTCGAACAAGTGTGAGTACTCGTCAGACTTTTTCAGTGTTGTTGCTTGTGTGCTAAGCAGTATGTAGAAATTGTGTGCACAAATTGACAGCAACTGCTGTCGTGGTCAGGTTAGAGTTGCACCGAATGAAAACGAAGGGTACTCGTGCTAATAATTTTCATTTTAAATTTTAGATGCTTTTTTTTTTTCGTCTTAGAAACGATGCACTTTTAAAAATGTTTCCATTTTGTTTGCAAAGACAATTTTATATGCAGTGGAAGTTTGGGCAAGTACATGTACAAACTTAAGAAATACAATTCCATGAAAATAATGTAGCCAAAATTACGCGTATACAAGTAGGTTAAATGAAATGAGGCCACCGTACTGATATATTGTGTTGTAACACCGCAACTGCGTAAGCCTCCATAGCTCAGTGGTTAGAGCACTGGTCTTGTAAACCAGGGGTCGGGAGTTCGATCCTCCCTGGGGGCTACCAATTTTTTTCGTGTAAATCAATTAATTTAGACAAGGAATAGTTATCGTGATGTAATCAAAAGCGATTTGGTTTAATTTTTTACGCGTTTGAAGATATTTTATATAGGAAACGAAGTTCGTTTGTCACTGAGAAGTCTGTTATCAAACTCTCCCGACAGATGGCAGTGTAGCTGCTGCCCGACGAAACAGCTGTGCTGATCGTAGCGTGTGAGGCTAATAGGCAGTTAACACGTGGTTCATTGCATGCCTACAGGGCCAACACCAAGTACAGCGCTTAGTAATGCATACTTTCCAAGTAGAGAATATCACGTGGAGAATGAAAGATTAATATCGCAACTGCGAGCACACAAGTTAAAGAATTGGAACTTACATACTCAACTTTAAAGGTCGTAATGAAATTTCGCGACGAAACTTATTCCTTTTTAAGGAGTCAATTTTTGAATGCGAAGGGGCGCTGTGCGAGATGTCAGATGGTATGGAAATATAACCGAATTAAACATTGATGAATTGTCTGCGATATTTCGTAGAAGCGTAGGCTTTTTATTCATAGTAGATTTTCTCAGTTTTGTCTCTTGAATATAGTTTTTTTCTTCACATTTTGCGAGTGTAGAGTGAGTGATGTTCCAGTCCGAAGGAGTTTGAAGAATTTTGTTTCAATCTCATACGCATTTTAATGCTTGTAAGTAAACTTTAGGGACACAGTGCTTGAACAACTACTAATTTGAGGTACAATATTTGGTTTAAAGTTTGTGTCTAAATTTCTTGCAATTCAGTCTTCAGAACGGTTCGAAAACTAAAAATAATGAGATGAACTTATATTCCTTGCGTTCACCGGGATATCTTAGGAAACTTTCAAAATTACTCAGTTAAAGACTTAAAAAAATGAAAATTAAAATGTTAATAGCAAATCGACCACTCCCCACATGCCCTAATAATAATAATAATAATAATAATAATAATAATAATAATAATAATAATAATAATAATAATAAATAGTCGTTTTCCAATAATTTCGGGGTTAATTTTGGCGTTAAACTTTAACCTCGGATAGCGTGAAGAAGTGGTAGGGGTCTCATTTTTGTTGAAATCTCTAACTTTTTGAAAATTTGAAATGTTCAAAATGTTTCAGGCGTCTTGCTGCAAATACAATAATAAAGTTGATGAAATCAGCTCATCAAAATAGATCTTCAAACAAGATGACGCTCTAGACTTTTTGCGTAATTGCTTGAAACATGTATTTTTTAAAATCAAAAACATCTCCAACATGTTCTTTGCATGTAGGAAAGAACGGTAAAGAAAGTCTCGTGTAGGGTGGTATATTTTTCGTTGAACTCTGAATTTTCGAAAATTACTAATGCTTACATTTGTTTCAGCGACTTTTTTCAACTATAGTAATTAAGATAGAAAAATTTCCTAAATGAAATCTCATCAAAAACATAGCTTCAAATAAAGTCGTGTTATTCTTTTCAAAAATATGAGTAACGTAATTTTGCTTACGTTGGAATTTATCGCGCTCCATTTTCTTGTCTCTATCGATACCCGTTTGGTAGAGATGGTAGATTTGAGCAATTGCTAAATAGAATAGAATATTTACTTTGCTACTTAGGAGCACATATAACATTACCGGTGGTAGCGTTTTCTGGATAGTTACTACAAATACAACAAACATTATAAATATGCGAATGTTACCAAACGCTCAATAAATTAGTAATTGTGTATTTGACGCTCGCTGTTGTATATTTCTGAAGGTTTTCAATTGGCAATAAAATGCAAAATCACACACTAAATTCAATATGGTAGTGAATCTGCGATGTAACACCTCCATTAAGCGGTCATCTCCATTAATGGCTATCGGTGGAACCGATTGAATTTTCCATGAGGTAGTGTAAATATTCCCTCTTTTCAGCGGCCAGCGACCAGGCATATTTCACATATTGACCTTTATTAAGCGGTCTCCTTATGTGATTTTGATCTGAATTAAGAGGAAAAATGCGGGAGATTTCTTTTGATTTATTATTTAATATATTTCTACGACGGGACACATTGTCAAATTACTTCGAATAACGAGAACTAGAACCACTTCTCTCACAAAGGAGTGTCCGGTGACAGATGAGTTTAATAAATAACTCTCTCAAAGAAATGACAGTGCGTTCGTTTCTTCCGTTTCACAGATTTTGCTAACGCGCACTTCCTTCCGCGTGGCTTCGCTAACGGCACTGCTGTGAAGTTGCTGCAGGTTATTAACTGCTTCTTCAAGTCTAGTTTGCTTTATTAATACGGTGAGAATCTGATGTGAATTCGTCAGAAACTGAGTATGGAAATGAGTAACAAGTCAAAGGTGTTTGATTGTAACCTTACCGTGTTTAAATTGAATTTTACCACTTATAGTAATTAAAAATGTCAACGAGATCATACTTAATTTCACAGCAGTTAGCACTACTAGATTTGATTTACGCTGTTGCGATTTTATCCGAAAAAATTTCCGCTTTGTTTGGACGGTGGTAGATCCTTGGTCCCTGCAGTAGAAGGCAAGTGATTGATCGTGAAAGCACGGGTCATAACGTGCACTTTTGCGGACGTTTCTAAAAAGCATGTTAAGGCCTCAAACTAGTCGTGAGCGTTTGGGGGAGAGCAATAAAGATCAAATTGGAAATGTGGACTGGCGTGTTTTGAAATGCCCGGATGTTTCTGAAGTATAACAATTATATTGTCAGCACAAGCAAGCCTTAGAATCTGTGTACAAACACTAAATGTTTCGAGAACGAGATTAGAGTCACCTATCTTGGCGTTATTTTGACTTTCTTTTTACCAAACCTCCACGTGGCTCACGTCAGCGAGGCCTCCACGTTTAATGTGCGCGTGCCAGTATGTACTCAAAGAGAATACATTACATGTACGGAAAAGATTGTCAGTAATACACTGATATTTGAATGGCGACTAACAGCTCTTGTCTACAAAAGCACAGTTGAACTTCGCTAATACGAACCCCGCAAATCCGAAATTTCGGATAATCCGCACAAAATTCGGGACGGAGGAAAAATAAACAAAATAAATGAAATTATTATGTATAGTATACAGAAAGAATTTTATAATTGCTGTAGAACTAAACAACTAATTATTGAACCACAAGATGTCGAAATGAAACGTTTATTGCACTGGCAACTAGGGCGGATATCACATACTTATGTAGCAATAATTTTCATTTAGAAGTACTTGCAAACTTGGCAATCTTTTTCCGTATGGAACTGAATCTGTCTGATGATACGATGTGAATTTGCGTTCGCAGTGCTCGTTGCACTTTTTTCACATCGCACGCTACGTTGCATTGTCAGGTAATGCTGTAGATGTATTTGTATATGTACGATGCATTTTTCGGATAATCCGAACAGGCTACATCCCAATTAGTTCGGATTCCCGGGGTTCTACCGCACACTCTGCTCCATGCATCAGCAATTCAGCGACCAGGTGCTCCTCTGCTCGCCTTTGAACAATACAAGCGATCCAGCGTCTGCCTGTGGATTTGTCTATTTCTTGGAAATTCCCGCGTCCAAGGAGCGCTTGACAAAAGAGTGCTGCGTTCTGGTGGCGACGCTGCGAAGCACTATATTTTAAATGTAGAATATTACCTGTCATGTTTTTCTCTCTGCTGTTGGGCTCGCGGATTTTGGAAATAAAAAGCCATTTCGGGCGCGCGATTCTGTGAAAAGCACGAGCTTTGCCTGGATATTTTTCAAGGAGAGCTTATAATTGTTTATTAGAGGTTATGCGCCAAATTTAAATATAATACGAAAGCAATGAGGTAACAGCATCTAAAGTGATATGTGTAAATAATTCATGTATTTTTTTAGATATTATCAGCTTTTGTTTTTTTGGCTATGTCTGGGTAGGAATGATCAGCGTTAGGATATTACTTTCATGAAATTTGACTTCTTTTTAAATGCTATATTTATTTAAAAAGTTGATTATGTAGTTGCTTAGGCGTGGCTGTGGCGGTCAATTATTTTGTCTGCTTTGTCCGCAACAAATTGCAATATTATTTACCGATAATCGGCAGCAAACAGGGGGATTTGTTCAGCCTCTTGTTTCAAATCAGCTTCAGTCCAAACCAATTTCGTTTACTAAATTGACATATTTGCTGTCATATTTTTAAAAAAAAACGATCATTAGTTTGTAAGAACCAAAGGAGAATATTTTATTCTAAAGTCTAGTGCATTATTCATTATTTTTGTGGTTATTCTATTTATACATTCTTTTTTATCTTTCATAAATCATACGTAAATTATTGAGCATTTTGATTGCTTGTATGTTTTTCTATAATAAAAAAGATATAACGTTCTTTCAAGAACGTTGTATATGATACATTTTTCGACGTTCTTTCTAAAGTATGATTATAATTTTATCGCACTTATAGATTAGCATTTTATTGCGACGAGCATTATTAATATGACACTGCTTTGTACTAGATGAAATTCATTTGGAATATATATTTTTTATATATAATTTTGTTTCTATGTGCTGAATATTGTATTATATATTCTGCATGATTTGTATTGCATTTTGAGTGTAGAATGTTTTAAAGCAAATAAATATGTGAATGTTGAATGTATTCAGTGCACTTTCCCGCTATTTCCTATCCTTATGTCCTATCATATGCTTATAGAGATGGGGTAAAATAAAAACAACTTCATGTTGTCATGTTACAATTTACTGGAGGGTCAAAACTGGAAAGCGATGTATTTCGAATTAAAAAAAATAACAAAACCGGTATTTATAACATTCTGATTTTTCTTTTAAAATCCGTCATGAGATGAGAAAAAAGTTAACTCAGGGTGAAATGTAGATGGCCACACATCCACGTTCATAATGAAGCCGGAATTGAGTAAAGGTTTCTCAATGGTTTTCACTTTCTCGCCTTACTTCGTATGATGAGTATTTTATGCAACGGAAAACAACGAATTTTCGACAGAGAAACTCTTGACCACAAACGTAACCACAAACTACCTGAACACATGAAGTCGTAGGCTTTCGCGGCCAGAGTCATTTGGGTGATCTGGGCTGTCCGGGTGACGCCGCGTCGAAGGCTGAGTTGCCAACGTTACGACCATCCTGTCGTGGTCTTCCTCTCTCTATACCAGCCCTGAGGAAGACCACGACAGAATGGTCGAAACGTCGGCAACTCTGCCCCCAGATTACCTATCTGAACACAATATGAAATCGACCTTTCATTTGCCTCTCGCGGATTTTGTTGTGCATTTGTTTCTTTCAGGCTGCTCTCTGAATGGTCTTCGGTAGAATTCCGACGTAAACTTCACGTAAAAGTTTGGTGCTTGTGAACTCTCTAGTTCACGGATTTACGCTTACGTCAAGGTGTTGTGAATGGTCTCGCTTGATAACTGATTTCTAGGTTTTGCGGATGCGTCATATTTACGTTGAAGTTTTCATTGTGCATGAGGACTTATACTTTAAAAATTTAATAATGCACGCTCTGAGAAATTCGATTGATACATTTCTTCAGTGTTCAAGGCGCGCTCGCGTGTGTGTGTGCCGTGGTTGTCCCTTCATAAAGAGATTGACGTCCCCTGCTGGAAAAGTAATAATTCCTTCTTCATTCCGATAAAATTAATGTGCCTCGTTATGATTTCACACTCTGTAACATGTACGTCGTTATGATTCGACTCTGAAATGTTGAAATTGAATAAGAAAACATTCCCGAGAGAATTCCTATGATTCATTCAGACTGTGTGGCGTCAGTGAAGATTACTCATTTATTCTTCAATTCGTCTTCTCATGGAGTTTTGAATGTCCCTCTCTAGAGAAAGTCAATTCGTTCTCTGGTTCAAGGTTTTCACTATTTGATAACTGAAATTGGGGATTTTACTTCGAAACGTTCCAATCTTGGTGCTGTTGTTTACTCATTTGATTTTCCCACGCTACTTCACTGAATCCCAGCCTCTAACCTGCGAGGCATTTCCGTAAGAGAATATCTGTTCCAGTTTTGAGTTCCCTTGAGGACTCAAAAGCTTAAAAATATTAATAAGTGCTTCTTACCAAAGTTTCATTACTGTTCCTTCAATATGTATTGTATCGGTGGAATTGGAGTTGATGGTGCTCTCCCACAGAACAGATGTCATTCATTTTGATAAAAAAAAATGAACGCAAAGTTTGGACATATCTTGGAAAGGATTTCAAGAAAGATCATTGGAAAGGATTTCAAGATTTCAAGCAAGATTCATTGGTAAAAATAAGTAACTGTAATTGTATTGATTTAAATTTATTGTCGTCAATGAACACTAAAACTGTATGTGATGCGTAGGAAAGAAGTACAAATCTAATGAGGTTTTCTCGAGTTCCGGAATCTCTTCCTCATCCTTGCACCATAAATATTTGAATGGTGAATACAAGTGACAGCGTAGTGAGGTTAGTAACACCTGAAAACGCGACATTTTCGATCTTGAGTTGTAGAACAAATCATTTGCATCGGTAAACGAACTTCAGATTTGATTTTATAGTATTGCTAACAAAATTGCAACTATTAACACCTAGCTCTAGTTGTACCACAATAAACAAAAGGAGAGCACAACAAAACATGTATACAGTGAAGTTACATTTATGTCCAGAAGCAAATCAAGGAGCCATCTCAGCATTTGCTCAATGCACCAGGGAACCTGCATGAAAACCTGATCGAGATGGGGGTCATTGAGCCAGAAGCTGAGATGCAATGTTTGTTGCAGGTAAATTTAGTCTTTTAAAATTATACAATCCAAAAGGAGAGCGAAAAAAACAACAAAAACGTGCACAGTGAAGCTACATATATGTCCAGAAGCAATTACACACTAAAGCTTACAAATTTTATATACAACAAAGTTTACAACTACTTAAATAACTCGATTTTCTCAATATGAGAATAATTTTAATTTTCTTTTATCTTTAAAATATGCATTCGTACTTGTTTACCTTCATCAGTTGAGTACAGTTTCGGGTGAGATAGCTCTTGTGATGTTAGGAGTTTGTAACTAGAACGTGATGGATCGTCGGTTCCAGTCCCGACAGAGCCAGATTGTGGACCCTCGCGAAGCAGCCGCGACGAGCCCGGCGCCAGAGGGTGGCAGCCCTGCTCCGTCGTTTCCGGGGTTTCTCCTGTCAATCGGTCGATTCCTGCCAAAGCGCGCACCTGCGCCAACAGTGTTATTGCTTGAGCCGGGGCAAGGGCGTCTGTAGCAGGCACAAACTCAGACGGAACGGAATACGTTTACTGCGATTTAAACTAAGTGGCACTTGAAGGCTTCGAGCTGGACGGAGAAGGGGCAATTCCATCCAATCGGGCGCTTCGGTACGACGAAAATTTCCGATATAGGAGCTTTCGATTGGATGACAATGTCTCCCTCTCCTTCCAGCTCGTGAATGTGATATGCCACTCTCTTTATATCTGAGTATAATGTGTATACAGCGCATTTTCTGTTTAAGCCACATTTTTCTTTCTCGTATACGTACGTATAAATGGAGTAATTACGCAGTACTGTAATGGATTTTTTCCCAAAATGAATGTTCCCATGCTGATCTAGCCCGACTCGAAACTCTGCGATTTTGAAAAACATTCCTTAAATATTTGGTGTACTTTACATGAAGCCCCGGGAACATGTTGAAAATTATCTCAAAACTGACTTCAATATTTTTCTTTACATTTATTTTAAGAATAAAGTGAAATATACTCATAAAGATAGCCAAAGTCCGACTTTCCCTGTTATTTATTAGTTTTCGAAAATTACAAAAGTTTGAATTTTTTCGGCGTCTTCCTACCTACAATACTGAAGATAGATTTTTTCGTCAAATGACATTTTTTTCTCCACAATTAGTCCTTTCATTAATGTCATGTACATTCTCTTGAAAAAATATTGCATAATTTTGAGTGAAATATGTTGAATTAATTATTGTATTACTAATTATGTTAATTATCATACTTTTAAAAATATTAAAAACACAATTTTCTTCAAAAGAGCTCCTACTTTCTTCTTTAATGTTTTCTACGGGTTCAGCTAAATACAGTGTATAAAATGACATAAATGTCATTTTGCTGCCTTCTTTTATTTTTTTAAAAATTACTCAAATGTATTTGAGTCCCGACGGTGGCACGATTTTCAACACTTGTTAGATAGCTAGGTCGAGTTCAGTCGCTGTCTGGAGGAGAATTCTAACGGCCGGCTGCTCTGGTCGGTAGTTTTCCGCTGTTTCTCCCATCAACACCAGGCGAATGCCGGAGCAGTTCCCTAACCAATGGGTTAATGACCGCGCGCGATCTTTCCTTCCTCTGCCTTGTCCTATACTCGCCCATTAATTACACTACTTACCCTTACATTCAACCCACGGGTCAACGTGCTGGCTTTCCATGACGCGACTCCGGGTTGGATCCCCGGTCGTGGCAGATTATAGGGCGCGCGTTCCTCGCAATGTCCTAGTATCTGTTGCTGTGTGACGATGAGTAAGGTCACTTCTCAGCTTGAGAAGTCCAGGGATGTCTATATGTTAACCATACGTACCGCTTAACCCATGGCCGCTAGGTTGGCACGCCGCTGGTAGCCCTTGGCTCCGTCAGAGGCTGTTGTACCAGCACAGACAGACAAACATACCCTTGCATTCACTACACTACCACACATGCCGGGAGACCGATCGGGAGCTTACACTTGCCCCGGCGGTGGCGGTGCCCCACTGAAGAGAGAGATACCTGGTTGGGGGGAACCCTGCTAGCCGATGTGTATGTCAGCGCCGGATCTCACCATTCAGAAGGGGAAGATCTCTGTCACTTCCCGAAAAAAATAACATGCACACGCTAGGTTGTAATGACCTTAGTAGTTGGCGGGCACGGAGTCACTAATCAATCAACCAATAAAAAAACTACATTTTACGTACATTTTCTGTTTACGTACATAAAATCACAAGAAACAATATCTAAATTAAATAACCTACTTAGAGAGACAAAACTAGTAATAAAATTACATTAGATACAAAAAGAACGTTTATAATAATCAGAATTTTGATTTAATTAGTATCACTAAAACAATATTTAAGTCTGTCTGTCAAAGATGACGAAACACACGTGTATAAAAACTATTATTATTTTTTTACATTTCATTTTCAAGAAAAATATGGAAAAACTTCTGATTTTTTTTTAATTTCACATATTTGTAATGAAACAACAATATTTTATTTCTTCTGGTGTTACATATGAATATTATATTTTCTGTTTGAATGATCTATCTTTGCAAATAATATACATTAAAAGAAATATTTGCTTCGAAAAGTTTTTTAAATACGAGTTTTGAATTCACCCATTTCAGAGGGTATTCATAGTACGGGATTACTTTCTTCAATATTTGGGCATAAGACTTGCTAACGTATATAAATATTTTCGATTATGTTTACATTGTGGTCAACAATTATTCTCATAAATTCAATATCAGTAGCTTTATCGTGTTTTGCGTGCAAATGCTTTTATATTTTTTGTAAGCATCGTCAATTGTCAATGTATGTTTATTTTTACATCTTTTGAGCTAGTGGTATTCAATTTTTGTCAACATTGTCCCACCACTGAAAGATTAGTATTATACACCTCAATTAATAATTTCTTGAAATATGTTAATGTCAATCTTGGTTTTTTGAGTGTACCTGCAAAATGCCGACGTGCAGTTCTAGATCCTGTGGGCTTGTCTTGTATTACAATACATTTCAGCCCATAGGGCACAATGTTTACATTTATTCTTCGATTAACTCCTGTCATATGTCTATCATATTCTGAAATATCAAGTGAATTGGGATATGGCAAAACCCTAAAATTCCACCCCAAAAAATTGACCGTAGTGAAAGTGAAGGTGAACGTAAACGGAAAAGTCATTATTCTCGACAAGAACTTCGGTTGGGATCTGTCTTGATTATTCTGAGAACATCAATTGTTTTACTTGTGGTTGAGGCCTTTTGTTGTTTCCTTTGCTTCGTGGCAAGACTAGATTACATCCTGAAACTAAAAGAATTCCATTTTATTGCTACAATTATGTATTATGTGACGTCCCTACACACAGTCACTGCCCTTAGGTACAGAGTCGTCCCAAGACACAGTCAACAGTTGCTGTCCCTAGGTACACCAATCGTGATGAATATGTCTAATGTTATATCCTTGAATTTCAAAAAAAAAAAAAAAAAAAAAAAAAAAAAAAAAAAAAAAAAAAAAAAAAAAAAGAAGAAGAAGCTCCATTGTTTTTGATTACACATTGTTATTAGGATAGTGTGAAGGATGTTTCAGAGAATGATCCCGGTATCATTTTCGTTAAAAACACTGATTTTCGAAAATTGCTAAAAATTAAATTTTTTCGACATTAGTCTGCAACTACAATTATGAGGATACAGATATTTCCACTTTAAAAAAGTATGTTTCTTAAAGATATATTTTGAAAGATCATGTACAATTTTTCGTAAATGTCAGTATTTTTTGTCTATTTTTGTGAGAAAGTGCGTGCTGTATTAGCTTTACTAGTTTAAAAATGGACTTCTTTTATAAAGCTCCCCACCAATTCGTTCCCTACTTATTTAAGAAATCGAGAAAAGCAAAATCAGAGACAGGTTTCTTTGTAAAATTGGAAAGTACTGCCAGCTGAAGTGAAGATCCCTGCTTTCCCCTCCCAACCCCTCCTGTTTCTTGCCTCCCCTTCCCGTGGCCCAGCCACAGCTCGATAACTCTTTCATTCTTGCTCCCGGCCCTGAACAAAGTAGGTCTACCGCATGCAAGTGTCAGTGACAAGTGTACAAGACTTCCTCTTCGTAATAAACAGGTGAGCTCTACTTTCTTAGATTGGTAGGGGACGAATGAACCTTGAGTAATAGTAAAAATAGCCTTTTTAATTTCAAGAAGATTTTTAAGAAGTTTTAAAACCTTAAATGTTAATTTGCGTTGCCTGTATATTTCCTCATGAGAGGTCAGATAAGCAACTGAATACTACTACAGAAAAGTACAGTACTAGAAAGATATTCGTTTGTTCTTCACATTTCGTATATTAAAAATGTTTGTGAATGTCAAAATGTTTTCCTAAATTATTGTTTGTATGTTCATTTAGTAAAACGAATTTTAATGTATCGCAATAGACCTGCAGATGGGGTGCAATTAGTCCCAAAACGTCGTTAAAGACTGTCGAGAAAGTGATGTTGATTTTAATTTTATATGTAATACATTTTTTAAAAATCTGTCTCTAATTTTAAAGGGACATGTTTTGAAAATATAAGAACGTTTTAATTTATTGCCAAAACATTAATTGAATCATACTGTGTTTAGTATGTTCAAACGTTTACACCTGTCAAACGCCAAAACAAAGTTTGGCGTTTACAAATTTTGGTACAATACATAACTATCCAATTTGACACTGTTAAACAAATACCTGAAAATATAATTGAAATATTTTATACTTTCAGTATCTTTACATGAATATAAGAGGCCCTTATGGTCATGCATTGCAGTTTAATGAGAATGAAACGAAACCGCTCGTACAGGAATAAAGATCAATCGATATGAATTTCTGAATACTACGCTATTTGGCAATGTCCAGGTGGCCAGGCGAGATAAGGAAGGAAAATTGTAATTGGCTATACACAAACTGCATTTTTTATTTTTTAATTGTAATTTTTAAAATGTCCATACCAAAAGCAAAGGCCACGGTGCTTGTACAAACAAATAACTTTCAAAAAATATTTGGGATTATAAGACGATTTTTTAAAGGGAAAACTTTTTTAAATTCTTAAAGGGAAAAGAAACGCAATTTTTTTATATAGTTAGGACCATTCCCATGCTATTGCACTGTTCAGAAACATGGGAAACCAAAGGATTACACACAGATAGAAACATCAGAAATGTCTTCAATCAGAAAAAGGTTGAACACTATTAGATTAGGTAAATGACAAGATAAGTCAAGAATTACGGCTGCAACCATTGAAAAAATGCAACTGATTATAAAAAAAAGATGGAAGGATTATGAAAAGTGTTGGGTGCTAAGTAGAATATTACTTGCCCAACTTTTCTTGAACGATGGATTGAAGAAATGTGAGTAGAGTGGGGGCATTTGTTGCGAAATCGGCCACTAGATTTTATGAAGCATTTTATGAATCTCTGGAGAATCAGTCATGCCTTTGCAACGTTCTCAATAACTTGCGTTCTAACTTTCTCAGGAGTTCAAGGTATCTCCTGTGATAGATTTTTGAAGAAAATAACGGAGACCGTGAAGATGTGTTTGGAATGTTGTCATCAGAGCTCTATGCGAGCTTTTGCCTTCAACTGTTTATTGTGCCAGAGAGGGGGAAGCAAGGTCATCGTTCAAGAAAAGTTGCGCGAGCAATACCTTAGTAGATCCTAATTAAGATTTTCCGGAATACGAAATGCTAGTCGACCGAGGACAAGATGATGAATCCGAAACACGCATCAGGCCAAGACCTGGAGAAGCATCAGTGGCTGCAAAGAAGAAGAAAATAATAATGGTTGTTAATGCTGTAATTAAATAATTTGTTTGTATAGTTTATTAAAAAAAAGAATTTCCATCGCAATACGTACATTATATGCAATTCTTGTGAATTAACTGCATTGATGCCAACAGATGGCAGTGAGACCATGAGATAGTACGTTTATAGCGTTTTATTTTGTCATTCAATTCAAAATTATGGATACATCTGCATTCGTAAGACGCCATTCGATGTAGACAACTAAATTCCATATGAGCAAGTAATGTAATTTCATTTACAAATGCATACACATACATGAAGTTATTGCATTTGAAGGACGCATAGAGTATAAAACCTAACACTTTGATGTACCAATTTTAAAACGATTTAGTCTGTGATTATTAGTAAGAAAATATTAAATAAAGGGTTATTTATTTCCAAAGATTTTTTCGAGTCAATATTAATATTCAAAATTATCGAAAAAATACTCGCATCGCCAAAGAAATCACTTATATTTCTTGTCACAGTAATTAAATGTTTTGCGATATTGAAAACTAACAGCTGTTTCATTTGATGTACGTTCCCAATTCATTAGGATTTTTAAAATTAATTTTTGACATTTTATGTTTATTTTGTAAATTTCATTTTTATCCAGTTTTTAAAAAAATCGAAAAAACAAACAAAACAACACCATTGTATTTACTAGTTTCCTTCGTAGGTCTGGTAAATTTCAAAGAGGGACTCCGAGAAGATTACTAGAAAATAAATACAATAGAAATGTATACTTACTGTTCTGGTTCAGGCCTCCCAAAGCGTCGACCCCAAGCACGTACCATCGTTATACTCGTACTGTCACAGAGCAATCGAAATATCCCTTCAAGTCATGCAGTGTGCCTGACCTTTATTGTGTATTAAATTTAAAGTACAATGTATTAAAGTGTTTCAATTTAGTATTAAACGGACGAAATAATGATCGAATAATGTGATTCAGATAAATAACTTGATATATATTTTGCTTCCTTTACATTGAATTTAGTTTATTGAGAGCTTCATAAAAATGTTGCCTTCGTGCCTTTTACAGTTTTTTTAAAGGAACTTCGTATTACTGTTGCAACAGATTTCTTTCTATGTTTTATTCAGCATTAGTAAAAACTATAAAAATAATGTTCTTCACATTATCTCACAGTACACTCTAATAACTTCCTGGGTAAATTAATGGGTTCCGTACAGGGTTGAAGACTTTCTTTCATTGAAAAACCTTAGTTGTTGTTCTCCCTCCTCCACCTGAAGGTTCTTTTCCACAAGGTGTTG
Source organism: Gryllus bimaculatus (assembly GCA_017312745.1). Classification (NCBI taxonomy): domain Eukaryota; kingdom Metazoa; phylum Arthropoda; class Insecta; order Orthoptera; family Gryllidae; genus Gryllus; species Gryllus bimaculatus. The sequence continues at coordinate 1,516,479 of BOPP01000054.1, read as the reverse complement.
CGAAGCGGAGAAATGCCATTCAGATCGCACTCTTTGGAAGCCTAAATTCACTTCTTTTTCGTTTTATCTTATCGTAGTCTGCTTACGCATTTTAATACGAATATAATACAGTATAATATCAGTATTTCTTTATTTGCGCGCCTATTTGAAAACTACGGTAAGAATGTGAGTACGGAAAGAATCAAGTATCAATTATAATAAAACAACATTTTTTTCTATATAGTATTCATAAAATATATTCAAAAAACAACCACACATGATCATACAGCAATACAGTTCTGACTGAAAAGCATAATCTGGTATTATATACACATTACACTATCCTAAACAGGTCTTGGCACACAAATCTATGTATCTATTATAATTCAGATATAATTATATCTCCACCAACTTTACAAGTAATATAAAACCAAAATCCATTTTATATACGGTACAATTGGCAAGAATTGTTTTTATCAAAGTAATGAAGATTAACGAAGTGCAAATATTTGATTCCACCTGAATACGAGCTCAGTACCTTCCGTTGCAAGAATGTCTCTGTGAATTGAACTTGGGAATCAAACAACATTCATGACAATTTAATTGCAAGGAAAATAAAATTACTCTATGTAATAGCACATTGTGATAATCAGTGTTGAATAGTTTAAAAAATAATCAGTTAATATCAGACGTAACTTTTACCTTAATTATTAATAAAACAAGTACAATTAGTGTGCATGTGGATTCCATTACGGTGGCACATTTGAGCATTTTATTAAGCCAAGTAGGCCGTTATGGGATCCACAGTCCATTACTTTGGCAGCGCCATTAAAAAGGATTACTATCGTACGACAGTGGCGTCCACTAGATTGTAGATGCGGGCAGAAGTTGTAACAATATATATGTTTACGTCCAGCAACCTGCCATTCAGATCTTACGGTCTTTTATTCTCTTCCAGATCTGCTGTTAAGTTTCAATGGTAATACGAATTTCGAATATTACTTGTTTTTAGACTAGAACATAGATTCGTTCTTTTAACACATCTAATTTCAATAAACAGTACAATTGTAGGGCAATAAACAGGAAGATTTGAAAGCTAAATTCAACAAGGACTGACACGATGTATACTACATTGGTTGCAGACATAAGTGTCAATTTTTATATAAAAGAAAAACATGTTTATTGAGCTTAGAATACTACCATTACCTTGCCTATTTCTTTATTTATCAGTGGTATTTCTCAAAACTGACTTATCCAAGGATATTTTCACACGTTGCAAAGTTCCTCTTCTTTGACTTCTTCAGCTGTTCGGATTCTATTCTTCAGATCAAAGAACCGAAGTCAATTAAGGACACTTGTAATAGAAAACATGTTCACGAACAATCTAATTCAGAAACAACACAACCAAATTTCACAAGCATGATACTTTACGGGTGTGTTACACTATTGCGTAATTATTTCTTAAAACAATTACTAATAAAGCTTTTACGTTGCCTAAAATGTACGGAATAATACAAGAAATGGCACAATACTAAATAGAAGGGAAGTTACGAACTTAATACAATGCACAAAATGACAAATAATCAATGCTTTCAATCGGAAAGTATGACTGACAAATGTCATTATTTTAAGAATGCCACAAAACAATCATATGCAACAGCCAGTAATTTATTTCCCATTCAACTACTGGAACGCAGTTTCAGAACTCAAAATATTTCACTCGCCCTTCCGACTCGGAGGGAAATCTGAAGAAAGTTTTCTAAACTGGGCCGGACAGTATCCTGGAACTCAATATTTCACCAACGCTTGCAAAACCAAACGGCGCAATCATGGTGGAAATATTGTTATAAAAAGTTATTTCCACCAAGGGCACACTAACCACAAGGATTGGCCTTGGCAACAGGCAGTGAAGGCAGTGAGGCGGCCGTGAGGAAGTTCGTTTGTAGCACATATTTTATCATTTAATTCAAAGTGGGTTAAATCAAACGTCACTCTAGGCTAAAAATTAAATTATGAATGCAGGTAGTAATAAAGTTTTACTTACGAATCCAAACCAAATGTATAAGATATTGAATTTTGTTGACTCAATGAGAGCATAAATAGCAAATGTCCCTGAAGACTCAAAAGATGCAATTGCGTTGATACACCATTTGAAGTAATCAAGTTTTTTAAATTGGATTTCTTGGCTCACATTTTTATTAACTGAATGGCCGTAGTTCAGTTTCTGCGGTGTAGTTTTTGGATGGGGGTGTTCTTATAATACCCATTCAATTATGACTGTGCCTAAGACCAGGTCACGCGAGCTGGCAGGAGAGCGGGGCACTGTCATCCAATAGCGCGATTTGGTACGATTAGAATTTTTGGTATTGGAGCTTCCGATTGGATGACACAGTTCCCCTCTCATTTCAGCCCGTGACTATGAAGGGACACTAGTTTTATTCGAAATATAATATCTCGTGTCTTCATCTAACCTCTCACGCTATTTACGTCAACGTGAATCGTCTACCTAAAGTATTGAGGATGAAGTTTGAATTCTCGAAACCAACATTGGAGTTATTCGAGAGAAATTCCAGTTTAAGAAAGTTCTGCAATTCTTAAAGTCATACCATGTCAACTAGAAGAAATTCATACCTTGATGTCCCTATTTTCAAACTATATAATCTGTGACGAATTTTGGCAAAATTATGAATGAAACGTTTTTCATTTATTTCCAAGGATTCTTATCGAGCGTACAAAAAGCACTCTTTGCGGCGCCTCTTGTTCTCCCAGGTCTTGCACTCTCTCTCTCTCTTTCTCTCTCTCTCTTTCTCTCTCTCTCTCTCTCTCTCTCTCTCTTTCTCTCTC
>BOPP01000054.1:1482991-1511707 GCA_017312745.1 Gryllus bimaculatus | reverse complement strand
CATGCCCCGTCCTCGCCACTCGGATGTTCGCGCAGGGCCGGGAGGGGCGGGGGCAGGGGAGGGGGAGTTGGTAAGCGGGCAACGAGATAAAATATTACTACAGTGGCTGACGCGTACTTCCAGCGCTCTGTGGACGCTCTCAGCACTATGCCCACCGTGTTTTCTGCCGTCAAACATTGGTTGGGCGGCGTAGTATATAGACGAATTACTATTTGAATGCAGTTCTCTGACAGGTCGGGATACAAACCTTCGTCATGCAGGGCGATGCCATTGCAAGAGGTTTTGATGATGTCATTTACAAATGAGCTAAGTGTAAACGAACGCACTTGCACACGAGTGCGTGGACGCAACTTGTAGTTATATTGACAGCAAAGACCAGTAGTAGCTGTCAAAGGTTTCCTTCTTATAGAAATATCTCTATATTAAAAGTACAATGTATTTTTATTCTGAACGTAGGATGTTTGTTACAGACTAGTGTTTATTATGTTCCACAAAGATATAAGACACTTCAGTTTTCCTCTAGTGAAGTTGCGAAATCATAAAGGGACTTAAAAGATATGTAATAAATAAGAGAAGAGATAAATATTCCAACATCAACAACTTGTGTTCTTTCCCTTTTTTAGATATTTTTTTGTACAGAACCAACAGCGACTCTTGGCTTTGGCTGTACCTACAATTTTCTTTCTCTCTACATTGAATGCTCAAAACGTAGTGTCACAGCCAGGGGCCAGATTGCAATAGTGTTTTCAAATTACTTTTTACAGTCGTGAAAATTCTTAAGAATGTGATTTCTATTAATCTCTTTTTTACACGGTCAATTTTCAAATTTTTTCTAAACAGACGTCACGGATCTGAAAAGAGAAATAAAATGGCCAGGTGTTTAGGTTTAATTGAGTGATTCTTATGTTTTGTGTGATCTAAATTCATAAATAACAATCTTTTTGTCCTGGGATGTCAGAATTTCCAAGAAACGGGTAGTCATCGTTTAAAAAATATTAAAAATATCCCATTCTCATTTGATTAAGAACTAGCTATTTTCAAATTCATAATTCGTCCGATCATGCTTACGCAAGCTCAATATGGACGAACGCAGCTAAATCTATTATCAAGAAGTTACAAAGTAAAGAGAAACAAATTCTTCGTACAGTAGAAGGAGCCCCCTGGTTCATAACCAATTCCCAACTCCATAAAGAATTCAAACTGACTCTAATTGACCACCACGTTTCCTGTCTCGCAACTAACGTCTATCACAACACACACCAAATCCCTGCACAGTCAACATCCAGACTAGTCGGAAGCCCTTCTTAGAGAATTAGAATACAAAAACGCCTTCTTTTTCAATTCTTTCTCAGAAAATTCATACCTAAGAAAAAACCTAAACTCGGATTAGAGGACCTACAATGGGACCCATCTCCCTTAGTGCACAACTTAATACATGTAAGTCGAGAACTGCAAATGTATAGATATTTATTAACTAACTTGTAATATCCAACCAAACTCAATAAAGTAAAAAAATACACTTAACACCAACGTCTCTGCGTAATATGCTGATTCAAGGGCTCTATACATCCTATGGTTCTTCTGAATGAGTTGATTCATCCTAAAAAACGTATATTATATATTTGTAAACACTAATTACTTACTTAATTAATAAAAAATATTTACATTACCGGCCTTTTGAATGTTATTGCATTTGTGATTAGAAGTGCTTTAAATTATTTTCTATGATGGATCTCGAAAATTCACAATTGTTCAATCAAAATAAGCTGAAATATGCGCACTTTCAGAAGCGAGTTTTCTTAAAAACTGCTTCAAATTTTTCTACAAACTTTGCATACAGGACCATGTTTTACCTTTCTATAATATTCTGAAAGTCAAATTTCAATTCTACTGCTAGCGATCGAAAAAATAGAGAAACATGAAAAATTATCTTTTAGGCGCCAATAGATGGCACCTGACAAGACGCTGGAGCAAAACTTAAAGATGGCCCAGATTCATGAGGTAAGAAAACTAACTAGTACGAGAAAGTATTAGCAATTGGATAGTACGACGTATTCAAAATTACGGTACCAAATACCTAAGGATTTGAGAAACTTTTCTTATCGTGAGAGGAAATGTTGAAGAATTTAATCGTTTGGAATCGAAATCGTTGAAACAATTCGTTGGTCTTCGCCCTTTATCTACAAAACATGATAGCTTTTTTAAAAACACCATCATGGGAAATGTTTGTGGCAACGTGTTGGGATTGACGTATTTGGTGCCAGTTCTAAACATATTGGCACACATCTTGGGCTCATAAATTCTAAAAGTTTAACTGATCATTTGCTTTCTACGATCATGTGCTTCCTCACTCTTGCGCTGAAATACACTCACTGATAAGACATGGAGGAAGGAAGTGCAGGTAGTCGAAGGCTACGTGGAAACGTCGCTAAAAAACAAAACTGAAATAGCTACGAAAATCACGAGACGAAATACTTCAAAAGTTGAAGAAAATATCCATTGACTTCTATATCTGAAGGAATAAATTTGAATAATTGTACCAATATTATAATTAATTTGTGTAATAAATAAATGTTCTTTATAGAACTGAATTTTGTTAAAAATAGGCTATGGATAATTACAAGATAGTTCCTGTTGCAATACTGTTCCCAGTTTCAATGTTTCACTTTAGGAGATAAAATTGGATATAGTTATTTATTACCTGCTATTTCATCTTCAGATGATCAAAATTTTGAATGAGAAATACGAATATTTAGCCAGTTTCAATATTGTTCGTTGCGTGCTATTTTCTCAAAAGCAATTTTTGGTGTGCGTGTGCATTTTTTTTATTTTATATTAAATGCAAACGGGTCATGACAATCGTTGTCCATAATATAAAATAAATATATAAAGTAAAAGAGGTGATTATATAGTTTGACGCGTGTCTGGAGTTACCATACATTCTCTTTTCTCTGGATACATTGTCTTTTTGAAATAAGAAAAACTGTTCGGGTGAATTAAAAAAAACAAAAAACAAAAAAAAAACACGATGTCATCTTTTTTTATTGAAAAGGGGGTATTATTTTTAAATGCAACATAGAAGTATGATGTACGAATGATTCTGAATTGTTTGAAACTTTTTCGAGTCCTCGCCATCATAACATTTTATTGCTGTATAAATAAATGACAATCAACTTCCACTTTCTCACCTAACAACCTCCAAAATTCATAGATGATCTGTATCTACTTCATAATTTACTCTATGAAATGCGTGCTGCCACTAGCTGGTACAACATACTGTATGGTTGGTGCTGGTTATTGATTCTGTGCTCTGTGTTAATTCTAACTGCCACTGTGGAGTTAATACTGCTCTGGGGTGTTTCTATTTAGATCAGGATGCCAAAAAGAAAAACCGTGTTAATTATCTACTTCAAATTTTTAAAGCTTTTTTTGCAATGTGCAATGCAGAGAAAATCAAAGTTTTAATTGTTGAGTTTTCATCATCCACCAAATATGTTTGGTATAAAATGGAAAAGACAGTAAAAATAATGATGTAGGCCTATCGTATGATTGTGAAAGTGATGACAACGATCGAATTTTTTATTTTCTCAGAAGAATTTTATCATTAAGAAAAATAAATTATTATTTTAAAACATGTAATGCCAATCAGATGGCCGAGATCGCTAAGGCAGTAGTACCGTAGGGGTGCCGGGCCAAAAGATGGCGGTTTCAAGTCCTGCCTCGCGCATGGGTATGTTTGCGTATGTCAGTATGTGTCTTTCACCCCTCACTACCATCATAATTTCATATTCCATACCTTCAGGGCTAACAACCTTGGGGAATAAAAATCGGATCCGGCTAAATGCTGATCCCCTGATAAAGTTACATGCACCTGCCACCGAGATAAAGTTTTTGATAGGCGGTAAATACTGGGAGCCTGCAAGCGTGGCCAAAGTCGGCCTATTCGCTAGCCAAAAAAACAACAACATGAAATCTCCTGCTTTTTATAGAAAGTGTCCTCTTTTTTCATAAATGAAATATGGCAACCCTATGCGTGTCTTGTTATTTCGCATTTCTTTCAGAAGAAACAAAAAGTGTCACGTATGTTTGTGAGACAAACATGTAATAACTTTATTTTTAATATACTCTGTTGTTGAATGATATTTACTGTTTAAATTTAACATGGTAGTAATGGTGACGCACAAGATTTCTTATTTACAGGGGTGGATCCAGAGACGAACTTTTGGAGGGGAAATTTTTGTATTCAAAATGTTTTGGTCGAGTGTGTCATACTACAGATTATGTAGAATGACGCGGGCTAACCGCAGCTCATTTTGCGATACAATTTTATTCATTTTAATGTTTATACGAAAAAATGTTTTCGTTGGAAGTTTCGTGGCAAGTTGTAATAAATTGTTACTGAAAAATCTTGGGAGGGGAAGTTTCCCTCATATCCCTCCCGTGGATCCGCGACTGCTTATTGGCACTAATAATCTACGGAGGAAGACATGAAAAATCGAAATTTGATAACAACCTCCCATTAATCGTTACTTTATTCGCGGCCACCGCCTTATCAGCTGTCGCCATGTCTACCCGCGTATCTAGTCTCTGCCGCTGACAAAACTGCCACTTCAGCGCTGTCGCAGTAGAGGCGGAAGGCGCATTTTTATACAAACGCCCAATGCGTATGGATAAATGGCACACGCATGGAATGCCCATATTTAATTAAGTAGAACTACTTTAGTAGCATTTACATGAGGGAAGTGAGTCATATGTGATATGTCGTATCATTTTTTTTGGTGTACAATTCGTTCAAAATTTTGTGTTGGCTGAACACAGTGATGTGTTCAGTTAATTGTGGAGGGGAAGGACACAGCATCGCCGTTGACTTAGAAATGTGCAGGCAGACTATTTACGGTGACAACACAATACCATAACACCTACAAGGTTTTGATCGCTATCCATTTTACTAATATTCCATTCATCTTTTACCTCAGCTGTTTGTAATAAAACAATATTTAAAAATCTTTCCCGCCCCCATTGTTACGTTTGCCACTGATATCTTTACCGCTGAGTTCACAATAGCCGCCTTCGCCAACGCAATCGTCTGCGTCTCAGCCGCTACCACCACCTGTCCGTGTGCCAGCGCTATAGCGCGCGATCTTTCCTTCCTCTTCCTTGTGCTATCCTCACCCCTTACACTTACATGCACTACCCTACCACACGTGTCGGGCGACCAGTCGGGAGCTTAGACAGTGTCCCAGTTGGGGCGGTGGAAGCTCACGGCCACCTCCCGCGATCCAAGCATGCACTATACTAACGGGACTAATGACGTTCGCAGTTGACGCTCCCGGCAATCCCAATGCATCCACCATCGCCGCCATCCGCCGTTCCCGCTACCACTCTCCCAAAGTTCGCACTGTTAAACAGGACCATGTGTCACATTCAAAATAAGACCAGAAAACACTCTGAAACTGCCGTCTCCCCTTGGCGACCGTCGCCGCCAGACGCTGCCATCGCCATCGCCTCCGCCGGCGTCGCGTTGACCGCATCCTGGGCGCCAGGCGCGGCCCCGCCCTCTCCCCCCTCCCCCTTCCCCACCCTTCGCACGCGCGTCGACGCCGCGTCGACGCCGGCGGCAGTCGCGCGTCCCCCGGCCGTCCGCGCGTGCGTGTCCGTGCGTGTGCGAGTGCGTGTGCGAGCGCGTGTGGAGGAGAGCTTATCGCCGCGTGGGTGTCGTCGCCACGGATCTCCGCGTCCGCAGCCACAGAACTTCCATTCGGCAGCTCCCAGCCGAAGGGTCTGCACAGCGCGCAGGCGACAAGCCTCTGATAAGCTTTGGCCCGCAGAGCTCGCCGTCTGGCGTAAGCTGCTGGACTCGGCTAGCTGAACTCCGCTGATAGCGCGTGGAAATAACGACAATTTGTGTCTTTCGTAGAGAAGAGCGTCGGTTGCCTGGCGGCCCTTTCTACAACGCTGGCAACTGGGCACGTTTTAGCTTTTCAGTTTGTAAAAGCTACTGGATACGGCGAGCTGTGTTCCACAACGATAACGCGTGGAGATCTGCTTGTTTCATCTTCGAGGAAATAACGAAAGTTCATTTCGCCCGTCGAGAAGAGCATCATTTACCTGACGTTCTTTCCGCAGCGTTGGAAATTAGATTCTCAGCATGGATTGGTCAGAAATAATCCGCTAGGGAACTGAATTTGCCTTTCTGAAGAAACAGCGAGCTTTTTTGCAATATTTATCTGCCCCCATCGTAGAGAACAGAAGAATTTGTTTATTGACTTCTCATCCCGCAGCGAATCACTTGATTGGTGTTTCGTCCGAAACAAGTTCCATTTGGTGGTGCCTAGCAAAAGCGATCACAGAAAATAAGCATCAAGCCACCGATAACTCGCCGAAAAACAGAGATTTTTTTAATCTCATAGAAATCTGCAACTCTTTATTCTCGGCTAAGATAATTAACTTTCGAAGTGAAGAAAATCTGTTCTTATAAGAGCATCACGCAATAGTGGATTGAGGTGACATTGGAAGGTTGTTAGGTGTCGACAACGAGCCCCGGAAAGTCAACTTTTCTGTACGGCAGAGAACAGAGGAGTTTAATATCTCAACACCATACCTCGCCGCAGAAAGGCGTCTTCCCTTAATACTTTGCCGAGCGAACCATTCCGCTGCGCTGAGAATTTGGAACTGCTCTGCTTCTCAGCTTGTGCTGGTCAGCGGTAATATGTTCGGGATCTGAGTTTGTGTTTCCAAAGAAACAGCGCGCGTTTTGGGATATTTATATGCCCCTCTGGTTCTGACGATTGTGTACTGGACAATAGTGAACTGAAGCGACTGAAGGTGTCAATTGTTTTTGATGGAAAGTAAACATTGTGATACATAATAGGTATCATTTTTTCAAATATTACTTCTGAACACTTAAACTTTTTCACTTAGTGTCGCAAATGTTTGAAGAGAGACTGCCAGTTTAGATCGATTTCTTTGGTTGCATAACATATCGGTACCTGCAAGGGCGTTTCTTAAGGTTATTTGTTGGCTGAATTATCTCCATTACTTCCAGATTCTTTATGTACAGGCTTAAAAAGGGCAGGCCAGGTATGCTGCAAATCAATTGCCAAATGACGAATATATCTCCAGCAAACACTGCACTCATTGAAACATTTCCTTCAAAATTACTGTGCCTCGTATTACCGACCTCGCGATATTCCCACGCCCGTGATTAAAAAGATAAAATAGGAGCGACAACGCGTTGAGTGTGGAACTGATTACTTGCAAAGCGTGTTGAACGTACTGCTAATTCAGAAACTCTGGTATCACGAGAGTGGTGACAGCCGTGTTTAATGTTCCGTGGTTTCCTGTCTGAAATCTAAGGAGGAAAGCGCCCCACTTCCTTCCGACAGACCTCTAACGCGGCTGCATCTTACAGAAAGGGAAAGACATTATATTTCGAATTTCTGATGCAACTTAATGGGATATTTACGTGGCTGTGAATTGTTTTTGGGGTGGGCAACCTTACGAGTATTTTTTCAGGTCCGATAGCTTACCTCACGATTCTCATTTGAGTAATTAACGATCTGGAATATTACGAAAACCGTTTAAAACAAGCACGTGGACTAGGAAGTGATGAACTTCATTTCTGTTCGTGTGACTTGTCCGCGAGTGACCGCAGAAATATGGCGAACAGTTCAGTCGTAGTGTAACGGAGAGGAAGAAATCGGCTATCGGTGTGTACGTTAATACACGTATGCATATAATCGATTTGCCTTGTAACGCTGTCTTTTAGAATTGGCATTGAATCCTCACAATATTTTAAAAGTTTAGAAGTGTGTACGCTAGATACAAACAAACTGTTGGAACGTGAATTAGTTCTGTAGAGGTAATTTGCATATCTCAAGTACTCTTAAAAAATTTCTGAGGGCAACTTTTTGAAACTAAAACGAATGAATGACGAAATAGATTGGTGAACTTTTTTAACTTGTAGATTATTGAAGTGTCGAAATACAATAAACGCGAAAAGGGGAATAGAATAAATTAGTAATTCTCAACAGCAAAGACATTATAGTATATCTAAATAATTATAGGCAAACGCCAAAGGTTCATATCCGGAAGTACATTAGGAAATAAGTTTATAATAGAAAAAATTAAAATAAATTTAAAAAATATCTGTTCACAAAAAACAATTCCCATCTCACTTCGTTTTAGAGGATTTTATAATTTGCATTTCATACTGCATTCTTTTTATAATAATTAACCTCACTCTGTCATTCTGTTGGCAAGTGCACGACTCTGTAGGGAGAAGAAAGTATGAAGTCAAGTACGAGTTTCTCGATAATAGCAGTTAGGTATCAGGTTTGTGCTTGCTATTGAAAGAAGCGAACGATTGGTTCTGAAACTCTCGTGTTATCCATCTCACTTGGTGACCTCCGTCATTTTGCTGCCAACTGAAGTCGTGAGCTAATGAATGCGCTTATTGTTGCTGCGGCTTCATTCCCTGTTGGCTGCGCTGAGCACCAAAGAAAACAACCTCTCAAGTTAAGCGCGCGAGGCCAATAGTCAGAACCGCAGATCGCTGGTGGCAAAGTGGAAGAAGGTGCCAAGAGAAGAAAGCGTTTTCTACCGCACAAGGACCAAACCGAGCTCTCCAAATACGCTTATTACTCTTCGTTAATTCGCTGACGCAAAGGAAAAGAAGCGTCGAAGAAGAAAAACGTGCAAAAACTGAGCAGTACTGCGATCTAATACGTGAATTCGATATTGCTTTGTTGACTATCAGTGTTAGGAGCAAAAGGGAAGAAATCCAATATCTGACGTTAATTACTAGTACTACTTTGTCGATCGCTCATCGCAAAGGGAACAAAAATCTGTGAAGAGAAGCGTATGAGATTAATCCAATACACCAGTTGTTTGTTTCTCTTAGTTGATAGCATGTCGCGAAAGGGAGTTGCCAGAAGAATCGTGAGACATTCGTAGCGCGCACGAACCAAGCTTAGCTATCCAATACGCCTGTTGCTGGTACTTCATTGATTGCTTGGAGAGAAGGCAAGCGAGGTACGAAGAGAAGCGACCGTTTTCCAGAGATCCAGCAATCTCGTGGCTGGCTTGGTTGATTGCTGCGACCGTTATCCAGCAATCCCGTCGCTGGTATTTCTTCATTTTTTGCAGCAGCCGTGATTCAGCTATCCAATACGCTCGTCGCTGCTTCTTCGTTAATTGCTTGGACCGTTATCCAGCGATCCAACACACTCTGCGCTGGTTGTGATTGACCGTGATCCAGCTATTTAACAGTTCTTGATTGATTGCTGCGACCGTCATCCAGCGATCCAACACACCTGCCACTGGCTCTTCGTTTATTGCTGCGACCGTGATCCAGCTATTCAACACTTCTTCATTGATTGCTGCGACCGTGATCCAGCTATTCAACATTTCTTCATTGCTTGCTGCAACCGTTATCCAGCTATTCAATACTTCTTCATAGCTTGCTGCGACCGTTATCCAGCTATTCAACACTTCTTCATTGCTTGCTGCGACCGTTATCCAGCTATTCACCACTTCTTCATTGCTGGCTGCGACCGTGAACCAGCTATTCAACACTTGTTCATTGCTTGCTGCGTGCTCGTGAGGCCGCGTGTGCGTGTGCGTGCGCGATGAAGCGCGGGGGCAAGACGGCGTCGCCGCTGCGGCTGCGGCTCCACCGCGTGCTGTCGTCGGGGGGCGGGCTGGGGTCGCCGCCGGCGTCGCCCCGCTCGCTGTGCTCGTCGGGCGCGGGGTCGGGGTCGGGGTCGCGGTCGTCGCTGGGGGACGACGTGGCCTCCACCTTCCGCTCCACCCCGTGCAGCCCGTCGGGCTCCCCGCTGTCGCCCCAGCGCCTGTCGTACGGCGCCGCCACCGCGCACAGCCTCGACTGCCTGCACTGCCCGCTCAGCCCCTCCGGCCCCAGCAGCCAGCAGCCCGCGCCGTAAGCACCGCTCCTCGCTCGCTCCTCTTGCTCTGTTGCTCTCCTCTATTCTCTTTTCTTTCCTCCTTTATCTTTTCTTCTCTGTCTTCTTTCCTTATCTTCTCTTTCCTTCTCTTTTCTTCCTTCTCTCCTCTTCCTTCATTCCACACTCTTCTTCCTTCTCTTCTCTCTTCCCGTTGCTTCTCTCTTTCCTCCCTCTCTTCTTTTTTCTCGCTCCTCTCATTTCTCTCCTTTCCCTTCTCTCTTATCTCTTCTCTCCCCTCTCTTCTCTTCTCCTTATTATCTTCTCTCCTCTGCCTGTTCTTCTCTTCTATCCTTCTCTTCTCTCTCTGCCTCTCTCTCTCTAATGAAGAGACTACTCACAGATATGACCGACTATTTTTATTCGATCAAGAAGATGCAATTCATGTAGTTACATCTACCTCAACGGCTCACCTGTAAAAAGGAAAACTACCCAAATGCAAACTAATTTGTTCTTCTATTATTTAGACATGTTTATTAGTTATTAATTAACTAATATACATAGTGATACATTAATTTACAGAATAAATATTGACGAATGAAGGGACGTTAGAAGCCCATTTCCACTGCATAACTACACAAATTAATATTTCAAATGAACATTAACGCTCAGCGTTCATTAGGGGCACACATTTCTTTTTCTGATCAGCCCTCGTTCGTTTTTTGGACTGTTCTGTAAATTTGATTTCTTTAATGGATGAAGACAACCTTAATGAAGCATATAAGAATGTTTTGGCTTTCCTGAATGCTAGATGTCGATTTAACCAAGATCTCTAAAGCATCACTAAAGCTCCTGGCCATGGCGTTTTCAAGATTTGCATCTCGGTTCGCATCTTCTTTTGCAACCCTGCTTCTCTATCATACCCATGTGGTTAAATCGGAGATAAAATCAATGCAAATTATGATATTAAAATATTTTGCAACATATTAAATAAGTTTAATAATTTTTGCAATTGAACCAATTAATTGTATATGTTTAAACATTTTTTTCTAGCAAAATGTTTGAAATTTGAACTTATTTGAAAAAAAAATGGTTTTTAATTCGGTGGTGTTCTGAGGGGTTGAGTTGGGAGCTACATCTCTTTCGGATTCCTTTAAGTGCGTCTCTGCGAATAGACCTTGTCAAGTTTCTCTTCAAGTCGTCTGTCAAGTTCCTGCCAAGGCGTTCAAGAGTTCTAAATAAGATTTTTTTAAATTCTCATCAGAGTTAATTTATAATCTTCTTCACACAAAATAATCAGTAAATTTGATTCAAGCAATTGAATATAACAGTCTTCCCGCATCTGTAGCAAAAGCAGAAACTAATTTCTTTTCATTGTTCGGAATAAATGTTGAAGTTTGAATGCGGCTTGACAACGAATTTGAGAACCTGTAATTGAGTTTAAGGTTGAAATTATGGGGATACGGCGAGTTTCTTCGCTCTTACTTAGGATACTGATGGCCATTGGATTTGTGTGGTTGGGTAGTTAAAGATGTCTTGAATTGATTCTTTCAATTCTTTTGCCTTAGCGAGCTTCTAAATTCGTTCCTGAGTTTTTCCGCAAGTCCTGTCGGAGTACGGGCAGATACAAAGCGTCTCTCAGCTGTGAGGGGGGGAATTTTAATTGTTGGTTTGAAATGAAACTCTACGTACATTCGTATGTAAAAACGTTTTGAATGTAATGATATCTAAAAATGGTAATTGTTTTGAATAAATTCAGTAAACATACAAAAATGGATTGGTGTGTCATTCCTCTTGGATTAGGGATGAAATATCGATGTATAGTTTTTCAAAATATCCATGTTTATAAAAAATCATAGATAAATCATAGATTTCTTTATTTAACATCGATTTTTTTGAAGACGACGTTTTAACATGGAAGTTCCTACGTTGTCGATATTATTAAAGTGACACACATTCATCATAACAAAATTGTATAATAATTACCAGATATCCATAAATTGAATATTCTTCAGACAAATAGTGAAAAATAAATAAAATCGAGTTTTCGTCCATAAAGAAGCCTATTTTATTTTTGAATATCAAATCATATAATATGCATTTTTAAATTGTTCTTATGATTTTTTGACTTTGTTTTGCCAGTTAATCTCAATTAAAAATATTAAAAAAACAGACTACTTTCAAATCAAATCTCCCCTGAGTGAACTTCAGTAGTTACTAATCCAGTTTTTGAAAACGATGTTGAATAACATCGATGGTTTTGGATGGATGGTTTATTAACATCGATGTTTCAATTTTTAGCATCGAGGGTCAGAAATATTGATGTTTTGTTGCTGATGTTGCACCCATACCCTGGATCTCAGGGGCGCCTAGAGAAAACGAGCGGCCTGGGGCAGATGATTCAAGGGAGTCTCTTACTTCAAACGAAACATTTCCTCCTCCCAGAATACATTTCTACATTCATCAGAAATAACTTATTGTGTTAAATTTGAATTAGAGATAAATATAGTTTTCTTAATAAAATTTTTAATATAATACTTATTAAATCTTTAATATAATACTTAATAAATCTTTAATATAATTTCTTTATAAAAAAGATCGTGGCCTCAATTAAGTCGTGCCGCCTCCACCTGCGGACGCCCCTGTGGCGCGGCCACTGCCTGGGAGGGGCTGCTCCGAGTGGCGAGAGCAGCTGATTGCTCCAGGTGTTCGTCGTGTGCATCGGGGCCGCGTGGAAACGCAAGGTCTCCGATAAGGCTATCGCTGTCCCTATCGCGCCTCGTAATCCGGAAGGAAACTGGCGCTGACGCAATCAGCTACCTTTGCCAGCGCCGTTTGATAATGGAGAGCTCTCTTCAGTGCTGGTTCTCACTAATAGCAACTCCAGACTAAGCATAGAGTATGGGAAAACTTCATTCATTTCCATTAATATCACTTATTTACGCTTGCCCTATGTAGGGCGGAGCCGCAAAGAGTAGCCTAGAGAAAATCCAAGTAGTTCAAAGTAAATTTTTAAGAACTGGATGGATTCGGTTGTTTTCGAATTAGTCGGGAGAAAATCGTTGGATTTATTACAAGCGCACAACACCTGTGATTCAAAGCAACAAGAAATATTACTACAAGTGAATATGACCACGCGTGACACAAAATGTAATTTCTCTGTAATCTCCTTTTCTTTCAATGTCGATTCAAACTTTCCTTTTACTTTTTCTTTGCACTTCATTTCGCCTACTCTTAATAGTGACGTACGATTTTAGAAAAATATGCTTTCTAGTATCAATATTTTTAATTCTTAATATCTTTTCGATCGCGAATTCTGTTCAGATCTTGTTTTTTTGCCCAGATGCTGCAAGAGTAGCTCTGATGATCTCCAAGATCTTAAGAATTAAAAATATTTATACTAGGCAAAGTAAATTAAAAAAAATGATTACGAGGTACCAACCTCACCAGCAATATTTGTTAATAAGTACGTACGAATTATTCCAGAGGCGGGGTCGGGTCTCCCAGCAGCCCCAGCGAAAGGTGAGTGCCTAGCAGCTGCTTCCTGCAGTCGGTGAGTGAGATGAACTAGTTCTTGTGCTTGCTTACGTACCTGTATTGTTACTTCTGCACGAACATGTATTGCCTGAACCTTGGCGATCCAATGTAATCGTCAGTTTATAGTGTTACTGTCATTTCTGTAAATATTATAGTTGATCCACTATGAATAGACTGAAAAACGAATTTCTCGAAAATTTTAGCCGTCAAAACTAGTTTCTGAGAGTATGTTTTATTTTACTTTTTCAGAGATTATTTTTTATTTAAGTTGCGTAAACAACAAGCTCATGAGTGACTGTTGCAATAATGAAATCTGAGATTCTTGTTCAAGTAGCAATATCACTATTACATATCAAATGCCCTGAAGAACGCAACAAGATGAAGGGCTTTGCGACTTGCACAAGAATATCTGAAAATATTTTATGAAAGCATATTTCCTGAATAAATTACTCGTAGAAAAGGCCTTGCAACTATTGAAAAATTTAGTTACCACCTTATTCTCCTCTTGGCTCCGATTTAATACTAATCTACTGATAAATTCTAACATGTGTAAGTAAATTCTTTCACACTTGTTATCTAAAGCATCAGTGTAGAAGGGAACATTTGTAATATCCCGCGATGAAAACATTCTCACATTTTGAATTTCTTTGTACCACCAAAGAACCAAAGTGAAGAAACAAACAGTTTCTGACATTCGATTTTAGAAAGTAGTGTTCGGTACAGACGATCACAATGTAGGAATCTGTGCAAACGAAATATTTGCCAAGATCCTAATTCCACAGTTTTGTCCATTAGAAGTTTCAGTCGTAACTCCTTTTCGTCTTTTTTAAATTTATTTTGGAAGGACGATTTCCAATATTTGTTGATTCACCTTTGTATTGGATGAAGATTTCATGATTTATTAATATGATACTGAAATGTAACATTTTTCACGAACTGTTTATGTATAACAATATTAACCTTATTGAATAGTTATCGACGTTATCGTTTTGAGTTTTGAGGTGTCGTTTCTTTGTGGATTTACAAGTGAAGCTTCGAAGAATCTATATAGTTTGGCCTTGGGTGATGCAAACTACTTAGTTTTCCTCTCGAGTATTTTGGTTCACGACAGAAAGATCATTCACAGTAAGTATTTGAAAGTATAACATCTTGCAGTTGATAAAAACGGCGTGACAAAGGAAGAAGCCGAACTAACTTTTTTATAAGCTGCATTTCATGGCGCAATACTGGCAAGTTGTTTATGAAATGATACTTGCAAGTGACAAAGAGCTCATCTACAGTTTAACGTGTGCAAAACTTTCCCAATAAAAGGCCCAGGAAACTGTTAAAAGCATCGGTTGTCTTAGAAGCATAGTAATTAAAGAAACAGAAATAAACCAAAAGGCCCCGATTCGGTTCTTGATCCGTGCGCTTAATGAATTAAACAATTTATTAATTGAACGTGGCTAACACGGTTACCAGGTTGTACCATTGATATCAAGAGTAGTACAACCCTCCATAGTGTTTGACGTATTTATACATTTTCTAATGACTTTTTGCATGTTTCCAATCACTTGAGAAGTGATCATTCTGCCTCTGTAAGAGGGGTCTATGAATTACAAACATTTATGCAGCTTCAGTAAAAAGATGTCTAGGTGTCACAATTTTTAATACTTAAGATCTTTTCGATCGCTTAACGATCATCATTAGAGCTAATCTTGCACATCAAGCGAAGAACGAATGTTTGCGCTTCTCCAAATCGCTATCAATATTAATTTATGCGGATATTTATTTTAATCAATGGCCCATTTTACTGAAGGATTTCCTCATATTTATCGATTTCCGAGTATAAACTCGATAGGTCGAGGTGAGGCGAGAGATCAGGCAAGTTGACCATCACTTGTCACAAAAGCAGGATTAAACACAAGTGATATCGCAAAAGATACGGACCCGCAGTTTAATATACCTGGGAGATAGCCTTCAAGCGCAATACTTAAAAAAACGGTAACCTGGCTACTCCTTTCTCACACATCAAGTTGAAGTATTCTAAGCCATTAAATCATTTGGAGTTGCTCGTTTGAGTTTCTCTCATCGATATTAAACACTGCTATTCGTCTTCTCTGTCAATCAGTATTGTGTTATGTTTTCTTCAACCAACAACTGAATGTGCCGAACGGTTAAACGATGTAAAATCAAGCCTTCAATAAAGTTGTTTGTATTATATACAAACAAATACCCAGGGCAATTGAGACATTCTTTCTCCTTTCCCTGTCAGTGAATTATCAGTGTTATCGATTTTGTTGAAAGCTGTCATTCTCTTATCTTCAGAGTTGTGCATCCATATGCAAAGCACATGAGTTAATAAATCATTCACGAGGCCAGCATAATTGCTGTTCTTGGAGGTCGTTGCTTTGCAGAAGAGATAGCTTCTTATCGATTGTGCTATCGATTGATAAACGTGGATGATAGAGATTAGGTACGCATTTTGATGCAGGCAGAATACGGACGTTGAGGTGCGCACATATTTTTAATACGCGTAAAAGCTTGCGCGTTTTATGGGTGACACACGTGAGTGAAAAATGAAACGTAACTCAACTCAGAGAAGCGGAAAAATACGGACTATTGTTTTCTCACAACTAAACGTTCTGCATTGCTGAAGCTATTAGACGGTCTGCGACAGAGTAGCGAGTTTAGTTTCACAGGTTTGCAGGTGGACTCTGGCTGTTAATCTTATCCTGCACAGAAGACAAGAGGAAAGCTTTTCTATCAGCAGAAATAACACATAGATATTTCTATTTTAGAGTGTTCGTTAGACTGTGTTTTTAGTTTTGAAATTATTCACTGCATTTTTAGTTAACTATTCTTCCTCCAATTCTCTCTCTCTCTCTCTCTCTCTCTCTCTCTCTCTCTCTCTCTCTCTCTCTCTCTCTCTCTCGTAATATCTTCCTCTGAAACTTTTTCCTGTACATCTATTTCCGATTGTTCATCGCCTTCAACGAGTACTTGTACTCATTCGTTTGCTCGTACCTCTCATTACATTTCTACTTACGAATACACTTCTTATTCTGCTTGTATTTCTTATTCTTCGATTTTTGTACTTCTTGTTCTGCTTGTATTTCTTATTCTTCGATTTTTGTACTTCTTATTCTGCATGTATTTCTTATTCTTCGATTTTTTGTACTTCTTTTTCTGCCTGTATTTCTTATTCTTCGATTTTTTGCACTTCTTATTCTGCTTTGTATTTCGTATTCTTCGATTTTTTGTACTTCTTATTCTGCTTTGTATTTCTTACTCCTCGTTTATTTGTACTTCTTATTCTGCTTGTATTTCTTATTCTTCGATTTTTGTACTTAATGTTATATTTGGACTTTGTCTTCATACCAGGAAATCACAAAAAATCTCGTTTTGGAAAGTAGATATATACAGTTAAGTCTGCTAAACACACACGACATTGTTGAAGTTTGGATCCAAGACCTGGTGTATATAATTTTGTATTAAATTCCCTCTCCAGTTATTTTTTCTTAAGTTGTAAACTAAAAGTGTCAATAATTGTGGGTTGCGGTGACTCAATCAAAATTAGTTTGAGTTTTATATTGAGGACTATGTAATTATTATGTAATCACCGTGGAACAGATAGTTACTCATTTGAAGATACGGTCCCAGAGTTATTTTCAAATTTATTAATTTAATTGTTAATTTTAATTTAAAAACTTGTGTGAAAATTACTGGACAGTGGAAATTATTAATGGTCACGCAAGAATTGCGAGAATACCGTTGTAGCAACAATGATTTAGCCGTAATTCCTGACCTTTAGTCCTGCGCCATTTCCCGAGAGGCGCGAGTTATGTAGAGTGGATTCACTCGTTGAATGCAAACGCTCGCATTTGTTTGTCTAAATAGCGTTTTTGCTCCACAGAGCCATTGTTGCAATGTTTCGAATGACTTTTATTTCTCGTCGGTGGTGTTTTGTTTTATGGATGAGTTGTGAAACTCTATAAATGCATGCTATGCGTGTATTTGTCCATAATTGTGTACACTCTGGGGAGTTGACGCAGTTCGTGAACGCATTTCGAAGTTTGTTACGGTGTAAAGAATTTTCATGTGAATATACGATGCAATGCGAGATAATAACAATCGGTTAACTGACAAAATGAATCTGAGAGAGAATTTTAATGGAAATTTTCATCCCGTTTGCTGTATTTTAGGCGAGATAAAAGGCTGCAGAAGAGTACGAGTAATCGGAAATCAGGTCATAACAGCTTTTTTGTTTCTTATTTAGAAAACAATTTTTACGTATACGTACGTATATACGGAGTAATATGTATTATTTAGTGTAGAAAAACGTATGTAATACTGAGAAAATTTGTTTTCGAGATTTTAACGGAAACACGCGTTTTGAGGTCCTCCAATACCAAAAAGTTTTTTTTCTGAATAGTCGTCCGTTAGTCTGTAAACTACACTAGCGCCTAAATTATTCTTAGGATTTTTTTCACAATGAGTATTCCCCGATCGATCTGGCCAGTCTTCCGCAATTTTGAGAAACTTTCTTTACATTGTAAGGATACTTTACACGTTGCCTTTTGAACAATTTCAAAAATGGCTTCACATTTTTGATTAAATTTTGTCCTGAGATAGTGTATAGAACTTGGCTCATACTTTCTCACTTTATTTGAAACTTTTGCAATTTTCAAAAATTCAGAAAGTTTGATGAATATAAGACCTGCACATTTAGCAGCCTTCACTCAATCCATGGCAAAAATTTGAACAAAAAATGGATCATTTTTTGAGATAATGTTTTTTTATAAATTGCAATTATTTTCAAGCAGAACTAACGTGAACACTGCTTGTTTAAAAAATGTTCATGCTGTTTTCTTTAAGTATCTAATTTTTAGAATAAATTTCATCTATGACAAAACTTAATACCTTCGTTATTGTATTCTTGCAATATTAACGTATTACAATTTTCAAAATTCCAGAGAGTTCTCTGAAAATGGGATCATCATCTTTTTTTACAGCCCTTTAATACATACATAAGAACATTTAAAGAAAACAATTGAAGACATTTTTGAGCAAAAAAGTGTAAAAATTGCCTATACTTCACTCTCAAAAAACGAAAACAACCGATATTTTTAAAAAAATGGTCATATTTAAAGATCTGTCTTTGAACAATAGTTTACATTAAGAAAAAATCTCTCGTGAACAAAATTTCATTTGTATATGTGGCGGCGGCGATGGTGTAATGGTTAAAGTATCGGACTGTTATGCCCAAGTTAGCCCAAGGAAGCTCTAGAATTATAAGGGCGAAAAAATCCTTCGTACACCTTCCTTCGGAGGGGAAGTAAAGCCGGCTGTCTCATGTTAGTAGATTGACTTCCATGTAAAAGATCATGAAGCCTATGAACTAAATTCAAATCCGGTGTTTCGTCGTTCAAGAAATACTTCCTTTCTTTCATAGTGAGTAACGTAGTGAAATTTGCGTGGTCAGACGGAAGAGCGGGACATTGTGAATTTTAAGTTATTATGTATTTTTTCTTTTGAGTGATGAAGTATTTGTGAAAACATAAGCTGTCAAAAGCTGTTTATTGAAAACAAGACGTTGCTAAAGAGAAGCCAATTTATTGAAATTCGTTTTTAATCAGCCTTTTTTAATGAACTACTTCCTGTCATCCTGGAAAAAATGTTTTAATTTTTCCTGTCAGCTCACCTTCTCTAATTGTACTATGCTCATGTCACAATTTAATCTTTGCAAGAACAATAAAAGCAATATAATTTACCTTTATTATAATAACAATATTTACTTTTTAGAAAATTATTAAGCATAAGAAGAACCGTGGCCATCTTCGTGGCCTGTTATACGCCAAACTTTAAAAAAGAAAAAATTAATACAAAAAGAGCTATTTTTGATAATATTATGAAAATATTTTTGAGGCTTCATTGACCCATAATATCAGAATCAAACTGGTAGGGCTTCGAGATATTTAACATCGATCGTGGGATATCGTATCTGAATTCTTCATTGCCATTTCTTCCAATTAGGTTTCGTGATACTGAAATCAGGTATACTGGATTCAGATTTACAGTGATTTTGCTAATACTCAAACATACAGACTCATTAGCATACTTTCACACTTTCCCGTCCTTGGTATCGTTCTAAATTAGACAAACCTTTCCTCTGTTCCACCCTTCAGTTCAGCGACGATCCGGTGCTCGTGCCACACCTCGCCTTCAACTAGCTTTCCTCATCAACCTCCATTATTCGTTTGCTCAGCCCCCTTATTGCAAGTTCCTTTCTTGACAACCCACTCGTCCAATCCCTAACCATGAGTACCTTCCTTCTAGTACCTTTAAGTTCAGGTATTCCAATTGTTTACTAACAGTTGGTTTTCAAACATTCTCTTCCCCTCAGTTTCTTATATCTACTCCCTCCCAGTGCATCACTACCAGCCCCTCCAGCCTCTCCAGCCCCTCCAGTCCCTCCAGTATCTCCAGCCCCTCCAGCCCCTCCAGCCTCTCCAGCCCCTTATCATTGTCTGTTGACCACGCTTCTACTTCCTTGGCTCTTCCTATTATTCTCTACTAGTTTGCGACTCCCAGTCTGTTTCTCAAAGTCCCTTTCTCCCAGTCTGTTTCTCAACGTCCCTTTCTCCCAGTCTGTTTCTCAACGTCCCTTTCTCTTCGCCAGTCTGTTTTCAAAGTCCTTTCTCCAGTCTGTTTTCTCAAAGTACTTTCTCCAGTCTGTTTTTCTCAAAGTCCCTTTCTCCCAGTCCGTTTCCAAAGTCCTCTTCCTAGCCGTTTTCTCAAAGTCCTTTCTCCAATCCGTTTCTCAAGTCCTTTCTCCCAGTCTGTTTCTCAAGTCCCTTTCTTCCAGTCTGTTTTTTCAAAGTCCCTTTTCCCTACGTCCTTTTCTCAAAGTCCCTTTATCCCATCCGTTTCTAAAAGTCCTTTTCTCCCAATCCGTTTTCTAAAAGTCCTTTTCTCCCAGGTTTCTTTCAAAGTCCCTTTTCCCAGTCGTTCTCAAAGGCCTTTCTCCCAGCCGTTTCTCAAAGGCCCTTTCTCCCAGTCGTTCTCTCAAAGTCTTTTCTCCAACCGTTTCTAAAAGTCCTTTCTCCAATCGTTTCTAAAAGTCCTTTCCTCCAATCCGTTTATCAAAAGTCCTTTCTCCAGTCCGTTTCTCAAAGTCCCTTTCTCCAGTACCGTTTTTCAAAAAGTCCCTTTCTCCCAGTTCTTCTCACAATCCTTTCTGAACGGTCCTTTCTGAAGGCCTTTCTGAAGGTCCTTCTGACGGTCCCTTTCTGACGGTCTTTCTGACGGTGCTTTCGACGGTCCTTTCTGACGGTCCCTTCTGACGGTCCTTTCGACGGTCCTTTCTGCGGTCCTTTTGAGGTCCCCTTTCTTGACGGTCCTTTCTGACGGTCCTTTCTGACAGTCCCTTTCTGACAGTCTTTCTGACAGTCCCTTTCTGAAGTCCTTTCTGACAGTCCTTTCTGGAGTCCTTTTCTGGGCCAGTCCTTTCTGGCAGTCCTTTCTGAGTTCCCCTTTCTGGCAGTCCTTTCTGGCAGTCCTTTTTCTGGCAGTCCTTCTGGCAGTCCTTTCTGGCAGTCCTTTCTCGAGTCCCTTTCTCGCTCCTTTCTCGCAGTCCTTCTCGCAGTCCTTTCTCGTATCCTTTCCTGCAATCCCTTTCTCGCAGTCCCTTTCTCGCGTCCTTCTCGCAGTCCCTTTCTCGCAAGTCCCTTCTCGCAGTCTTTCTCGCAGTCCGTTTCTCGCAGTTCCTTTCTCGCAGTCCCTTTCTCGCAAGTCTTTCTCCGCAGTCCCTTCTGAGTCCCTTTCTCGCAGTCCCTTTCTGCATCCTTTTCTCGCATCCTTTCGTCAGTCCTTTTCGCAGTCCTTTCCGCAGTCCCTTTCTGCAGTCCCTTTCTGCAGTCCTTTCTCGCAGTCCCTTTCTCGCAGTCTTTCTCGCAGTCCCTTTTCTCGCAGTCCCTTTCTGCAGTCCTTTCTCTCGCGAGTCCTTTCTCGCAGTCTTTTCTGCAGTCCTTTCTCGCAGTCCTTTCTCGCAGCCCTTTCTGCGGCAGTCCCTTTCTTCGCAGTCCTTTCTGGCAGTCCCTTTCTCGCAGTCCTTTTCTCGCAGTCCTTTCTCGCAGTCCCTTTCTCGCATCCTTTCTCGCAGTCCCTTTCTCGCAGTCTCCTTTCTCGCAGTCCCTTTTCTCGCAGTCCTTTCTCGCAGTCCCTTTCTCGCAGTCCTTTCTCGCAGTCCCTTTCTCCAGTCCCTTTCTCGCAGTCCTTTCTCGCAGTCCATCTTCGCAGTCCCTTTCTCGCAGTCCCTGTTTCTCGCAGTCCTTCTCGCAGTCCTTTTCTCGCAGTCCTTCTCGCATCTTTTCGCAGTCCTTTCTCGCAGTCCCTTCTCGCAGTCCCTTTCTGCAGTCCTTTTCGCAGTCCTTCTTGAGTCCCTTTCTCGGCAGTCCCTTTCTCGCAGTCCTTTCTTCGTTCATCCTTTTCTCGCATCTCCTTTCTCGCAGTCTTTCTCGCAGTCGCTTTCTCCGCAGTCCTTTCTCGCAGTCCCTTTCTGCTGTCCTTTTTGCAGTCCTTTCTGCAGTCCTTTCTCGCAGTCCCTTTCTCGCAGTCCTTTCTCGCAGTCCTTTCTCGCAGTCCTTTCTTCGCATTGTCTCTCGCAGCCGTTTCTCGCAGTCCTTTCTCGCAGTCCTTTCTCGCAGTCCCTTTCTCGACAGTCCTTTCTCGCAGTCCTTCTCGCAGTCCCTTTTCTCGCAGTGCCCTTTCTCGCAGTCCTTCTCGCAGCCTTTCTCGCAGTTCCCTTTCTAGCTCCTTTTTCCGCAGTCCTTTCTCGCAGTCTTTCTCGCGTCCTTTTCTCGCAGTCCCTTTTCGCAAGTCACCCCTTTCTCGCAGTCCCTTTCTCGAGTCCCTTTCTCGCAGTCCTTTCTGCAGTCCCTTTCTGCGGCAGTCCTTTCTCGCAGTCATTTCTCGCAGTCCCTTTCTCGCAGTCCCTTTCTCGCAGTCCAATTCTCGCAGTCCCTTTCTCGCATTCCCTTTCTCGCAGTCCTTTCGCGCAGTCCTTTTCCGCGTCAGTCTCTTTCGCGCAGTCTCTTTCGCGCAGTCCCCTTTCGCGCAGTCCTTTCGCGCAGTCCTTTCGCGCAGTCCCTCGCGCAGTCCTTCGCGCAGTCCTTTGCGCAGTCCCTTTTGCGCAGTCCCTTTTGCGCAGTCCTTTTGCGCAGTCCCTTTTGCGCAGTCCCCTTTGGCAGGTCCCTTTTGCCACAGTCCCCTTTTGCACAGTCCGTTGCGACAGTCCTGTCACAGTCCTGTTGCACAAGTCCTGTTGCACAGTCCTGTTGCACAGTCTGTTGCAGCAAGTCCCCTGTTGCCAGTCCCTGCAACCAGTCCTGTTGTCACAGTCCTGTTTGCACAGTCCCCTGTTGCACATCCTGTTGCACAGTCCCTTTGCACAGTCCCTGTTGCACAGTCCCTGTTGCACAGTCCTGTTGCACAGTCCTGTTGCAGCAGTCCCTGTTGCACAGTCCCTGTTGGCACAGTCCTGTTGCAGCAGTCCTGTTGCACAGTCCCTGTTGACAGTCCCTGTTGCACAGTCCTGTGCAGTCCCTGTTTGGCACAGTCCCTGTTGACAGTCCTGTTGCAAAGTCCCTGTTGCCAGTCCCTGTTGCACAGTCATGTTGCACAGTCACTGTTGGGCACAGTCACTGTTTCACAGTCACTGTTGCACAGTCACTGTTGCACAGTCACTGTTTGCCAGTCACTGTTGCACAGTCACTGTTGCACATCACTGTTGCACAGTAACTGTTGCACAGTCCTGTTGCACAGTCACTGTTGCCAGTCACTGTTGCCACATGTCCTGTTGCACAGTCACTGTTGCACAGTCACTGTTGACAGTCACTGTTGCACAGTCAATGTTTGCACAGTCTGTTGCACAGTCACTGTTGCACAGTCACTGTGCACAGTCACTGTTTGCACAGTCACTGTGCACGTCACTGTTCACAAGTCCATGTTGACATCACTGTTGCACAGTCATGTTGCACAGTCTCTTTTGCACAGTCTTTTTCCCGGTCCTTTTCCCCATTCCTTTCACATGTCTCCCAGTTTCTACTGGCATTCCCCTGCAGTCGTTTCATGCTCTCCTCACCGTCTGCTGTGAAGCAGCTCTTTGCCCCGCGCGCGGCGGAGCCCTTTGCGCCAGGGCCGAGGGTTCAATTGCGAACGCGCCCACGCCGCTTCTGCTCCGCCAGCGGCGCACGGGCCTTGCTCGCCCCGTTCCATTGCAGAAAGGGGGAAAACGGGTTTAATTCGCGAGAACCTAGAGTTCTCGACTATATCAGATATCTGTATCTCACGGCGGCAGGATTGTTGACATACGTTGCCTTCTGTGAGGTCTGAGGAGAATTAGCAAGTCGCTGCTCTCATCGGTATGTTTCCGTGGATTTCTCCGATCCACCGGGAGAATTCGGAGCAGTACCCTAACAAAGCGGGCCACGGATCGCCGCGATCTCTCCATATCTTCTTGTCCTTTCGTCCCTCTTAAAGAACTGACATGCACTGCAATTTTCACACATCTCGGGAGACCAGTCGGCAGCTTACAGTATTCTGGTGGGAGGGTGTGGATATAGTGGACTTCGGATGATAGTGAACTCGATGTAGGGAACATCGATTAGGGAACCTCGGATGTAGGAACCTCGGATGTAGGAAACCTCGGATGTAGGAACCTCGGATGTGGGACCTCGGATGTAGGGGAACCTCGGATGTAGGGAACCTCGGATGTAGGGAACCTCGGCGTAGGGACACCTCGGGATGTAGGGAAACTCGGAAGTGGGAAAGCTCGGATGGCAGGGAACCTCGGATTAGGGAACCTCGGATGTAGGGAACCTCGGATGTAGGAACCTCGGATGTAGGGAACCTCGATGTAGGGAACCTGCGGAGTAGGAACTCGATGTAGGGAACGCTCGGATGTAGGGAACCTCGGATGTAGGGAACCTCGGAGTAGGAACTAGGTGTAGGGAACTCGATGTAGGGAACATCGATGCAGGGACCCTCTGGCTGAAAGGGAACCTCGGATGTAGGGAACCCGGATGTAGGGAACCTCGGATGTAGGGAACTCGGATGTAGGGAACTCGATGTGGAACTCGGATGTAGGGACCTCGATGTAGGGACCTCGATGTAGGGAACTCGATGAGGGAACTCGGGCAGGAACTCGATGTAGGGAACTCGGATGTAGGGAACTCGGATGTAGTGAACCTCGGATGTAGGGGAACCTCGGATGTAAGGGAACTCGGATGTAGGGAACCTCGGATGTAGGAACCTCGGATTGTAGGGAACCTCGGATGTAGGAACTCGATGTAGGGAACCTCGGATGCTAGGGAACCTCGGATGTAAGGGAACTCGGATGTAAGGGAACTCGGATGTAGGGACTCGGATGTAGGGAACCTGATGTAGGGAACCTCGGACTGTTAGGGAACTCGGATGTAGGGAAACCTCGGATGTAGGGAACTCCGATGTAGGGCACACTCGGATGTAGGGAACTCGGACTGTTAGGGAACCTCGGCATGTAGGGAACATCGGATGTAGGGGAACATCGGATGTAGGGACTCGGATGTCGGGAACAATCGGATGTAGGGAAGCATCGGATGTAGGCGAACATCGGATGTAGGGAAATGGATGTAGGGAACATCGGATGTAGGGAAAATCGGATTAGGGAACATCGGATGTAGGGGAACATCGGATGTAGGGAACATTCGGATGTAGGGAAATCGGATGTAGGAACTCGGATGTAGGGAACATCGGATGTAGGGAACATCGGATTAGGGAACATCGGATTAAGGCGAACATCGGATGTAGGGAACAACGGTTGTCGGGAACATCGGGGTGTAGGGAACATCGTGTCGGGAACATGGGTGTAGGGAACATCGGGTGTTAGGAAACATCGGGTGTAGGAAACATCGGGTGTAGGAAACATCGGTGTAGGGAAATCGGGTTAGGGACATCGGTGAGGGAACATGGGTGTAGGGAACATCGGGTGTAGGAACATCGGTGTAGGGAACATCGGGTTGGGACATCGGGTGTAGTGAACATCGGGTGTAGGGAACATCGGGTGTAGGGAAATCCGGGTGTAGGGAAACATCCGGGTGTAGGGAAGCATCGGGTGTAGGGAAATAGGTGGTTTGGAACATCGGGTTGTAGGGAACATCGGGTGTAAGGGAACATCGGGTGTAGGGAACCATCGGGTGTAGGGAACATCGGGTGTATGGGAAATCGGTGAGGGAATCATCGGGTTAGGGACATCGGGTGTAGGGAACATGGTGTAGGGAAATCGGTGTAGGGAACATCGGGTGTAGGAACATCGGGTGTAGGGAAATCGGGTGTAGGGAACATCGGTGTAGGGACCATCGGGATGTAGGGACATCGGGTGTAGGGAACATCGGGTGTAGGGAACACGGATGTAGGGAACATACGGATGATAGGAACAATCGATGTAGGGAATCATCGGATGTGGGAACATCGGATGTGGGAACATCGATGTAGGGAAATCGGATGTAGGACATCGGATGTATGGAAAATCGGATGTAGGGAACATCGGATTAAGGGAAATCGGAGTAGGAACATCGGATGTAGGGAACATCGGATGTAGGTGAACATCGATGTAGGAATGGAATGTAGGGAAAATCGGATGTAGGGAACATCGATGTAGGGAATCATCGGATGTAGGGAAATCGGATGTAGGGAATCTCGGGTATAGTGGAATATCAGATATAGTGGAACAAAAGTGTTAGTCCCAAAGTGACTATACGCAGAGTCGACTGTCTTGGTTGGATTTCACACCGGCGTCGAATCTCACCCAACCAGTGGGGAGAACCGCATCTCCCGCGATAATACAAACTGCAGTTATGATATATCACCTTAACTGTCGACGCGCGGGAAACACTAATCATTCATTGTAACGGATCTATAATGTTCGCAACACCGTACGTGAACTTGCCTAAAGCGCCTTAGAAGGGAAAGTTCGGCAATTCATCGTTCACGGATCGCACGGCGGGTTGCGTTCAAGTATCTGGGCGAGATAATAAGTGAGTGAGTAGCAGCACATCTTTATAAGTCAACGCCGACATTTTTAAGGATGAACAAAAGTTTGAGCAACTAAGAATTCCCAGAACACTTTGCGACTGTAGAACATTAATCATGTATGAGAGTGAATTCTATTATTGAAGAGTTGTTGGTGAGCTGATTGATAGTTGCGATAGTCCATTCTCACTTCGTAACGCTGATTTAATTTTGATTCAATTTAAATTTATTAATTATCCTGTTCTAAATTATATTGTATTGCTCATTGCAATTCCGGCTAGATTTATGACCATACATTTTGTGGAACTCAAAGAGCTTCACCTATTGTAGGGACGATTAATTGATTGTTAGACTATCGTTATTCGGAGGTCAGCTGCTATGTGTCCCGTAAGAGTGTTCATGTATTTCTCGTGTAAGGTGCAATTCCTCGCCTCACAGGATGGAAAGATCCGCTAACCGGCTGCGGGTTTTCTTCCAAGTATTCTCCACCAGGTCTCCCGATTGGTCCCCGTTGATTTGAGTTGTATTCTAGTGCATGTAAGTTGTACGTTCAAGGTGCGTGTAAGTAAGGGGAGAAGGAAAGGACCTAGGAGAGGAAGAAAAGATCGCGCGCCGATCGTTAGGTTCTGCTGCGGCATCTCGCCTGAATTGCATGATCGAGAAACGAAGGAAGGCCTTTCCGATTAGAGCGCAGTGGCTAGAATTTCTCCTCAGAAGCGGCTGATTTCGATATAGTTAACTTACATAATGTAACAAAATCTCCCACCTAAAAACTCGAATTACCGGACCTCGCGTGGCAAGTTATTGGCATGCGCGATATTATCGATCTCGTATTATACGAGATTGAGTTGGTAAATACTTCATTAGCTTTTAATCACATGTATTGTTCACTAATTCTATCAAAATTAATTCACACTTTACAGTTTATAATGTCTTGAATAAATTTATAAGGGATTATGATCTCTTTGAATCAAGATGTGACAAAATCATTAAAAGCGGCGAATTCGAAAAATGTTCAAAATATCTCGGGCACTTTGTCAGTTCGTGTCAATTGTTATGAAAGATATTCCCTTCGAAAAATTGTATCTGATATGAAATTCTGTTTTTATGGTAGCTGCACCTGATATTCGGATATACTCGTAACTCGAACTAACACACTCATGATTTTTGATGCTGCAAATCGATTACGGGGTAGTAGTTACATGATGTTTACAAACTAAATCCATAAAAACTTGTATTGATGCTACTTATGAATAGCGTCATTCTGGGATAGCGAGAAAGATTTGTTTTGTTATAGTAATCTAGTGGAGTACTACAGCAGTACTTTCTTTTTCGTAAATACTACAATCACGTAATATTATAATTTCTGGGAGTATGGGAGTTTCGAGACTACTCGTCTCTACCACAAATCACTACGTCTGCAATAATATCAATAATAATAATTAATCAATAATAATATAATAATAATAATAATATAATACTGATAAAACGTTTTTCAAATTTACATCACTTACAAAGTCCTCTCCAAACCAAGTGCTAGCAAAGTTGTGTTTTTCTTTCATATTGTTTAATTTTGAAATATTTTTCCAAACTTTCAAACTTTTTACCAGTTCGGTTCCAGTATCATGATTCACTGTCACCAAATTCTAATAGTAAAATTGTGGTTAATCTCTGTTTATCAGTATCCGAAACTCAAGAATTTAATTGCAAACGTAACTGAACACGACATTTTATTTTGTATTTCCTCTCAAACACATGGGATACTGCGCATTTCTAGTATTCAAACTTGTGCGACAGACAAATTTTTTCTACTGTCGAAATGCAAGTGTGAGCGTCCTCGTTCTGAACTGGCGGATATGACGTCCATAACTGCGTCCCGGAACGATGGATGAGCGCTCGCCTACTCCCCTTCCCGCCTCTCCGGGTGGGTCGGTGGTGTGTGTGTGTGGTGTGGGGGTGCATTTGGTGAGGCGTGCGTATACGCGATGAGGGGCGCCAGGGCCCCCCAAAGGGGGGGGGGGAAAAAAAAAAAAAGTTGGGGCCCCCTTTTGTGGGGGGGGGGTGACGTCTCTGCGGAGAGGGGCAATGGAGTGCCAATTCGATCCCAGCGTGTCGTTGTGATGAAACTGCAAAAGGGAACGTCGAGGGATCTAAAAATCTTCGAGTAGCCTGTTGAGGATTCTCACCATAAGAATGAATTGGTGATTTGATTGATTAGATGGTAATT
>BOPP01000054.1:1435379-1474595 GCA_017312745.1 Gryllus bimaculatus | reverse complement strand
ACGTCATCTGCGGAGAGGGGCAATGAGTGCCATTCGATCGGCCCAGCTCGTTCGCTTGTGATGAAACTGCAAAATGGAAGTCGAGGGATCTTAAAAATCTTCGAGTAGCCTGTTGAGGAACTTCTCACCATAAGACATGAATTGGTTGATTGATTGATTGATGGTTTCGGGCGTATCAAGAAGTAAGATCATTAGTCTCGTAAGTATAGTGTATGATGATGAACTGTATGAGGTGGCGGTGATAATCCAGGTGACTGTGGGTGACGAGAACCAGCGCCGACATACTCTCGACTACCGAGGTTTCCCCGATCAGGTATCTCCCACCAGGGGGGCACAGTCCCAGCCAGGGCAACCTTTAAGTTCCCGACCGGTTCCCCGCATGTGTGTTAATGTAGTGCATGTTAGTGAAATAGTGTGTAGTGTGAGGATAGAACAAGGAAGAGAAAGGAAAGATCGCGCGAGTCCGTGACCGGTTTGTTAGGGTACTGCACCGGCATTCGCCTGTTGTTGATCGAAGAAGTTGATCGAGGGGCTGACTTTGACCTAGCTTTGTAGCTAGTGTAGAAAATCCTACCTGCGGACTCGAACCTAGGACCTCCTGGTGAAAGGAACTGCAGTGACATCAGCTGATGCCCTGAGCCACCTCTTCCGATCAGTCGAATTTTAAAATGTTAAGCAAAGAGACTGTAAAAGTAGATTCTTCCACCCATTACGAACCTTACATGCTTATCTGTATCGCTTGACCAGTATCCACCTTCTGCATATCGTTTGTCTCCATTACCTCAATTTCCCCTCTCAACATAAATGTTCCCTTTCGTCACTCATTTATTTGAATTGATCTCCACTTTCTCTTCATTCTCCTCGCTTCATTTCTCTTTCCTTTCGCCAGTTTCCTTTCCCCTCATTTTCAATTCCTTCTATTTCCTTCCTACCCTTCCCTTCTCGCCACTTGTCATCCCATCCTTTCCTTGCTTTGCTTCATTACTTCGTTCCTTACTTACTTCCTCTTCCCTTTCCTTTTTCTGTCTTCCATCCCCCTCCATTCCACTCCATTATCCGCCTTTCCCCTCTTTCCCCTCCTTTCCCCTCCTTTCCCGTCCTTTCTCCTCCTTTTCCCTCCCTTTCCTTCCCTTCCCTTCCTGTCGTCATCCTCCTCCTCCTTTTCCTTTATTTGACTTCCCATCCCGTCCCCTCCTTTTACTACATTTCCCTTCCTCTCCCTCCGCTGCCATTCACTTCTCGGTTTGCCTCCTCTCTACTCCCGCCCCCCCCCCTCCGGCCGCGCGCCGCCTGGGCCGCGCTGGGGCGCAGGAGGCGCAATTAGCTCGCGTGGCTGGGCAGCGCCGGACAGACACACAGACAGACGGACGGCGGCGGAGCGCTCGCTATGCCAGGCACGCCCCTCCCCCGCCGCTCCCCATCGACACACTCGGATGCCCGCGAGGCGCAAATGGCCGGGCGCAGCTCAAAGGTCGCCTGCTGCCTGCTGAAGTGGCTCAGGGCAGTGGTGGATGTCGCTGCTGCGCCTCCGACCGGGAGGTCAGAAGTTTGCACTCGCGACGGAGGCAGGGATGCAAACACTGGCGAGATAGCGATGTCGAATTCAGGAGCTCGCTGTCCGGAGGGGAATTCTAGAGGCCGGCTCTTCTGATATTCCACGGCGATTTTCCGTGGTTTCTCACATCAACACCAGGTGAATGCTGGAGCAGTGCCCTAACAAACGGGCCAGGGACCGCGCGTGATCTTTCCTTTCTCTTCCTTATCTTATCCTCACCTCGTTACTTCCACACAGTTTTTCTCACTTGCACTACAATACCACGCATGTCGGGAGACCTGTCGAGAACTTAGAACTTGTCTCGGCTTGGACAACTGCCCTGCCGGTGGGAGAGTACCCGATTGCAGAAACCCTCGGCAACCGACCTGTAGGTCGGCGCCGAATGCCGCCATCTACCGGGGAAAGATCACAGTCACCGTCCGGGATATAAATCATGCACTACACTTACGGGGCTAATGACCCTAGCAGTTTACTTGCATGAAAACACTCCTAAATCAATCAACGTAGTTTTTGCGTGTCCGAGTAGCTTAAGAAACGCCACCGCGAGAACCTTCCCTGCCGCGGAGGCTCGGGTGAGGCACATGAGCGCGCGAAGGGAGCGGCAGCAAAAACCCGCACCTTCCCCTGCGCGCCTCGGAGCGAGGGACGGGGCCCTCTGCGACGCATGAAAGACCGCCCCCCTCCCCCACACACAGAGGCCGCGCTTATCTCTTCCCTTAAGAAGCGGCGCCTCAAACAGAGCGCTCGCCCCGACCGAAATGGCGGAGGTGGAAAGCATCGCCGGCAGCCCTTTTCAGCCCACCGCACCTTTTCTCACGTCGCTGCAAGGCCTCACGACAAAGGTACGAGATCACATTTTTTCTTTCTCTTATGTCTGTTGTATACGGTGGTATTCTCTGTAAAATTATTATTTTAAATATAAATTTTATAAAAGCTAACAATCACAAGGTAAAATTCAGAGGTTTTTAAATGATAAATAACACACATGTACACTGGATGGAAAACAGCATTTCAGTTAAATATTTAGTTTTATTTATAGATAAAATATTGACATGGAAACTCCATATTCAAAACATCCAATTTGACATATCAAAAAATTTCCAAGTTCTCTATTATTAAATCATCACTCAAAATTAAGCGTTATTATAAAAATCAAGAATTCGTCCATCCCTAACACATGCTTGCCCCATTTAGTTCAATGCTCCTACAAGGCACACAAAGAAAATACAAACAATTCAAAATAAATTTTTAAGGAAATTACTATAAGCTGAATAGTTTGTTTCGAACCAACAAATACACCGTGAACTTCAAGGAGATAAAAATAAAAAATCATATTATCGATCTACAAACCGATAATTTTTTAACCTTTATTTTTCTTCTCTCATTAAATTACGTTTTACTAAAGATATTTCCATCTCCTTTAAATTCAAACAGTAACACACACGTACTCAAACACAAATTCCAAATCTTTTCAAATGCTTGTATCTTATTTTCAACATAGTATTTCATTAAAAAAATAGTATATTGAAAATCATGATTATTCAACTACTTAAGAATGACATACCTATTATGCTGACATTTTCCCAAAAAGGTTATGTAATATATCTTATTTCAATGCCTGAAAAATTCTAAAAACTGAACAGGTGGAACAAAAAATTTTAAAAAATTAAAGAGAGTAGAAAAAGATGTGCTATCTTCATTCAATAACTTACACGCTCGCGAATGCCGTTAAGAGCAACGCTGCTGATGAGAGAACTGCGAAGCTCACACGACAACAAATTGCGCCATGTTAGCGTCAGTATATTCCTTAGGCTATTTTTTCGAAATACGATAATCACACCAGCAACGAAATGGCAAAAGGTGTTGGTTGTGAGTGGTTGACGAAAGTGCGATTTCAGATTGAATATCAGAAGTACTCTCACTTGTATATTGTCGACGTCACTTTGTATTATTAATTGTATTACAAGAGGAGAGGCCCCAACAATAATACCAATGCACATTCGTCGCGTGTTGATCCGATAAACCATGGAAAACTACCGATCAGAGCAGCCAGCCGCTTGAATTCTTCTTCACTGAAGACTGAATTCGACTGAATTCGATTTAGCGATGCAGCAAGCCCCGTCCTGCACGCGTCCTTTCCTAGTCGGTACTCGAACCTTAGGTCCTCCTGCTGAGAGGCACTGCAGTGACATCAATGGATGCCCTGAGTCACCTAAACCGATCAAACTATCAGCAGTGCAATATAAAGCTTTATGTTCTGTTTTCTTCGCACTGTGGAGCTCAATTCCTTTTTATGTAAAGGTGATTTTCAGAGATATATAATAGACCATTGCTTTGACAAGCAACGTCTTAAGACATTCTTCACACCTCAACACGGAGTCTGAAAAAAAGAGAACGCAGGAGATGAATATTACATTTTGTGCTTTCATATTCATTGCGAGGTAGAAGTCCGTTTTTCCTACTATCGCAAGGCTGAATATAAGAAGAATCTCCTTTTCAAATTGCATCATTTTGTATTCTCCACATTTAGTTGCATAACCACTTGACAATCATTTCTTCGCTTCGCAGTGTCTACGCGACAGGAAGCAAATGCATTCTCATAACTTACGAATATTTCATGATTTTTCTGAACAATTGAGGTGATCTGCTGCAAAAAGCCTGCTGACCCATGCACATCTTTTCGGGAGATCTGTTGTAATGAACTGCCATATTCAGCGGCGGTAGCGTATCGGACTGTTATACCCAAGATGGCGGGTTCTAACCTGATCGAAGCCGTGGATTTGTAAGGGCGAAAAAACCCTTCGTACGCCTTCCTTCGGAGTGGAAGTGAAGCCGGCTGTCTCATGTTAGTAGATTGATTTACTACATGTAAAAGTTCAAGCCTAAGGGAAGCCCCTGAGCGAAATTCAAATCGCCTGTTTCTCGTCCAAGAAATACCTTCTTTCTCTGCGAGGAGAAAGGAGCATAGCGAAATTTGCGTGGTCAGACAAAAGAGCAGACCTCATGGTCTGAGTCTCGCCACGCAAAATGAAGCATTTTAATTCAATATTGTGATTTACAATCTCTGAACATTTACATTTGGATGTGGCAGCACTGCGCGAAGAAATTTTAACTTCCTCGCCTTACGAATTATTCGTAAGAAGAGGAAGCTATGCAATCGCGCACCAGAAAAGGCCTAAATTTCGCCAGAAACAAATCTTTTTTTGTTGATAAAACATCTTATTCACAAACACCTTTTTGCAATCGGAGTTGATCGTGATAAGTTCTGCAAGTTATTGTATTGTTTTATGTGTTATTGGAATATTATCTTCCATAAGGCTCCATATAGTGACATTAAACCATCAAAAGTGAATGATTTGCAGATCTTCTTGTCTTCATGTCATCTACAGGCAGTAGTTGGCTTGAATATGTTATGGAAGAAATTCAAATGAACTATTAATGTGTTTAGCTCCAAGGATTTTTTAAAAATTATTTATTTTCCTACACATCGTATCCAACTGGGGGGGCATCGTACATTTTCGTTAAATAATAAACATATTTATCATTATATTGTATATTATTTATGTATTGTAGATATGATACTATGCGTTATTATTGTTTAAATAATTACAGAATTCGGACATGTATAAATATTTCAATCACTTTTTCCAAATACAAGAAGGTAAACGATACCTCTAGTCCTTTCGGAAGAGGGGTATGCCCCTGGATCCGCCATTGATCGTATAATTCCATCAATTCCATCTTATTTTTCACTTTTTTGTGCAGAAAAGTTTGCGTTTTGCGTACTCCATTGAGTAATACCGAGAACTATTTTATCTTCTCAAAACCAAACATTCTAGTTACGTAAAACTAGGTTTTTGTGTCCCGGTAAGACCCGATTTAATTTTTTTAATACTGTAATCTACCAAACTTTCCATTACATTTCGGAAGGTTCCCTCACTTCGAAACAGGGTCAGAAGAAAGTTGGGGTCAGATAAGAAACCATTTTCACTCTAAAAATGAAGTTTGAAAAAGTTTGGTTGTAATTTGTTGCCCCCTGTTATTTTGTTAACATCTTTTGGGGCCATTTATTACATTTTCCCCGCTCTTCTGGGTACTTCCCTTATTCGGACCTTTTGTTCTTACATTGGCAGATTCGAGTCAGTGCATTCCATGAAATCCGGTAGCTATATAAAAGTATGAACAATAAACAGAAACTGAATGCGGATCATTGATATGATGAACTTTGAAACATTGACTCATTTTTACAGTTTTCTCAAGATCTACTCAACAATCAGTGAACAAAATGATGTAATTTGTATTATTCACTCGACTCCAGAAACACAATTTTGGTTCACAGGATGTCGACAGAAGAAATAATTGGGAATTTCATTGGGTATTGGAGAATTATAATGGCAATTGATAATGATTGTATAATGTAATTGTTAATGATTACAGGCACGTCAACGAAAAAAGTCATTAGTCCCGTAAATGTAGTAAATGTGTAGTGCATGTTTTTGCTCGGGAGGTCGAGATGGTCTTCCCCCGATGGATGGCAAGATCCGGCGCCAACCTACCATCGGCTAGCGGGGTTTTCTACAACCAGGTATCTCCCATCAACAGGGCTCCACCTGAGCCGTGACAATCTCTGAGCTCCCGACCGGACTCCCAGCATGTGTTTGTGTAGTGCGGGTTAGTGTAAGTGTGCGTGTAAGGGCTGAGGATAGGACAATAAAGAGGAAGGTCAGATCGCGCGCGATCCGTGGCCCGTGTGTTAGAGTACTGCTCCGGCATTCGCCTGGTGCTGATCGGAGAAACCTCGGAAAACTACCGATCAGAGCAGCCGACCGCTAGAATTGTCCTCCAGACAGCGACTGAATTCGACCTAGCTAGTATATAGTGCCGAAATACTAGCAGCCGTCGGGAGTCGAACTTATGACCTCCCAGTCAGAGGGACTGCAGGGACATCAGTTGATGCCCTCAGCCATCTCTCCCGGTATGGAAATATAAATAATACAAGAAGCTTTAATGTACAAAGTTTAACTTGAACATCCGAAAAGCAATAAATTACTTCAGACTGCTCCTCATTCGGTAGCATTCCCAATTTCCGGAGGGATTTCATTGCACAACGATGTAGGTAGCCTCCGTTGGGGGGAGTCAGTAATGCCACAACAGGCCATTAACGGGATCATGAGCATGTAGCTGGAAGTATTGGAAAAAGTAACAAGTTTACGCGGAAACTAATTTCGCTTGTCATCGGGTTTTGTGTTTGCGGAAATGAGTACGGCCCCAAGCGCACTCCAGGGAGCGCTGGCATCACTGCTTCCCACTCCATTTTCCTTCTGTTCCTCCCATCAGTGCATTGTTTTTCAATTTCCTCCTTTGTTGGCAGAGCCGTTTTGAGATACAGCCGCCTGTTCATCTATAAATTTCTTCTTCTTCTTTACTTTGAACTTCCTTGGATATCAGTGAATCGTGTTGTTCACAAGAAAGCTATAAATATGTTATGTACTCAAACTTTTATTCCAATATTTCTCTTTATACAGCCATGATGTTTGGATAATACGAGCAGGAACATTATTTTCTGAAGTCTAAAATTAGCCTTTAATTTTGGGAAGGGTTTTAATAAATCCTTTTTTGAGGCTTTTGAGTTTTCTTATGTATTTACCCATCAGAACATATATTATCTTTGCATTATATCTTTGCATAGACATAGTTTTTTGGTAAATGTTGGCTGGCACAGTTTCTCCCTCCTTCTCCTGGAAGAATTTTTGTTTTCTTGAAATTATAGAAATTTGCTTCTTGTAGGTCAGTGTTGCTAGCCTTAAACTTACGATAGCAGCGCTCACGATTTTGGGAGAACCACAAGAGCTAAAAATTCCGCAATGGAGCACTTCATTAATCCAAATTATCCTTTAACTGTCGATGAGTTGGAGTTTGGGGCGCTGCTAGCTCTATATGGCTCCGAGGCAGCAATAGACACAGAGTCTCCCCCATCTTCCCCCATCTACGGCGATTTGAGGAATCGCTGCGCAGCTCAGGCTTTTGGCCTGTTTTCTTTAATGATCTTTATGTAACTTTTCTCTCCCTATACTATAGCATTGGGAAGAAAACATTGTGTGTTCAAAGTTATTTTGAGCTGCAATACCGGCAAAGACATCTTAGGGCATGGACTGTTGTCAGTGCAGTCCCTCTAACTGGGAGGCCCTAGGTTCCAGTCCCATCAGTGGCAGGCTTTTCGCTTACTAGCTTGTCAGCTAGATCTAATTCGGCCGCTGTCTGGAGGGGAATTCTAGCGACCGGCTGCTCTGATCGGTGGTTTTCCGTGGTTTCTCCGATCAACACCAGGCGAATGCCGGAGCGGTGCCCTAACAAACGGGCCAGGAGCCGCGCGATATCGCGATTGGGCAAATCCCCACAAACCGACGCAACAAACCCCTGAAGCAAACGAAATGTATTGGAAGTCAGACGGTCGATACCATAATTAACACATGCAGTTGATTATAAATCTCGGCAATCGCCTGAATATGCCAGCTTCAACCGCATTATTTGCAGTTTATCTCTCTAGTGGCATTAATAACTTTATCGTCTGTAAGGTCGTGTGAATGCGACCGCTGGACACCACATGTCGGGAGGCCGGGGAGGGGGAGGGGCCAGTCCTTTGGCGACAGACGCAAGGCCACCAAAGGCGCTCGGGGGGGGAGATATCAACTGGAGGAGTAGGGATATGATGGGAGAGACCAGCCGCGGGGCAGCTGGATTCCAAAATTGCAACCAGGCCCAGGATTCGGTAATGAGATGACGCCGCCGGCGTGGTAGGTCTGTCACGTGAGCCCTCGCGAGGCGGCTGGAGAGTAACCAGCCGTGGTCATTCATTCGAGTTTGAACCGAATCGCGGTGCGGAAGGCACTTGTCACTTGCCAGGGGTTATTGCGAGCTTCGGCTGCGAGGTGTGGCTGTTCGCCACGGGTCGAGAGGCCAGCAGCGGCGCTAAGCTAGCCACTGGGGTCTGCGTCAGACTGACGCGGGCATGCCTCAGGGATGTGCAGCGCTAGTTCCTCAGGAGTGTAAATAATTCTATACATACACTTGTAACATGTAAATAAATCTGTACATAACAACTCCGTGCCTGTGTTTCACTCGCACCAGACGACGTCATACGAGTCGATTGGCAACTCGCCACTGAATATATAAGTGCAGTTGCTCCTGCTTTACATTGCCACTGTCTCCAAGTCACGGAAGAGCCCCGAGAATCGCGCTGCTAACATCATGTCCGTACATCTCGCCTCGATTGAAGCGGCCGATGCGTTATGGTCACAATCATCCCCGTATTCGTTGACGTCGGCGGTGTAGACGAGCACAATCCTAACAATGGCTAATTGTGGTTGATTGCTACTGTTACTGTCGCTCTCGCCATAATCAGAATGGCCAGTAGCGGCACGCCGAACTGCGCGGGATCATCTCGAGCACAGTGTCCGTGCTGTTGCGGCGGTGGTGATTGCCGTTGCTGGCGTGTTCCGGGCGCAATGATCGCCGTTGTTGGTGGTCTGGATGGAAATCGCGGCTAATGGCGGCCCAGCGCTGCCCTTGGCGCATAGCTGCCGCTGTTACGGCCGCGGGCGCAGTCATCATCATCAGCAGCAGGAGTAAAGGAGGCGGCGGGGGGGGGAGGGAAGGGGCGATAAGGAGGGGGCGACGATGACTGTGATGACAGGGGCGGTGAGAGAGCTTTGATTGATTGGTGATACCCAGCGCTTCAATTCGTAAGCAATATAGTACCGTAAGTGTTTTTGCGGGAGGTGGTGATGATTTTCCTACAGTTTCTCCAACCAGGTAACTCCCACCAGAGGAGATACACATCATCCCAGCGGGGGGAACTTTCAAACTCCCGACAGGTCTCCGGGCATGCGCGATAGTGTAGAGAATGTTAGTGTAAGTGTGTGTGTAAGGGTGAGGATTGGACAAGGATGAGGAAACTTAAAGATCGCGCGCTCTCCGTGGCCCGTTTGTTAGGATAGTGCTCCGGCATTCGCCAGGCGTTGATCGGAGTAACCACGAAGAACTCTCCTCCACGCAGCGTGGACGCGAGCGGCGAGGTGACGGGGAGGGTGGCGCGGGACGGGGACGAAGGCGGGGCGGAAGGCGGGGCGAAGGCGGCGGGGCGGGCCGGCGGGGGGCGGGCGCGGGGCGGGCGCGGGGGCGAAGGCGGGGCGAAGGCGGGCGGGCGAAGGCGGGGGCGAAGGCGGGGCGAAGGCGGGCGCGAGGCGGGGCGAAGCGGCGGCGAGCGGGCGAAGGCGGGGGCGAAGGCGGCGGCGAAAGGCGGGGGCGGGGGGGGCGGAAGGCGGGGGCGAAGGCGGGGCGAAGGGGGCGAAGCGGCGAAGGCGGGGGCGAAGGCGGGGGCGAAGGCGGGGGCGAAGGCGGGGGCGAAGGGCGGGGGCGAAGCGGGGGCGAAGGCGCGGGCGAAGGCGGGGGCGAAGGCGGGGGCGAAGGCGGGGCGAAGCGGGCGAAGGCGGGGGCGAAGGCGGGGGCGAAGGCGGGGGCGAAGGCGGGGGCGAAGGCGGGGGCGAAGGCGGGGGCGAAGGCGGGGGCGAAGGCGGGGGCGAAGGCGGGGGCGAAGGCGGGCGAAGGCGGGCGAAGGGCGGCGAAGGCGGGGCGAAGGCGGGGCGGGGGCGGGCGGGGGCGAGTTGCGAGTGCGCGGGCGAGGGGCGGAGTCCCGGGCCGCCCGCAGTGCGCTGCGGCATGGCGGCGGGCCCGGCGGCGTGGCTGCGGGGCGGGGCGGGGCGCGATCATAGTCTTCCCCGCGGGCGGGCGCCCCGCTGTGTCGGTCGCTCGGTTTGTGGGCGCTGTCAGCTGGCACTCCGCCCCGCCCCCGCCCCGCCCCTGATGCGGCACCCCCCCCCTCGGCCCCCGCCCCGCCACGGGCTGCGGATTAATCGCGGCCGCTGCTCTTCCAGGCCTCCGCTCAATGACCGATTCGTGGGAGCGACGCGGGTACAAACACTACGCGCCAACGCTCCCGCCTTCCGAATGGAAATGACGCGTTTATAAGAAGTAAGATTAATTAATGAACTGCACACCCATGAAAAACATTCATTCTTAAGTCCTCGCAATATCAGAGGTAGATATAAGAAGTTCTTATTTAACTTTTTTGTGAATTTAAAGGTTTCCTTTTGTAAGGTCAAAACATTCTTTTAAATTGTGTGTAAAACCTGATAAAATTATTCTTCATTTTTCTAAAATAAAATAACAATCTTCAGCCCAATAATTAGAATTTTAAAAAAATATTCGCATAGCACATCTTTCTCTTTACATTTGACTGGGTTTTCCCTGACCAGATATCTCCCAGAAACGGGGCAATCGCCTCGTCGGGACAAGCTCTAAGCTCCCTGACTGGTGTCCCGGTAGTGGAGTATGTAAACAAGGAGGAGAGGAGGATAAAACAGCAAAGGAGATGGAACGAGCAGCGGCCGGTCCGTGGCCCGTTTTCAGGATACTGCTCCAGCATTCGCGTGATGTTGATTCGAGGGATCACGGGAGACTACTGATCAGAGCAACCAGCAGGAATTCTCCTCATTCTCCTCTAATCAGCGGCTGATATCGATCTAATGTCAAAAATCCTACCACTGTCGGGAATCAAACCATAGGATCCCCAGTCCGAGAACATGAAATAACATTAGTTAATGTCTTGAGGCACCTCAGTCGATAGTGTTCCTGGCTATTCAATGTTGCTGACTGTAGAACCCATACATTGTAACCGAAGTATTCTATTTTTTCAACATTTGCATACATAAGTATTTAATATTACGGTCTTAAGTTAGTGACCGGTTCTTAAAGGGAATTCCTTATTACAAATTCAACGCTGAAAATGGGACTATTAATAACACCCGAAAGAGATTTTAGTTCTTTTTCGCCTATTCAGGAACATTTTCTCCTTAATACGTTTCTTGATTAGTGTTTGGTCAACTTAAAACATAAATTCAGATCATTGGAAAAACATAAGCACAATTTGCAGAACAAGATCTTTCGAAAGGTTTAAAAGGATAGAGTAAATAAGAGCACAAAAGAGAGATATAAGGCGATGGGCCATCTTCTGACTTTTTTTTAACCTTGAATGATAATTTTATATAAGATTAATTTACACAATCAAAAAGACACATTTTCACTTTAATCCTTGAAATGTTGAATGCTATTCAGTACATCTCCTTCCCCATGAATTAAAGTGAAAATGAAACAAGTGTATATTCCTTTATTTCTTGAAATCTTCTTTTGATGACCTATATTCACCAAAATTTTCGTCTACAATTCATTTTGAGACGACATTTCCTCCTTTAAAACCCGACCTCCACTAAAAGTAAAGATTCTCTTCCCATCGTCTCGACTATTCTGATCGCATGGCGTCATTCATCTTGCTGTTGAGTCGTTGTTTTTGGCAGCGAAATACATCTGGAGCTACGTTCTTTCTATTCTTGTATGAGTAGAATTTTTAGAATGAAAAATATATTTGTCGTTCTTTTGGTAGGAATTCTTTTCAAAAAAATCTTATCATTTCGACTTGTATTCGAGAAGTAAAATTCTGAAGTATACTGTACTTTACTGAAGCCAATTATCTGATTTACCCTTCAACAGCGTCGACTCACCAGTAGTGCATTCTGCCACTATAACGTCTTTCTTCTCTGCCTCCATCTCTCTCTGCCTCCATCTCTCTCTGCCTCCATCTCTCTCTGCCTCCATCTCTCTCTCTCTCTCTCTCTCTCTCTCTCTCTCTATTTCCCTCTGGGAGGATATTGAAAATACGAAGAAT
This sequence comes from Gryllus bimaculatus, assembly GCA_017312745.1. Lineage (NCBI taxonomy): Eukaryota > Metazoa > Arthropoda > Insecta > Orthoptera > Gryllidae > Gryllus > Gryllus bimaculatus. The sequence continues at coordinate 1,462,260 of BOPP01000054.1, read as the reverse complement.
ACATAGGAGAAATCGCGAAGGAATTCTGTGTGTCATCTGTAAATAACGGTACTTACAACAAACAAACGAGAGAGAAATGAGGAATATACTGAAATTGGCAGAGGGAAGGTAAGAGTATAAAATTCGATGAGAGTATGAAAATGCAGAAGGCAGGCGGAAGGAAGAGCATTGGAGGAGAAAGCGCGTGAGGAAAAGGAACTTTCACGAACCGCCACTGATGACCTCTACTGTTGGAAACCGCAATCACATTTCGATATCCGCAAACTCTCGTACGTCAGAAAACATTAAATTCTCAAGAGACACAACATTAAATTCTCAAGGAACACACAGCTGAACTCAGGCGCAGTACAGCTGGACCCATTGGGAGACAATATACCTGCCACGGTCGTAGCTACCGGACGGAGAGAAGGCAATTACAATGTTTCCAGTTTAATGAACAATGAGCTATTATACTCATGGAATGAATTACTCATTATTCCTGCAATTCGATCCTATAATATTAATGCAACAAGATTTCATGAAAATCGAGAACCGAGATTTTCCAGTTCGCGAGGTTTTGTAGTGCTATCGATTCTTTCTCGCTTTCTCGATCTCGTTATCTCGCTTTCTCGATTGTGATTCTTGCTTTGAGAATATTTTGGAAAAGGTTCTTCCTTGTATTAGTGTGTCCGCACTCTTGCACTAGCGTTCTGTAGTCAGAACAGGAGCCGAAACGGGTATCTCCCACCAGCGTGGCTACGCTCCAGCCACGAAAGTTGTAAGCTCACAGGTGTATTTGTTGTGTAGTGCATGTAAGTATAAGAGTGTGTAAGTAAGGGGTGAGGATAGGACAACGATGAGGAAGGATCGCGCGTGGTCCGTGGCCCGATTGTTAAGGTACTGCTCCGGCATTCGCCTGGTCTTGAAACCACAAAAAAACTAGCGATGAGTTCAACCGGCCGCTAGAATTCTTCTCCAGCTATATTCGACCTACCTATACAGCTCGTGTTTGAAGTCCTGCTATTGCCGGGGGTGGAACCCTAGGACTACCGGGTCAAAGGGCATTGCAGTGACATCTTTGGACGCCCTGAGCCACCTAAGCCCATTAATTTCTTCGAAAACATACCCGGGAAGGGTAGCTGCAATCGCCTCCCTGCAAATTCTTTCCCGACCGTCCACCGCGGCAGAGCTTTATCTCCCGCCCCCGGGGCTGGGCGGCCGGCCCGCGCGCCGCGGGTCGATTCGCGTGGAAGTGGGTCACAACCGAGCCGCCCCTCCCCCTCCCCCTCCCGGGGCGGCCACGGCCCCGCGCGACGGCAGCGCTCCTGGGGTGTTAGGGCCTGAGCGCCCCGCGGCCGCCGCAGACGCCAGGCCGCTGCCGACGCCGATCAGGTGCACGCGGTTGAGTCGCCGGCCAGCAAGCCCCCGGCGAGCGAACCGAACGCGCAAACCCGGCGGCGCGCCGCGACAGGTGAGTTGAGAACCCGCCGCCCCGCCCGCCCACGCGCTGCTCTGCCTACGCCCGCGCACCGCGCGCCCACCGCTTCGAAACACACGCGTAGCCGCGCCGATCTCCTCGAAACATCGCTGTTTTTATAGAAGTGTCGATGTTTCCAAAAGAACGATGTTTCATAGATGTGTCGATGTTTTCAAAACGTCGGTGTTTTAGAGAAGTGTCGATGTTTTCAAAACATCGTTGTTTTGTAATAGAAGTGTCGATGTTTTCAAAACATCGTTGTTTTGTAATAGAAGTGTCGATGTTTCCAAAACATCGTTGTTTTGTAATAGAAGTGTCGATGGTTTCCAAAACATCGCTGTTTTTATAGACGTGCCGATGTTTCCAAAACATCGCTGTTTTTATAGACGTGCCGATGTTTCCAAAACATCGGTGTTTTTGTAGGTGTGTCGATGTTTTCAAAACATCGGTGTTTTTGTAGAAGAAGTTTCCAAAAGAACGATGTTTCATAGATGTGTCGATGTTTTCAAAACATTGATATTTTTATAAAAGGGCGATGATGTTTTTATAGAAATATTGATGTTTTAAAACCGATGTTTGGTATGCGCTTTGTCTACTCTCGCGCACGATACGAGCAGCTGCCACTAGGGTTGACATCCCGGTGTTTTCCGAACATAGATGTTTTTCTGCAAATATCGATGGTTTGAACATCCACGATTTAAAACCTATGTTTTGAAATAGACGTTTTTACGTTTTCGATGTTTCGTTTCTGAGTTGCGAAATACTGTAATCAAAATTTTGTAAAAGTTAACGTTTTAAATAATTACTGTACCACTGTCAGTTTGTGTGTTTCAAACAAAAAAACGCTTTTGTATTAGCTTCATTTAGCGTTTATTGTTCTTATTTTTTTAAATTTTGTTTTCCGTTTTATATATTAATTGTAAATGAATAAAGCGGTCACTGTCAAATTAAATTTTTTTCTCCCGAATTTATTGTTATAAGTTAGTAAATTTCATTTAAAATATCTATGGTTAAAAACAAAAATGTTTTTTGGACATCGAAGTTGTTTTGACATCCATTTTTCTTAGGAATGTCGCATCACTACCTGGCACAATGAGCGACCGAGGAACCTCAAGGTGTAAGCGAGTGAACTCTACGGCACATGTGCTACTGAACGTCGCTCGAATACACGAAATGATCTTTTCATAGATGCAGCATTTGAATGTTAACGGATCTTACTTTATGAATTGGCTATTTTGTGTTTCAGACAAAGTCGCAAATTAACTCATTTAGTGACATCGACATTTAAAACTTTATTAAACTACAATATTTAAATGTAAAATGTAGAATGTTTCAATTGTAAAACGTAGTGAAGGCTGCGAGATATCTGCACCGCACACTGAAACTCTTCTGCTGGTGACACCATAAAACTTAACCGTACGAAACCGAAGCTGTGACATCTGAAAACACTCAGTGACGTTCTCAGAAATGTCTACCTCTGACACCGGAAGAATAGCTCAGTCTCCTGGCAAACCGACCGCGTGAGCTACAGAGTAAAGTGGCCCACACGTCTTGGACGTAGTTTAGCCGTTGTTATTAACATAAACGCGTTTTGTCTCAACCTCGAAGGTAACATTGTCACGAACGAAACCTGGCGGATCCTGTATGTGTGCACGCTTGCCCGTATCTTCTTCCGTGAAGTCTGCGAACGTGTAATGACACGCTGACACGTCCGGGCAAACATTTGCTATTGTCGCCACAAACCCGCGAACAATGTGTCTCGAACGAGTATGATCTTCTTTACGAAACAGGGTGGTGATTGGAAGAAAAGTAAACATCTGTTCGCTTAGCGTGACTCTCGCACGCTCTTTACATAACAGATTGACTGTCCTGTCATCAGCAAAGTCTTTGGCTCAATACCGTGGGTAAACTATCTCCGACGAAATTCATCGTCTCTACTACTTCCTGATCGCCCATTTCTTTGTCTGTGTGCCTAAGGTATTCGGTTGGTTAACGTGACAGTTTTTTCTGTAAGTGTAAACATTAGTGTCAATGGTCACAACCTCGCTGTCCCTCACAAACGAAACCTGCCGGATCCTGATTATCTTTAAGATGGAGATCGTGGTTGTTCGAATCCTAAAGCTTTTTGATTTACTTGATTTATGTATTTTCGTCAAAGAACAGTAAAAATGAATGAGACGAACGGGGGGGGGGGAGATATGTACAATCTGCGTTGGACACGTCTTTGTTACGTGACAGATTTATCCGAGCGGTTAAACATTGTCACAACCAGAGAGTACTACTGTCAGCACGAAACCAATTGGCCTCCTAATTTTCTTTAGTATGAAGGTAAGGGTTCGTATAAGGATCCATGGTTGTCTGTATTCAGAACGTCAGAAGCTCACACACGTTTGAGATACGTCACATTTGTGTGCGTTTGTGTAAACACGAAAGTTTCGTCGGTAAATTAATAAGCTTAAGAATCGTAAATTCTTCAGACCTAAATATGAAAAATAAACCTAGTAGTTTTCATCACATTTTCATATTCATTCCAAGAAAAATATTAAAATGTGCATATATCTTATTAAATAAATATAGTACAAGAGGGATGTTCATTGTAAGTTGAAAATTGGTTAATAACATTATCTCAGCAGTGCAAATTGTTGTTCTCTCAATCATTTTCTTTGACAACCGTTTGACGTTTATGCGTTACAGGTTTTTGAACCTGTGTTTTTTATTCACTTATCGAAACTCATTTATTTCGCTCTTTATTTCCCGCTTGTAGAACAGTGGAACAACGGGTTCTGCCGACTAGTATGGTAAAGTACGTAAAGTCTCAACTTTGATCTCAATTCGTCGACCTAGTCAGTTGGTAACATTTCTGTCGTCATAGAAACGAGAATGCAGAGCATTTGTCACAAAGAACGTTGCAGTTATTCACTCACGGTGAGCAGATAACACAGACGTCAGCCTCAGCAGGTATCTACTTCCTCTTTGTCTGCGTTCATTTTCGCAACCCCCAAAAACGTTGTTTCTTCTTCTTTCAGAAACAAATGTGCGAACTAATGGTTGAAGGCCAATGGTTTAGGAAATAGAGAAACAAAGAACTAATAAACACTATGAATCATCGCTTCTTTCGTTAAAAGTTTTGTTCAAAAAACACTTCAAATACAACTGACCTAGTTATATTATGTTGCACACTACATTACGTTAGATTTTAATTAAAATTTATTTAAAATGTGTTAAAATGTAAAAAAAAATTAAAATGATATCGAAATTCTATTTTAAGACAACTATTGTACTCCGCGATCTAAGTGAAGAATCGACTTTTCCAGTTACTAAAACAAACAGCACTCACACGTGGATGTAAATCTGTCGGATCTAGCGGGAAAAAAGTCTTCTCCTAAATAAAAGTGTTTTTACGGCCATCAAAATGTCTATGACTCATCTTGACCGGTATTTCACACTTGCTTTCCTTATGCAAGGGACGTTTCTGCTTTTTATTTGGCCTTCTTTCAGGGTTGCACATCTGTATTTACTCAACGCATTATACATCGATCACAACACACCCTTCACATTACACAACAGTTAACACGGAGTTTCGTATGCAGAGTAATTTAATAACTCTGCAGGTTCCACATCGCGAGGCTTGGTCTGGGCAAACCGTGGTAGCCCCCACCGCAGCGCGATCATGTGCAGTGAGCTCGGGCCGCCGTGTGCGAACGTGTGCGTGCGTATGTGTGTCACGACAACGCACGTCCCGCTGCAGCGGGGTCACGCACGGGGCATTATCCCATCAAGAGGGCGTCTCGCCCCGCCATCGCGCGGATTGGATGATCTCGCCCCACTCCCAGCGCCCGACTCCAAATCCCAATTCGCCCCTCAAGGCCCTTCCGCACGGCGCGCTTGGCGGGCGGCCCTGACTGCGTGAACACCTTTGAGCGTGCTCCATTCTTCCCCGCAGATGACGTACATTTTCACGCTACCGCCAGAATCTGCACGAAGTATTTACTGTGTAAAATGGCCTTCAGAGAAGTATCTCCTTCTTTCATTTTCCTTCACTTCTGTTTCTTTTTCTTCATCTCCTAGTCCTTCTTCTCTATTCTTCATCTCCTTTTATCTCTTATTCCTCTGGCTCTCATCTCCTTTTCCTCCTTTTTCTTCTTATTCTTCTTCCTTTTCTTCTGCTTCTTCTTTGCCCCTCTCTTGTTTCTTTTCCTTTCTTCTTCTACTGATCATTCTCCTCTTTATTCTTTCTTATTATCCTACTTTTTTCCCTTGTCTCATACTCCTCCACCTCGCTTCTTTAAATTTTCGTTTCTCTTGAGATATAAAAGCGTGCTTACATGACCAGCTTAGGGGAAAACGTATTTATATATCGTTACCATGAAAATGCAGAGAATTTAAATAGAAATTTTACTTTTCTAGTATTTGCCGGGTAATATTTTCGTGACAAGTAACCGACCGGGTAACAACGTTTCGGTAATGCATTACGCTCTGAGAAAGGTGGCAGAATGGCGACCGAAACGTCGGCACCTTCGCCATGGACGCGGTGCCACCCGAACAACCAAGTAAATATGGTTGTATTGTGTCGGTCCTTTCACACCCCTATCACCATCATCCGATCGTGTCGTTTTCATAGTTACCATATCATTACACGCAATAGTGGTAGCTAATGCCCTAGGAGTTGATGTGACCTTCAATAACAAAAAAAAAATTAAAAAAAGAAAAGGACGTTGCTAAGCAACTGCTGTTTCCGGGCGTTGCGCACGCTCCGGGCAAGTGCCCCTCCCGCGAGGGGCTGCGGGAGCGTGGTGGAACTGACCTGCCACGCCATCGATCCTCACCCGCTGACTCGTTGCGATTCGCGCTGCGTCGGCCACTCGGGGCGGGAGCGCTGTTTGCTTAATCCCCGCGTCAAACCTCTCGTCTCGTCTCGGCCCGGCCCGGCCCAGATTGGTAGCCCTCGCCACGTGCTGAGATGAACTTTTCGCAGCGGAGCTGAGTTTCAAAAAGGAGCTTGGACGGAATGGTCGTGTTTAGCTTTTTTACTCTGTTCTCCCTTCTTCGCTACGGCACGGAAAGGTCGCCTCCTGCCATTTGTGCACTCGCAGAACTGCTGCACGTTGATGGTTGATTGAACGATTGACCTTTGCGGTGCGTCAACTGCTATGACGGTTAGTCTCGTTGCTTGATTGATGATTCCGGGCGAACCAACGACGAAAGTCATTAGTCTCGTAAGTGTAGTGCATGTTTTAATTCGGGAGGTGGCGGATATCTTCTCCCGCTGGACGGTGAGACCCGGCCCCGACCCACAGTCGGCTAGCAGGGTTTTCCCCTAACAGATATCTCCCTCCAGCAAGGTACCGCCTTAGTTGGGTCAGGCTCTAAGCTCCCGACAGGTATCCAGGCTTGTGTGGTAGTGGAGTGCATGTGAGTGTGTGTGTAAAGGGTGAGGATAGAACAAGGAAGAGGAAGGAAAGATGCGGTCCATGGCCCATTTCATATTTTACTGCTTCGGAATTCTTCTGGGGTTGATCGAAGAAACCTATCCTGTCGGATCTATTCCTATCCTGTCGGATCATGCCAAGAGATTTCACGAAAAACATGTTTTTAAGTATAAAAAAGCGGGTTCAGGAACTTCAATCAACCTTAAAGAATACTAACTCAATCGATTTCTCTCGACAAGACGTATCGATTGGCTTCTTTTTAGCCGTATCCTTTTAGAGTATTCTGGAATGATTATGGAAAAAACGTGTCGAAACTCTGTGAATTACTTCATTGCTTTCCCAGCATATTATCCTAACGAATTGACTATATTAACGAATATTTAAACTAATTTTAATACGGGATGTAGGAAAAGAAGTATAAATATTTTAAACATTTTTCTTTTTCGAAACTGCCTAGAAAGTATCACATACTAGAACATATTCGGACATAAAATTTAATCTTCTTTCAGCACCAGCCTGAAATCATACTGAAAGTACTCTCCGTTCTAGTACTGAAAGTACAACAAAGTACAAAACAAAATATGCATCAACCCCGAGACGAAAATATACTTTCCATGCTCTGGTATTCTTCAATTAAATTTGTATATTGCAGAAACGTAGTTCATAAAATTGTGCCAGGAATAAAATATCGTACATCATCACGATGGGAATCCTAGACTTGGAGTACTAGCCTCGTCGAGGAACTCTCCCGTCTAGTCATTGATTCTAGGCTTGTAATGAAAATTTCTATCTATAAAACGTTGTTTTGGAGTAATTACTTTTGCCAGAATATTTTTAATCACACTGCTATAATAAAAAGCTTTTGTTACGTTGCAAGATACTGCGCGCGTTGCTGAAAACTGAACGTCAGTTCTTTAGTTTTCTTTTCGACGGCCCATGTGCGACCGATAAGATAGTGTTACGTTACGAGAACAGCGAGTAGGGCCTTTATCTGGAGCAGCTGGCGTGCTGTTACAGAAAGAACGCGATTCCGAGTCCCACGTGCGTAAAGATAACCACGTTTACGCTCAGCCTACCCACTGAACAAGCAGCTTCCGCCAGGATTTGCTGCACCCGAGAAGTAACGGAGGTCGTGAGTGAAATTGCTCATTGCCATGACAAGTGGTTTATAGTCTGATTGAATTATGGTGTCACTTTGAGGTCACGAACGGGATGAAGTTGTCATCCAATCAGGAGCTTCAATACAAAACATTTACGTCAGAATGAAGCTACCGATTGGATGACAGTATATACCTCTCCTTCCACCTCGTGACTTGGAATGGATACTGCATTTAAATCGGAGTATATGCGCATTTATTTTAAATTAACGGTGAAAGCGACAGACACTAAATTAAGAGATTTTTCGTGTTTTTGTGACAAATTGAAAGTTGAGAATCATAATTCAATAATTATTTCCCCAAATTCCCACGCCCAGGTGCTTTTAAGAGTAAATCAACGAATTTTGGCAGACGGAACTAAATTGTCTCGAACTCATTTAAAATGAAGGAATATAAAAAATCATTTATAGGTTTAGAAGAAAAGGGTAAATTTTGTGAGTTTTTGATTTATTTGTAGAAATACTCCTCCTAGTGTGCATTATTTGATTCAGGTCATCTATTATCTTTGCCTGAAAACCAATTCAAAATTTAAATTTATTTTTGTTGCTACAATTACATTATACACTAAAATTTAAAAAAATATAACACCTTTACGTAAAAACAGTACTTATTATAGATTAAGCGAAAAGAAGGTGAAATATGTTTTTTTCGCGAAAGTGTACACAAATCACGTGAAAAAAGGCGCTGCCCCTCGTGCTGTGTGAGCCACTGAGAGTTGAGCGCGAGGTGCGGGACCGCAGGGCGTGTCGCCCGCCTCTTCCTCCTCCTCCTCCTCCGCCGCCTCCGCCGCCGCCGCACCATGCCGCAGTGGGCGCGCCCTCTGCGGCGCGTTGCGTCGCCCTTCTCCCCCTCCCTCCCCCCTCTCCCCACGTCTCTCCCCTCCCAGAGGCTGACCCGCCCCGAGCTCTGGAAGGTCACACCCTCGGGCTGCCTGCCCACGCGCTGCGGTCGGCCGTTGCATTTGCGATCAGGAGCCTCTTCTGTTTGTTATTTACGACCGGCAATGCGTCGCTGTTACAATGTATTACACTTCACACGCTACTGGTCACGTGATTGTTAATCACGTTTTACCCTACGGTGTACAAAATGTCTGATAGATGAAAGACTTTCTCGCGAGTGTAGTTTTTCTTCTATGTCCTGATTTGGACATGTTTGTCGAGTATTAATATGTCGAACAATAGTATGTTGATACTATTGTTAAAACGTTCTCCCCCAAGTTTGGGCATGTATTTGCTACGACACTGTCTTGGAGAAATTAGATTTACTTGTTCAAGATAACGTTTAAGTAATAATTCCGGTCGATATTTCACAATCGCAGGGGCAGAATATGCAGAGACGACGCGCTTAATACTTGAGGGTGCGGCGGGTTGCGTAGAACTTCTGTTCAAGGCGCTTGAGTCATAAACGCATAAATCAGCATCAACAACGCCTCGGTTTTGCGTCTATGTGTGGCACACACACACACAGACATTCCCATACTACGCCTCTCTGAAAGACCACCCCCCTCAACGACCTTTTTGGCTTGGGCGAACTCTGACACTCATTTGTTCCATGCAACTTTCGCCCCTCTTAATAGGTCTCCCCTCTCCTCGACCACCGAACAGCCCTTTAATAGTCATCATATTAATTTATTCGTTGTAAGAGACCATCATCAGAACAAATGTAAGCTGACATTACACGGAACTTTCCGCAATTAAAGTGAAAATCGGCGACGTTGTTCAAAGCAAGCTCGCGACATTATTTTCTCGAGGAATTTTCACAGCGTTTTGTGCGATTTCTCTACGAAAATATAGCAATGAGGTAGAATCGAGTTTTATTAATAGTATTTAATACGATTTAGGAATTTTTGTTATCTCCCACGCAAAAATATTCCCCGAATTCTGAAAACTGGGTACGAAAAAAAGACATTCCTTAATTGTGTGGCAGGTAAATGTCACCAAGTCGTAACTTCATGAAGCACAGTTTAAACGACAATGTGATTGAAAATGGATATAACCATTCATCAGTGTAAAATAATTGAAACATCTATTTCGCAGTTAAATGAATGCGTTTTAAAATTAATTAATACGTCAATTTTGTTTATTCATACGTTATTTGCGTGATGAATGTTGCTCGTTTGGACGTCCACCGCGAATTTGGTCTGAATATTACAAATATTCCCAGTAGTGAAAATACGACTAATTAAGAACGCTCTATTTTCATAAATACGTTTCGTGGTCAAGGTAAATAAGCCGGTTTTCATTCTGACAGCAATTTATGTCGCCTGGGTGTAATAGTGGTTCGTCCCCCCAGTGGGTTTCAATTATCTCCCCACATGACAAATTCATCGCGATGCAACTATTTCAACGTAAATGAGTTGTAAAGTGCATGACAAGCTTCAATCACCGCCCGAAGCTATTTCGAGTTCCTCATCAATTTCAGCCAACAGAATCCATATAGTTACTGTGTCATTCAACGTGATGCATGTATTGATATAATAGAACAAACAGTACTCACGAGACAAATTTGTTTTCCTTTGCGTTGCCTGATAAAAGATTCAAAATATATCAAAAGATGTATTTTTTGTCTTTTACTTCCCATTAATTAAATTCATTATTTCGTTTACGTCCGCGCGGTATTATTTGTCACAGTAAATACTCAATGAAAATAATAGAAAGGTATGGATACGTAGTTTTTACTGCTTTTAACAATAAACAAAACAAACAGGAACAAAAATGAAATGCATCTTCTGCAAGGACGAAAGTATGAAGCGACGTAACCGCCGTATATACATTACACTATATTTCTGTGCTTGAGTGTATTTGTATTTATTTATTTAGCGTTTGTGGTGTGTTCAATTGATGATAGCGAATTTCTAATTTTCCAATCAATATTTTGTTATTTTGTTGAAAGCAAGTTCTAGTTCCTAAAAAGTTTGGAGAGGTAGTTAACGTAATTTTTTTACCATTTTTCGTTAAATTTACTAACAAAAAAAGGGACATGAGATGTTTGTAGCATATCAGTTATCATAAAATTCAAAGTTAATATACCCGGTCATTAAGAATATATTCTCCAATTTGATAATTTTGAGACCTACGTTAGATGTCAAACTCTTTACATTATGTATCTAAAATTAAAAAAAAAACGAATGCATTAGTTATCCCTTTGTGACATGATGTAAGTGCGAAAATGCCTGTTATTGAACCGAAAATTACGATGTCTTCTCCTAAAATATCACCTTCACTTCGAGTAGAGAGAAAAACGACGGTCGGAAGAAGTGCACCGATTAGACGACCTCCTGACCAGTGCGCGCACCGGCTGAGGAGGCTCAGGGCATCAACTGATGCCACTGCAGCGCCTCAGATTGGCAGATTCTTGGACACTAGCTACATAGCTGGGTCGAAATCAGCCGCTGGCTGGAGGAGAATTCTAGGGGTAGGCTGCTCTGATCGGTAGTTTTCCGTGGTTTCTCCGATCAACGCGAGGCGACTGCCAGAGCAGTGCCCTGACATACTGGCCACGGACAGCACGCGATCACGCCTTCCTCTTCCTTGTCCTCTCCTCACCCCTTACTTACTCACACACTCTCATGCAAAACACTGCCAAACATATCGGAAGTCAGTCGGAAGCTTAGAGCGTGTCCCAGCTGGGGCGGGGTCTCATTGGTGGGAGATACCTGGTCGGGGAAAACCTCGAGTAGTGACGTCGGATGTCACCATCCAGCGCACGATGATCACTGCCACCTCCCGCGATAAGAACATGCTCTACACTTACGGGACTAATGACCTGAGCAGTTGACACGCCCGAAAACGCTAATCAATCAATGAAATACGAACGCCGCTCCTCAGTTCAATCTGGGTAGACCGAAGGCTCGAAGCCGGGGTCCGTTCCCTCCGTGCTGGTTCTAGTGTCGGATTCGCGCCTCTATGTTCATCTGCACGTGCGGCCGTATATCTGTCACCTCCCCGTTGACCCAGTGCCTGCGGCCGAGCCAAATGCATTTGCCGGCTTTTATGGCCTTCTGCTCCGCATAACGCGCCTGTTACGCTCGTCAGCTCGTGGCTTTATGAGCGAGAGCCCGCTGCTGCCAACCTTTCAGTTAATGAAATCGGAACTGAGAACTTTTAAGGAGTTAGTTTCTTATACGTCGAGAGATTAAAACTGTTTCGTACAGTGTTTCATTCAAATTTTCAGCTATTTTTCGTAATTGTTGCTATATAATTTGATAAAAATGAAGAAAGATAGTTTAGCTTTGCGGTAAAAATTATGTTACAATTGTACCCATTTGTTGTGTTCATTTTTCTCGAGTTAAAATTTAAATTACTGTGATAAATACAATTGTGAAGAGATATAAGTAAATTATTCAAATAATCAATATTAGTATTTTTTCCACGACATACTCATGTAAATATTGCATTTTTTTAAATAGACTCTTATCGAGGGTTGTCTGAAATGAGCCTTTCTAGTAGATTGCAATGTATCACGATGTTAAGGCGAAATGTTTATGTGAAAAAAGTATTCTCTTTTATTCGCTTACATATCTTATAATTAAAATAAGTCTTATGTGATGATCATTCCGTTAATTATACGGTGAAAGTGTTATTATTTAATTTTGAAACACGTTCATTATTTCAATTTCGAAGGCCTTCAATACTGTTTTAACACCCTTCGGAATAAGTAGTGTGAATAGAGTCTCTTTAGCGTGGCATAACTATTGGTAAGCAGTGGACTACCTGGATGATAAAATGTATTTTACAATGGAGGATGACTATTGTTTGCCATTTTGTAAGATGGAACTATTGTTTGCGCTATTTTGTAGATCAGCCACGTCTTACGCTCGCCGAATTCGACGAGGCCCAAGTCCTGTATTGGACATTGCACTTTGTGTAGTTGCAGCTGGCATTGTACCAGCAAAGCACCCTTTTTTTTTAAATTTATTGATGTTCTACCTGTTTCAAGCCATACATGTTTTTCCAGGGTGTGATACATTCATACATAACTTTTGGTTTATTTCCTAACTGTGGGTGCCCTCGACGGAGCGAATAAGTGTTTTTGGTTATTATTTATATTATTATTTTTTTTATTATTAATAATTAAATTATTACGGGAAGTAGTATTAAGAGTACAGAGACTGATCGGTTGATATATGATTTTCGATGAAGGTTATATTATTTGAGGGCCCATTTTTCTGGTATTTTAATGTGTGTCTGAATCTGTCTTAGGGGAAGCGTAGTTGATGCGCGTAAAGTTCGGTCAAAGCTGGCGTCCAAGGTTGAAAAATGAGAGGTGCTGGAGATGAGGAGTCATGTGAAAAAGTCTTCGGAACCAGTTTGGTAATGTGTTTCTTTATTGTCGGAATTGGCCAGTTCGTGGTGGATTTGCTGTTCGAAATAAAAACCATGGCGGCTTTAATTATAGTTCTTAGCCGCTTTAATTTTTGTATAAGTTTGCAACAGGGTTATATATAGATTTGCTGCAATCTTCCCCATATTGGGCATGCATAAGTCAGAGATGTCGAATTATAGACTTGTAAATTATGCATTCCGTCTCTATTGTAAGGGAGGATTTTTGTTAATTAGTGCGAAAGTTGGCGAAAGTTTGGCTTGTGTTTTTTGGTTCGTGGTTGTGTTAAATGTGTTGTTCTTCCAGTTTAAATTTAGTATCCAAGTTGCAATTCCCTAAATATTTGGCTGCTGTATTATTTGCAGGCAGGGAATATTTTCGTTGTTCAAAATTAAACTGCGGAGGGGTGTGGGGATGTCTTAGGTGTGAAAATTTTCGCCTGTGTTTATATGGATTCATTTTAATTCTCCAATTTTTTGCCATTTATAATATATCAAGGTCTCTTGTTAAGTTATTCCTTAGCTGTCATAATGTCCCCCATGTTGAAACAAAGTGAAAGTCGTCAGCGATAAATGCTATTGCGAAATCTATTTAGGTGTGATTATCGATATTATATAAATTGAATAATACCGTGTGATAATGGGAACCCTTGGTGGCCCAGCCCTTGCTGAAATCTGGCGTAAGGATGAATCGGCATCATTAAATTTTGGGACTTGGAACTTTCTTTGGTTCTAGAAAACTTTTAATAATTTGGAATAAGTAGTCTGGAGTGCCTTATTTGCTTAATTTGCTAGAGAAGGCCTTGATGCCATATTTTGCAAACGCTTTGGGTGATGTGCAGGAATATTGCCGATAGTGTGTCTGTTTGGCATGGAATCCTTGCGCTATATATCGGTAAGCGTAATATTTGATGTGTGTGGAGTGGTTAGGTCGCAAATCCAAATTGCGTGTCTGGGATTACATGTGGTTGTCATGAATTTTATTAAAATCGTTTTAGTATCAGTTTCTCTAATAGTTTCCGAACAATGACGGAGTAGACTTATTGGTCTATAGTTTGCTGGATCTTTGGATTCTTTTCTGAGCTTTTCGGAAGGGGTACGCACTGTGCGATTTTCCAATCGTTGGGAAAATAACCCTATTCTGAGTGCTGGCGTTAAAGCTATTGCTGTGTAATGCCTGCTATCGCAATTCGTTATTTTAGTTCTTTTAGAACTTTATTAGAAATAAAGTCGATATCGCTGCTGATTTCTAGTTATTGTTTTTTGATCTTTGTTTATTTCTGAATGGGAATATGTACTTTATATTGACGGGAGCTGTAATATAGTGGTTTCTGTATTAATTCCTTCCAGTTGTTTATTAAAGTAATCGTTTTCGACTGGGTTTGGGGTTGAACGACTTTTCAAGGTATTCAGGTATAAGAGATTGTTTCTCATCAGAATTTGCCCCACTTGATGAACCTAGTTTTAATTGTTGAAATTCTTGTTTTATGTCTTTATTCTATGTATGTAGACCAACATATGCCTAGATGACGGGGTGAGATTCTTCTTTTAGAATAAGCTTTGAAGTGCTAACCTGCCCAATACTCTATGTTGGTTCTAGTTTAGTTTTTAAACTAGTCCTCGTCAGTTTTGTTTTAATTTTCCTTTTCTAAGCTCTGCCTCGTCGGTGTCAATTTGCCAATAGCGTCTTAAATTGTGTTTACTTTTAATTAGGTTTATAGATTTTCTATTGGACTTGTTGCTTGTATAATTGGTTATGTTATTTTGAGATATGTGTAGAATTTGGAGGATCCATGTATTTGCGACTATCGTTTTACTTCATTATCTAAGTCTTTTTCGGATTGAATGTTTTTGCGGATGTTTGTAGTTAATTTTTAACATTCTCTGAATTTAAACCAATTAATTTACCCCTTTTCTGCTGTTTATAAAAGATGTATAGATTCAGAGAGGATGCAAATGATATGATTATTGATGTGATCCGGTCGAGTTTCAGCGAACTCCGACTTTTTGGGTATTAGCGAGAAATCATATTTCTTTTGATGAGGAATATTCTAATATGTCAGGAATTATATTAAGATGTTGTAAGCAGGTAAATGGGTGGGTTCTATTGGGCCATCACGAATACTATAAAAATTGAGAGTGGTAGCTAGATTTAGTTAAATTTTGCCCTGAGAGTTGTTGTGTCTGATCCCCAAACCCGACACAGATGTTTGCTATTTAGAGATCCACATATTATGCAGATATTATCGTTATTTCCCAAAAATTCCAGTATATATTTTTCTAGAATAGCTTATTTGGAGGTTTATACGCCGATATAATGGTGTCGTTCGTCTTGTTATTTATTTGTTGTTATTCTATTGGTTTCTAGTCTTGCTCGTGAGACTATTAATTAACGTTATGTTTTATTAGCTTTGTGCAAGCTAGCGCTATGATCCTCACTCCTTCCATCTCGCCGTCGCTCATCTGCAGAGCCGCGTCTTGCCTGATCAGATCCATTATGCAATAGTCAACCTCGGTATTACTCAACCCAACTGATCTTCGAGTAGCCACAGACCCCCGAGTTTCTGAAATCAAGCTATTTTTATGTTTGGCTTGCTATAAAGTGTCCGTAATGGATTCTTGCCTTTTTATTCCGTCCGCGTTCCAGCTAATATATTCGTTTGTTTCTGGATTTATTAGATTTTACACGTACCGATCTGCGCGTCTCTATCGCAGGGCTGATTGTATTAGATATTTCACCTTCTCTACGGTGGAAAAAGTGCAATTTATTACTTGGTTGATGCATTGTAGTAATTACCTCCACCTTGGATGCTAGCAGGAATTTGGCAGTTCGATAACGGGGGGGCTTGGCTGTTAAGTCTTTGAGGATTTGAAAACCTCTAGGACCTTCTATTAGTATCTCTATCTTCACGTGTGTGACTGTGTTTGTTGTGTGTGATGAGACCCACTGGTTTTCGGTCCAAGGTATACTCTCGCTGGAGATCTCCTCTGTTATTACATATGCCTGCTCGTCTTCTGATCCTTGTATATACCGCTCCTCGTTTTGATTTTTTTACAGTTTCTGATAAAACTCAACCAACCACATCTTCCAATTGGCTGTTGCTGCTTTTTTACCAAATTACGCATCTCGGACTTGTATTCTGTTTTAGTTCCGTGCATTTATGAATATCACAAAAATGTCGTGGTACCTAAACACCTAACCGCACTCGGGAGCGCGCCCCACAGTAGCGTTGAGTGTGATCAAATTCTTTGGCAGTTTTTACACTGAATTGCGTAATTTTTGTTTGGATCTAGATAATAACCTAATAACACTATCATAAAAATCTAGCTAATGCTAGAAATGCTCCTTCCACTTGTCTAAGTTCTAAATTCTACATGCAGCGATGTTGCTTCTTAGACGGTTTTTCTACTGACGCTCTTTATTATCCGTGAAGGCGAGTTACTTTGATTACTGAGTATTTTTTAACATAGTTTCTTTGAAAGGCATTTCTATTTCAACTAAGAGTGTGTGAATATCTTTTAATAATATTGAAACATGTTTTTATGCTTTGGTCACGAAACGTCGCATAAATGGTATTCTATGTTGTTTTTCGTTGCAAAATTTACGAAGAACTCTGAATCTTCGATTGAATTAAGTTTTACTTCACTCTGTCTGCCTGCTATTTTTGGTGGAAAATCTTCTTTAACTACAATTTGTTAATGTCATTTATTAACAGTTTGAAAATTTTCCGCTTAGTGTATAATTATTGAGAATTTTGATCACTGTTTCCGCCAGCACGGATATGTCATCCTCATCTGTATCGTTTATTTAATGTTTCTATATCTCTTGTTTGCTGAGGAATAGGCATATCGTTGAAACGAGATTCCAGTTTTTTTTCTTTTGCGCTCACTTTAGTTCTATTGGGGCAGGTGCACTGTGTTGGCAAGGGCGGCCAACTTGCAGGCGTTGCTGTTTGTACTTGCGTTGGAAGGTCCTGCAATTTGCGTGTTGCAATCTGTAGCAGTTCCCGTTGGTGCTGTTCCTGAATTGATGTGCTGCGCCTGTATTTGCGATGTTGCTGATCTATGATGAGGCTGTTGTTGCGTTACTCCAACGAATGTTTGCCATGGCGCGGGCGTAGTTGTTGTTCACGGCCTGCAGCGCTTCTTTATGCTCTGTCCGAGGTCAGACGCACGGTAATTCACGTTTTATCTATTTTTCACTTTCGTTAAAGAGTATCGGAATAAACTTTTTAGAACACATGTCACTTCACGAGCACTCGCAACTCACTGAGTGCTCAGCTTGACGCCGACTGAAACTAACAAGTAGCGCTGCGGTCACAACCCTCGCCACCGCTGTTACGCTGAACTGGGTGCAAGCACCTGACGATGTAACCCGCTGACCGGCTTAGCCTAAAATGCCGCTGTATCACAGGGGTAGCAGTCCTTTTAAACATCGCATCGAGCAGGAATCTGAATGTTGCAGTAAGACCGAGCCCTGAGAGGTTGGCCCGAACAAACTTCCCTTCCCATATTTCCTTCACTGATTTCGGCGACCTTCCCGAAGATGAAAGTGGCTTGATATTTGAAACATGCTTCTTAATAAAGATAATTATTAAAATTGCGAGTACAAAAAAATGTAGCGAAGAAATTGAAATTTCGTCATGTACATCCTTGTGTGATTCTCTGTTGCATTTCTTTCACACTGAACTCGGACATTTACCAATCAAGCTTGTTCTGGTCTCCGAACCTCGTATCACGGAAAACATCGTCCTCTGTGGCTTAGAATATCAAACTTAGTCCTCATATCAGTGGCACCTTTTTGCATGTAAATATTTTTTTATTGTGATGTGAAAATTGACCAAGCTTTGAAAGCTGGCCAAGGCCCATACCCCATTTTTCTGTTGTACATTGTCGTATCTGACTTCATGCACCCAAAGCTACAGTTTTTATTCCTCATTTTCGTTCACAGACACCTACACAAACCACAATAGTCGCATATTTACTGTGTTATTCTTCTCGGATGAAACGAATATGAATGGTATTCTATTTGTGAGGGAGTTTAATTTAGCCCGAGGAAAATAACTTTAGAGTTCTTTTTAAAAACTTCATAGCATTTTCCATAATGGATAAACATCACAAGAATTTTTGCCTCCCGCTTCGAAAATCTACCGCCCAGCCAGATTGTAGCCGCTGTCTTTGGTTTAGGAAATTAGTTTGAAGTAAACCTCAAAACACCCGAGGCTGCATTCGTGCGGTGGAGTTGCAGCCCTGATGACCACTGTCGGTTTTCGCGATGCGCGGAGGCCCAGAATGACAAACCGGCTACAACGCGCTTATTCTGGAGCGTTTTACTCCTTGCACCTACTTTGTTTGTTGACTCTTGTTTAGGTTGTATAAGGTTTTTTGTACTCCTGCTGGAAGTTCTGGAAGAATGTACTAAAAAGTAGTTCACAGTTATGATCGAAGCGAACGTTTGGAAACAGATACCGAAATTGCTGCAGGCAATTGTCCTGGAACCCTGTTGTTAGGAGACGTTACGTTATACTTCCCGCCACACCTACGATCAAATGCTGCTTTTTAAAAAAGCAAATCTATCCAAAAGCAAGAAATGATATCTTGAAGGAAATAAACAACTACTAAAAATGTTAGTTCTTAAAAAGTACAAACTTTGCAACATTTCAAGTGTTTCTTTAGTTAGCTCGAAAAAATACGTGTTTATGAAATGATTTGCGCAATTTCTCCCGCCCACCATATCAAACTTTCCGGTATCATATCTATCTGATACTGCTGGTACCGTTCACCACACGTTCTGAACTGCAATAAAAGACTGCATTATTATGTTCACATATTATATTCCTGTTTTCATTAAATAATTATTTCCAGTAAGAAAAGGACCCAGAGAAATCACAAATATACGTATGAAAAAATGGAATTAGATAAAGAGAATGAATAGATTGAAACAAAGAATTGAAGAATTGAGAGACGTGGAATTGATTAAATTTTAGAGGACAGATGAAAAGAACGAATGACAAATTAGTCATCAGAATTAATCTTAAAGTGAACCGAGCCCAACCACACGCAATTTTGCCTCTCGACCATCACTGCGTATAAGAAACAACTCCTTAAAAGTTCTTCTCGAGTTCCCTTTGAAGATTTACATTTAACTGAAAACGGGTTGCAGCAGCGGGCTCATCGCTAAACAAATAAAGCCAACGAATAAAAAAGCCTTGACGAGCCAGTAACAGGCGCAGTGAAACCAAAAATCAGTTATGACGGAGCTGCAAGCAGTAAGCCGCATTAAAAGCCGGCAAATGCCCATTTGGCTCGGCCAGCAGGCACTGGGTCACGCGGGAGGTGACAGAAGAACAGGGATTAAATGAGGCATGACAGATATACGCCCGCGTCCAAACCCCGCGCAACGTGCAGTATGAACAATTGGAAGAGGCTGCGAAATACCGGATCACTTTAGAACCAGCCACGGAAAGGATCACGACCCCCGCCTTACGCAGCCCTTCATGGTACTTACCCAGGATTGAAAAACATGAGGAGCGGCAGTCCCAACGTATATGAAAACGCTAATCGTAATTGTAAGCATTGATTGATAAGCGTCATTTTCGGGGAATAAACAGGTGATCAAAAACTGAGTACCCTCAGGTTCATAAGTCCGCGTAAGTGTAGTATATGAAGTCCACCACATAGGTTGCTATACTACTGCAATATCGCGGAATTGTGTGCAGTTGATCATCGTGCGCTGGATGGTGACATTCCGGACCCATCCGACGTCACTACTCGAGAGACATGACAACCGTTTTCACTTGGGAGAACGAAATGATGAAAGAAAAAAAATATTAAACACTCTGAAAACAACTCAATGAAGCCAATGTGAATTGAATATCTGATGACCCGACCGATGAATGAAGATCTAAATAATGAATAGTAAACCAAATTGATGAGAACCCCAGCTACCCCAGCTGATGACTGACTCATCATTAAGCATTATCCATCTCGGATTGCTGAGAAACTCAATATCAGATTATATGATTTATGATAACAGTGTTATGTGCCAATTAATAATGCTAAGAGTATTGAACCAAAAATACGCTGGATGATCCCAAAATCCACCAGGAAAAGAATGAACCCCGAATAGGTTTAATGAAAGCGATATATATTGAAGTTCTAGATAAGCTTAGATATAATGGAGAAAAGAGAAAACAAGAGAGAAGGAAGGCGTAATATGTACACAGCCCGGAGTGCTAGTCATCTGGTCTGAAGGCGCCACAGTTCTTACTGTCTCCAGGGCACTGCGCCATGCTCTGGCATTGCGTCGTCGACACTCGCGCCGTTGGATGCGAGACACGACCGACGGCCATATCTAGCGATCAGAGCAGAGTCTACTGTGGAACCCCCAGGAGGATTGCTCCTCCAGCCAGCGGTTCTCTGATTATTCGTACCCCAGCAGTGTAGGCTCCGAACCCCGTGTCCAATTATTCGAATCTGCCAATCTTGACGGCGCTGCGTATTGAGTCGCCATCAATCCGCAACACCCGCCCCTGAGGCCTTGCCTCACCGGGTGCACGCGCCACTGCTTCAAGGAACCAAGCTACGTTCAACTAAAGCGGTGGAGTGTGCCCACACATTCTTCCTAAACCACCGAATCGCCGTGCTTGGGATCGGTGTTTTTCTCACTGCAAGGCTGACTATACTCGTAGAGGTAATGAACCCGCGTATGATGTATTTTAGGGAGAGACCACGAGCCATAGCGATGAATTTACCGGGGACCGATATTTCAAAATGTAAACATGAGGCATTTTTCGCACTAGTAGTGCGTAAGTGCGATCTTCTGAGGCGCTCACTAAAGGCCCGAAGTGAAATAACTAATGCATTATCTGACGCTGTTTTTATTATGTGTGAGAAATTAGAAGTGACTTCATCGGGCCCATAAAAACACTGTTAAGAGTAGTCCTCGACACGCTCTACACGTAATGAAGCCCAGGGAAGCGGCGGCGTCCGCAAAATTCACTACGTTCAACACTCTCTGTTCACACAGAGTTGACAGTTCTTAACTGACCCTCCCGCGCGATGATCCACGTTCAACCCTGTGCACCAATGCCTCTTCACTGGAGTACGGACTGCATACGCTATTGTTTGCAACACACAAGCACGCTACTTCATGCTCCACTCTTTTGTTTACTAGCTAAATTTATAGACAGTAAAAAATTCGCGAATCACAGAAAAAACATTACCGCGCGCCCTTCAGCCACTACCTCCTCTCCCCCATACAACTTACTCTCTCCACCGGACCATCTCCCCCTCTCAGCCAGAACCGTGTCTCGCGCCTCATGCTATCCCGTTCATACCGGCAACTCCAGAGCAACAAAAGAACCGGCTTCCGACTCAAAATCAGCAAATCGCTATCATCAATTGAACACACCACAAACACACCCAACAAGAGATCACACATGCCCACATACAAATACACCCTCAAGCCACACAACGCAATAATATAGTGTACAGTCCCTATATACGATGCCCGGTTAATTCCGCCGCTTCAATACTTATACGCTCTCCCCTTGACTAGAACCATGGATTTCATATTTATCCTCTCCTTTCTCGTTTGTTTTGTTTATGTTACAATTTAAAAATCAAAATCACTCCGCCTCCGTTGATTCGATTCAGTATTCATTTATTTCCGGGCACTTAGTTCAACAGTCTATGGTGGTTAGTCCCGTGAGTTTAGTGGCATGTTTTTTATGGCGGCAGTTGGCCGAAATATAAAAATCCACCCCTCGGTCTCGTATCCATTAACCTTTCTTAGTGAGTCTATTTCATTGAGATATTTACTGGTGATTTACAGGAATGAACCAACATTACATACGATAATATCCGCAGGCCTCGCGCGACGTGATCGCCTAAACGATTACACTCACCAACCAGGTGTACTGGAATCCCTTACCAGAGCGGAGATGGGAAGTTAAAAGATCAGAAAGGAAATACATCTTTTGACCGTCCCATACTAAAGTCTGCAGAGAAAATACTGTACTAGTTCAGCAACGCCCCAAAGGAAAAAACAGCTCTACAATATTGATCGTGCGTGCGTCGGCAGTTTGTAGAAGCGTAGGGTACACAGTTCATGTTGTTCTTAATTAGTGACTCTCTGAGAGAGAGGAAAAATGACATGCCACACAGCGAAATATAGATCTGAGCACAGTAACTATATGGATTCTGTTGGGGTCCGTGGCCCCGTGGATAATTTGTTAAATGAGGAACTCGATAACTAGCTCTCCGGGCGGTAGATTGAATGCACCCCTGATATGTGATCGGTGAAAACTATGAAAAACCAATCAGAGCCAGCCTAGAATTCTGCTCATGATAATAACTGAATACAATCTAGGTATCTAAGCTGGCGCCGAAAACTGAACATACCGTCCGAATCTCCAAGACTAGGGACCTCCCGGTCAGTGAGCATTGCAGTGACATCAGATTGAGCCCTGAAGCCACCCATGGTCCCGTTTGAGCTTCGCTGTTGGGCCGCATGTTAATTCACGTGTACTTTCATAGATTCATTTTGGATAATAAATTATTTTGTTCTCTCGTCCCCTATTCCCCCCATTCCGTTGCATTTTCATGTCTTCGGTTTGTAGAAACAGGCCCCTTGCTGCTTAAATCTTGTTTGGGCGAGCCGCAAAACGTCTGCGAGGAGCAGGGAATGCTGGCGAAAATACGCGCAAAAGTGGCTTCTGGAATATTCTCTGCCACAAACTCACCAGCTGCGGGGCTTCCTAGGCGACAGGCATGGGAGACAAAAGGTTTCGTACTTTGTTTTACCTTGTTCGTAGAAAGGAGAGCGTACAGGACACACTAAAATCTACGTTTTCAACGGACTGAAATAAATTGAGCTTCAACTTTGTTCAGCATAAATATTACTAAGAAAATAGAAACAAATGTTAGAAAGTATAACGTGGCCATTCTGGATGGTTGAGTGGGAGAGAACCTGTGCTGAATCAGGCGCCAATCGGTTGGAAGGGTAGCGGGTTCAGTCCCGTCGTTGACATGGTTGTTTTCCCTTGCCTTTAATGTATGGTGTGAGTCTGCTGACCACAGACAGACGATCTCACAACAGTGTCATTTAGTGTTAAGGTTAAATTTGCTGTCCCCGAGTGATGTAATGGTATTCGGCCGTGGCATAGACCCAAATCGCGTTCAGCTTAAAGCTGCAAAAACGTTCCCCGGAAAAAATCAGGAAACAATTACATGAAAAATAATGGAAGATAATAATCCTAATTCCAGTAAAATTAATATTGAAAAATGCTACGTCACCAAGAGCCACGAAATAAGTGATTTTCCGCGTTACAAGAAGCGGTATGGTTACATGAGACCGTATGCGATAAGGTGACAAAAAAGACGAGCGAAGAATACGGTCTGCAACGTCGCGACGTGACGCTAGTTTTTGTCGTGGCCACCTGCGCAAGCATGTTTCGCATTCTATTTGTAAGAAAAAACAAATGATGTTTCACATCCGGAAAGCAAGTAACGAAAAACTGTTTCGCTGCACGCATTTTGAAACAAGTACATGAAATGAGAGAAAAACACAGAAAAAAAACTAAACATTAAACTACCTCGAATGAATTCAAATAATAGGAGGAGTGAAGGATATTAAAAAGTTGCGTTGGGCCTTAAATATAAATTAAATTTACCAGGTTTATTCGTTCATATTTTTTTTCAACATTCACTTCTCACTGCAATGAGTCACTCTATTTCTTTCTTTTTTCTTTATTTCTTCGCCCTGTTTTAAAAAATTTACTTTCATTTTCATATAATTTTAAGATTAATCGGAATATGAATGCGGCTCTGACTACTTTACAAAAATAACATTTCCTCTATCTTCATTGCGACTTTGTTTAGAATGATAGGCTAAGGGGTTTCCGCGAGGCGATATTGGGGGTTTCAGGGCTTCGGAGGTCAAGACGTACAAGAATAGAAAGGAAGGAAGTGTTTCTTCTCTGGATGGATCTACACGTTTGAAAAGATAGTTTCGTGCTAGAAAGCAGGTTTAGGGTGTACTAACAAACAACAAGCATTGTTCCGGCGGTTCTGTTGGTACAAGCAAGCTTCACAAACGCGCGTACTAGATTGAGAGGGCGGTACATGTAATGAAGAAATAGCTCGAGCAAAAAAACCAGCTGCTTGCGGAAAGTGAAACCTTCCCATCGTAGGCCCGCCTGGTGAGCTATAATAACTTACTGCACCCACCTCGTGTCTTTTCATAAACATCTGCGGCAGGTACAACGCTGGATGATGGAGGTATACAAAAAGCCCTTAATGAGGAAAAACATCTCTCTCATTTTAAACAAAACGAATCCACCCAAGATTTTGATCATTACTTGTTATGTGGGCGCACTTACGTGAAAGACGTAAACAAGACCGCATTTACGTCTTATGTTTTGTGTATGTATTATGATCGATTTCGTAGTAGCAAATTTCACTGGCATTGTTTATTTCTCAACGTTTTAAATTAATTGAAATGCTTTCCCGTATCCTAAGATAAACAGATAAGATGAAGTAGCGTTCACTTATAAAAGCTTGATAGTTTGATTAGGCCCTACAAAGACAAAAAATGAACGGAAAACAGAAATGAAATGTGATCATTTATTACAATGAACTTAAAAGATGCCAAGTAGGTATTTAATTAAACAGCTTTATGTTATTCAACGTAACTTGCACCTAGTCGATTGCGTAGATTATTTGCTCAGATCTCTATAAAATATTTAAGTGGCTTATTTTTACAGTTTATGAAAAACTTAAAGAAATGTTAATTATTACTTTCTAAAAGTATTTCTGAGCTTGTCAAAAAACTGATGGGAGTATGGACACGCATACCCTTTAGTATGTGATATTTGATTCACTCGAGGGAAAATAAGGTGGTTAGTGGTTAGGAGGCGTATAATTTACTCTTATATTGCAAACCATAGTTTCACGAGCATCAGCGTGTAAATACATTCTTTGATTTCAACGTGTTCTTACACCTCCCTTGCCGCATGAGCATATTTTTCAGTTCGCTGATTAAAAAATCATTTGCGTTGATACTGTCCTCGGCAGTTCTGTTAAAGCCCGATTTTTCCAAAAATACAATCGTGTCGGCCGCCTTGCCAATAAGCGTGCCCATCTGATACTCCCGGGTGAAGTCGTCCATGTTCGCTGTTCTTATTTTTAATAAGACGGCAGAGGAGCTAATTTTGTTGTGTAGTCAGATATCAGCAGAGAAGACTAGCTTATTAAAACAGAGGAATTCGGTTCTGCTAATGGGAAATAAGAGTAATACTATAATTTATCGTATAGAAATGACGAACGCTCAGTTTTTCAAGTATTTAATATTTCATCATCGTTGTTTTACGGCACTGATTATTGGTCAATGAGTACACTGATGATCAATGTGCTCGAATTTTTTGACAGACATGACAATATTTTAGATACAATTCGTAATTTATTATTTGAAATAGTATTAAATATTAGAGTGCTATGAAAGGAACCGTATAATTTCATCCGAAACCTCAAAAGAAGTGACTCACTTACAAATCATTGGAATCTGGAAACTGCTACGAGCTAAGCTTTTCAGTTGTGAAATAGAATCCATTTACTTGTTTTGTATTTTCTCTTATGAAATAGTACGAATCCTAAGTCTGCATAAGGTGGAACCATCTGGCAGTTCATCAATGGTTATCTATTGCTCGCGTCATATCTCAATCTCTGCGTTAGCTGATACAGCTAGTGTTTGATTCACCAGTCTTCGGCTTCGTCTAAGTGATAGTGACCGTAAGCAACTGCAGAAAAATACAAATCATTTGCTTGACAGGTCTTCACCAACTGCCACATACAAGACATGAGTCTTTGGATGCGAAACCAATATTTTTCCCAGTAGCAATAGCGGTTTAGGCGTCTTTTTGTGCGCAAACTTCCACGAGAAACCTCAGGGAGCGCGATTCTCCCCTAGCCCCACTGACCGCCGCCCCGCGCTCCGCCCCCGCCGCAGCCCCCGCCGCAGCCCCCCGCCCCGCCCCCCCGCCGGGCCCCCCCCGGGCCGCTACACTTCACAATACAGGTTGCACTTCCGACGCCTCCGGTGCGTTCTTGTTTGATCACTGAGTCACAGGCTAACTATGATGCGGATGGTGCCTGGGCACACTGATGCGTGGACTGACAATAGTCCTATGCAAGCAACCCTCCAAAAATCTCTGCGGGCGGGACGTTCCTTAGCTTTCGTCGCCCCGGCGGTGCACCCCGCTCTGCACAGCCGCCTGTGCGATCCAGCTCTGCACCACACTCCCTCCCATTTCACCGCTTCCCTGCAGAATAGTTGCCATCGCGCCATCCCTTGTAAAAGTCTCGTCCAGCCGTCTGGCGCCCCCCCGACGATAATGATAAACCGCATCACGCCCCGAACTAGGCAGCGTGGTCAACGGGTACGAACATCCCGAGAAATACTGATATTTGCACACCCAGTTGCGCCGCACATAAATTGCCCTTTCAGAATGAAAACCG
>BOPP01000054.1:1417797-1435354 GCA_017312745.1 Gryllus bimaculatus | reverse complement strand
GAATCTGAATGTTGCAGTAAGACCGAGCCCTGAGAGGTGGCCCGAACAAACTTCCCTCCCATATTTCCTTCACTGAGTTCGGCGACTTTCCCGAAGATGAAAGTGGCTTGATATTGAACATGCTTCCTTAATAAGATAATTATAAAATGCGAGTACAAAAAATGTAGGAAGAAATTGAAATTTTCGTGTCATCCTTGTGTGATTTCTCGTTGACATTTCTTTCACTCACTGAATCGGACATTTACATCAAGCTGTCTGGTCCACCTCGTATCACGGAAAACATCGTCCTCTGTGTTAGAATATCAACTAGTCCTCATATCATGGGCACCTTTTGCAGTAAATATTTTTTTTATTGTTGATGTGAAATGACCAGCTTTGAAAGCTTGTCCAATGCCCATACCCCATTTGTTCTGTTGTACATTGTGGTATCTGGGACTTCATGCACCCAAAGCTACAGTTTTTTATTCCTATTTTCGTCACTAGACACCTACACAACAATAGTCTCATATTTACTGTGTTATTCTCTCGATGAACGAATATGAATGGTATCTATTTGTGAGGGAGTTTAATTTAGCCGGGAAAATAACTTTAGAGTTCTTTTAAAACTTCATAGCATTCCATATGGATAATACATCACAGAGAATTTTGCCCCCTTCGAAAATCTACCGCCCAGCCAGATTGTAGCCGCTGTCTTTGGTTTAGGAAATTAGTGAAGTAACCTCAACACCCCGAGGGCTGGCATTCGTGGGTGGAGTTGGCAGGCCTGATGGACACTGTCGTGTTTCGCGGATGCGCGGATGCCAGAATGACAACCGGCTACAACGCGCTATTCTGGAGCTTTTACTCCTTGACCTACTTTGTTGTTGACTCTTGTTTAGGTCGTAAGGTTTTTGTACGTCCTGCTGGGAAGTCTGGAAGAATGTACTAAAAGTAGTTCACAGTTATGATCGAAGCGAACGTTTGGAACAGATACCGAAATTGCTGAGCATGTCCGACCGTGTTAGGAGACGTTACGTATACTTCCGCCACACCTACGATCAAATGCTGCTTTTAAGCAAATCTTATCCAAGAGCAAGAAATGATATCTTGAAGGAAATAAACAACTACTAAAAATGTTAGTTCTTAAAAAAAGTACAAACTTGCAACATTTCAAGTGGTTCTTAGTAGCTTCAAAAATACGTGTTTATGAAATGATTTTGCGCAATTTTCGACCTTCTATACGATGTACCGTTCACACGTTGTGCAATAAAAGATGCATTATTATGTTCAAAATTATATCTGTTTTCATTAAATAATTATTTCAGTAAGAAAGAGTGACCAGAGAAATCACAAATATACGTAGAAAAAATGAATAGATGAAAGAGAATGAATAGATGAAACAAAGAATTGAAGAATGAGAGAGTGAATGATAAATTTAGGAGACAGCGAATGAAAAAGAACGATGAATGAGTCATCATAATAATCTAAGTGAACGACTGAACGATAAATAATAAATGAACAAAAAAGAAAGAACAGGGGATTAAATGAGTCAACGAATGAGTGAGGTTGAATCCCATAAGAAGTTCAATATTAAAAAAATGAATGAATAAAAGAGAAAGTATATATCACAGTAAACGAATTGGTGAGAGAATGAAACAGTGGGAGAAGGAATGATGAAAGAAAAAATATTAAATGAAAAATCATGAAGCAGTGAATGAATTGATGACAGAATGAATGAAAGATTAAATTAATGAATAGTAATGAATAAACGAATGAGTGAGAGATGATACATAGATTGAAATAAATATAATGTATGATGAGAGAGAAGTAATAAATGTAAGATATTGAACAAAAATGATACAACGAAAAGGAATGAACGAATGAGGTAATGAAAGGATGATATATTGAATTAGATAATTAATTAATGAAAAAGAATGAGTGAATGAACGAATGTGAAGGCAGCTCTACCCATGCAGCATGCTTCGAATCCCGAGCAACCGCGCAGAGTAGTGTGGACGGGTTGCTTGCTATTCGCCGAGCGCCGAACATTCGGTATTTGCCTTAACCACCGCGTGTCGGTGTATAGGACACATCAAAGGGGGTGAACATTCGCCAAACACATCAGCTGCTTGGGATTGGACGAGCTGATCGGTGAATGCCGAATGTGTAGAGCCGCCGTGAGAGGATGGGAGAATGAATGAATGAAGTAGTGGCGGAGTGGCTGCCTGACCGAGTGAACGACTGTTGAAGGAAGGAGCTCAGCGGGGCAAACCGAGCCCCGTCGCATGAAGGCATGGGAGCGGCGCGTCGCGTCCCGTCGAGTGCGGCTGCCTGCCTGCCAGCCCGGCCCGGCCCAGCCCGGCGGCGCTCCATTGTTTGCAAACAGCGCAGCAGCATCGAGCGACGGCGCGCGGTCTCCCGCGCTCCCTCTTCATAGTTTCCCCTCCCCCCTTTCGCCGCCTCGCTCCCCGCACGCGCTACGGCTCAGCTGATCCGTCGGCCTCCGGGCTCACGCGCACGGCCCGCTCGCGACCAAGGCTGCCGCCCCGAACACCTCTTCCCGATAACCTATTCCCGATACCCTCCCGATACCGATACCCTCTTCCCGATAATCACTCGCTCCGTTGATTCATCAGTATTCATTAGTTTCCGGGCACTTCAACTTCTATGGTGGTTAGTCCCGTGAGTTTAGTGCATGTTTTTTATGGCGGCAGTTGGCGAATATTCCCCCTCGGCTGGTTAGCGAGATATGATGCCAACGTACTCGTAGGCCTGCGGAGTTTTCCCCAACCAGGTGTCTCCCACCAGCGGGAGACCGCTCAAGCAGAAACGAGCTGTAAGCTCTCGAAATGCGTGGCAGTGTAGAGCGTGGAAGTGTTATTGCGTCTGAGAGAGAGGAAAGAGCAAGGAAAGATCGCGCGTGGTCCGTGGCCCGTTTGTTAAGGTACTGCTCCGACACTCACCTGATGTTGATCGGTGAAACTATGAAAAACCAATCAGAGCAGCCTAGAATTCTGCTCATGATAATAACTGAATACAATCTAGGTATCTAGCTGGCGCCGAAAACTGAACTACCGTCCGAACTCCAAGACTAGGACCTCCCGGTCAGAGCATTGCAGTGACATCAGTTGATGCCCTGAGCCACCTGGTCCCGTTTGAGCTTCGCTGTGTGGCGCATGGTAATTTCACAGTACTTTCATAGATTCATTTTGATAATAAATTATTTGTTCTCTCGTCCCCTATTCCCCCCATTCCGTTGCATTTCATTGTCTCGGTTTGTAGAACGCCCCTTGCTGCTTAATCTTGTTGGTGCGAGCGCGAACGTCTGGCGAGGAGCAGGGAATGCTGGGAAATACGCGCAAAGTGGCTCTGGGAATATTCTCTGCCACAAACCTCACCAGCTGCGGGGCTTCCTAGGCGACAGGAGGGAGACAAAAGGTTTCGTACTTTGTTTACTTTTCGTAGAAAGGAGAGCGTACAGGACACTTACTAAACTACGTTTTCAACGGACTGAAATAAATTGAGCTCACTTTGTTGAGCATAAATATTACTAGAAAATAGAAACAAATGTTAGAAATATAACGTGCCGATCTGGATGGTTGAGTGGAGAGAACCTGTGCTGAATCAGCGCATCGGTTGGAAGGGTAGCGGGTTCGAGTCCCGTCGTTGACATGGTTGTTTTCCCTTGCCTTTAATGTATGTGTGAGTCTGCTGACCACAGACAGACGATCTCACAACAGTGTCATAGTGTTAAGGTTAATATGTGTCCCCATGAGTGATGTAATGGGTATTCGGCGTGGATAGCCCAAATCGGCGTCAGCTTAAAGCTGCAAAACGTCCCCGGAAAAAATCAGAAACATTACATGAAAATAATGAAGATAATAAATCCTAATTCCAGTAATTAATATTGAAATGTACGTCACAAGAGCACGAAATAAGTGATTCGCGTACAAGAAGGGTATGTTACATGACCGTATGCGAAAGGTGACAAAAGACGAGCGAAGGAATCGGTTCTTGCACGTGCGACGTGAGCTATTTTTTGTCGTGCCACGTGCGGAAGATGTTTCGCATTCTATTTGTAAGAAAGAAACAAATGATGTTTCACATCCGGAAAGCAAGTACGAAAAACTGTTTCGCGCACGGCATTTTGAACAAGTACATGAATGAGAGAAAACACAGAAAAAAACTAAACATAAATACCTCGAATGAATTTCAAATATAGGAGGAGTGAAGGGATATTAAAAAGTGCGTTGGGCCTTAAATATAAATTAAATTTACCAGTTTTTTTCTTTCATATTTTTTTCACATTCACTTTCTCACTGAATGAGTCACTCTATTTCTTTCTTTTTTCTTTATTTCTTCTCCGTTTTTAAAAATTTACTTTCATTCTATATTAATTTTAAGATTAATCGGAATATGAAGTGCGCTCTTGACTACTTTACAATAACATTTCCTCTTCTTCATGCGACTTTGTGTTAGAATGAGTAGGCTAATGGTTCCGCGAGGCATATTGGTTTTCAGGCTTCGTAGGTCAACGTACAAGAATAGAGGAAGGAAGTGTCTTCTTTCCTCTGGATGATGGTACACGTTTGAAAAGATAGTTCGTGTAGAAAGCAGGGTTAGGGTGTACTAACAAACAACAAGCTGTGTTCCGGCGTTCCTGTTGGTACAACAACTTCACAAACCGCGTATAATTTGGAGGGCGGTACAGTAATGAAGAAATAGCTCGAGCATAAAACAGCCTGCTTGGGGAAATGTAAAACCTTCCCATGTAGGCCCGCCTGGTGCACTAAATAACTTACTGCACCACCTCTGTCTTTTCATAAACATCTGCGGTACATCTGGATGATGGATACAAAAAGCCCTTAATGAGGAAAACATCTCTCTCATTTAAACAAAACGAATCACCAAATTTTTCATTTACTTGTTAGTGGCGCACTTACGTGAAAGACGTAAAAAGACCATACGTTATGTTTTCGTGTATTATTATGATCATTCGTAGTAGCAAATTTCACTGGCATGTTTGATTTATCAGACGTTTAAATTAATTGAAATGCTTTCCCGTATCAAGATAAACAGATCAGATGAAGTAGTTCACTTATAAAAGCTGAAGTTTGATTAGGCTACAAAGACAAAAATGAGGAAACAGAAATGAATGTGATCATTATTACATTGAACTTTAAAAAGCAAGTAGGTATTTAATAAAAGCTTTATTTTATTCAACGTAACTTGCACCTAGTCGATTGGTAATATTGCTCAGTTCTATAAAATATTGTAAGTGGTATTTCAGTTTAAGAAAACTAAAGGAAATGATATTATTACCTTCTAAAAGTTATTTCTGGAGCTTGTCAAGAAAACTGATGGGAGTATGACACGCATACCCGTGTTAGTATGTAGAATTTATTTCATCGAGGGGAAAATCAGTGGTTAGTGGTTAGGATGGCGTATAATATTACCTCTTATTGCAACCATAGTTCACAGCATCAGCTGTAAAACAATTCTGTTGATTTAAACGTGTTCTTACACCTCCCTTCCGCATGACATATTTTCAGTCGCTGATAAAATCACTGCGTGACTGCCGGCAGTTGTTAAACGATTTTCCAAAAATACAATCTTTCGTGCCGCCTTTGCCAATAGCGTGCCCCATCTGATACTCGGTGAAGTGTCAATGTTCGCTGTTCTTTTTTTAATAAGACGCAAGGAGCTATTTTGTTGTGTAGTCAGATATAGCAGAAAACTACTTATAAAACAGAATTGGTTCTGCTAATGGGAAATAAGGAGTAATATAATTATCGTATAGAAATGACGAACGCCAGTTTTCAAGTATTATATTCTACATCTTGTTTTACGCACTGAGTTATTGTAATGAGTACACTGATGATAATGTGCTGAAATTTTTGAACAGACATTGACATATTTTAGATACAATTCTAATTTATTATTTGAAATATATTAAATATTAAGGCTATGAAAGGAACTATAATTTCATCCGCAAACCTTCAACAAATGACTACACGTTTACAATATCATTGAATCTGAAATGTACGAGTAGCTTTTCAGTGTGAAAGTAGTATCCATTACTTTTGTTGTATTTTATGAAATAGTACGAATCCTAGTCTCATAATGTGAACCATTGGAGTTCACAATGGTTATCTTTGCTCGCGTCATATTCTCAATCTCTGCTTACGGCTGATACACTTATTTGATTCATCACAAGTCTTCGGCTTCGTCTAGTGATAGTGACCGTAGCAACTGCAGAAAATACAAATCTATTTGCTTGGACAGTCTTTCACCAACTGCCACATACAAGACATGAGTCTTGGATGCGAACCAATATTTTTCCCAGTGCAAAGCGTTTTAGGCGTCTTTTTGTGCCAAACTTCCACGAGAAACCTCAAGAGCGCGATTCTCCCCCTAGCCCACTGACCGCCGCCCCCGTCGCCCCGCCGCAGCCCCCGCCGCAGCCCCCGCCCCGCCCCGCGCCCGCCCCTGCCCCGCCGCCACTCGGTGCCTGCTCCGGGGCGTCGGGGGCGGGGCGGCAGCTGACAGCTCTATCGATCTCTGCGGCGACTCGCCCACGGCGCCCCGCGCCCGCCCACGCTCGCCCCCCCCACCTTCCCCGCCCTTAGCCGCCTCTTCCCGCCGCCCCCCCTGTAACGCGGCCGGCATCTTACGCCGCCGAAAGGTATCGTTCACGTACTCCCGTATTTGAGGCGTTGGCCGTCAGGACCAGCTCATTCCATTTGTAAAATGTTTCCAAGAGAAGAAAAATTCCTTATGTGTTCACACTAGGGGTGTGTCATCAACAATAAAATATATGTGTAAACATTGATATTCAAAATTAAGTGCTTCGAGTTAATAAAACATGACCCGAAACCCATAACTGCATTAGTAACCATTAATATTTACGGAGATGGCTAATTTGGCATTGGTCACATTTATTAATTTTTAATTGTGAACTACCCAACAAAATATTAAATTGGATAATTCAAAAATAATATAAATTTAATGTATCCACAAAAATTTTATTTTAATTATTTGGAACCTTTCGTCACTTTGATCTCAAAACTCTCTCATGAATGTATAGATCTCAAAATAATTACCTGTCTTGATTATGATGGCACTTTTTTCATTAAAAAATTGAATATAAACTCCTTAAAAACATCGAACACAAAACACCGATGTTAAGAAACATTGGCTTCAAAAAATCGGTGCTGAAAACATCCATGATTTTATAAAAATATCGATGTTTGGAAAACAGCCATTGTCGATGTCGCATCTCTAATCCTCTCGCGGTTTGATATGAGCCAGATATCGATGAATAAATGGATCTACACGAATCTACAAAATGGCAACTTTTCGGGAGAAATAAAAAAAGTGTCGCAAAATGTCCTCTACAAACTAGTAAAAATGTGACTAATTTCCGCCACTTCAATATTTTCGTTGATATATATTATTTCGTTGATATAAATAATTTCTGTGATACGTGTCGTTATAATTGGATAGTAGATGATTGTTTGTTTTGGGTGACGATATTAGCACAAAACGACCAACGTGTTAAATGGTTACCTTCTATATGATCTGACAACGTTTTATACTGGAAGGTGCCGGATAGGAGTTATATAACTTCCTGTGATTTTGAAAGAAACAGCAAAAACAAACACACACACACACACACGCTTATATACATGCACACACGCACAAAGGACAGTTGTCAGGCACAAAGACGTGTCACATGTCTATGTATGTCGAGGCGCTGAATCCGAATCTTAAGCCAGAATTACGCCACCACCGTGAAATAAAAAAAACACTGTGAAATCGAAAACGTAAATTTCTCTGTGGCTTTTTTGAGTATTGATTTACAAAAACTGGAAGATAGTGGTGCAATTCTGGCTTCGGATTTGTATTCAGCGCCTCGACATACATAGAGAAACATTTATCAAGTCTTTGGGTCTGACATCAGAGCCCGAAAAATTATAATTTCTCGGTATTTTTTCTCGATTTAAAACAATTGGAGGATGGTGGCGCAATTCTGACTTCAGATTCAGCGCATCGACTTAGAGAAACGTATATCAAGTCTTGGCATGACAACTTTTCTTATTTTGTGTGCGTTGTTTTCGTTAGCAAATGCTTCATTTACAGGGTCGATAGTAGCAATATGTGGTGTACACCGCTCCCTAGAGCCAGATAAAACGCATTCTAATCGATCGTTCTCAATGGATGGCGAACGCGCTCTTTATTTTCCTGTGAAATGGATACGTAAGTCCGTATTAAGCATTGGAATTGCTGGTACCGCTCGTTTTCTACATTTCCCGGCAGTATCGGCGGACGTTGCTTTGTGCATAGTTTGAAATAATTTCGATGTGTGTTCGCTTGTCATAAGCACCATGAACTTTCTTACAAATGAGAAAATAATTGAACACAAAGTTGTAATTAGTTTTGATGATTAAAATAATTTAAAACCGAATTTTTAAAACATGGCATCTCATCCGAGCTTGCAAATAAGCATAGGATTACAGTGTTCCTTGTGCGATCGAATTTTTTTAAATTTTCGTTCCACTAGTTTGCACTCGAAGTTAAGTTACCTCCTTCATTGAAAGTGGAACAAATAATGCCTTAAAGATCCTTTTAGAGCCTTCTAATAATCACCTCACATGATGTATGTTCCGCTTTCTATCTCCAATAATCGAATACATCACAAAAAGTCTTAGTTTATGCTTAAGCTAAGAGAAGAAGCATGAAGCAGTCTTGTTTACGACCCGAAACTAATGCCGATTGCTGAACATGTTGAAACCGTAAAGCCGGTAGAGGTCGCATTAGCTCTAAATACGCACGCCCCACTGACCTAACTCCAGGCAGATAATGCACGGAACCGCCGCTCGTCCGGAGATGACAAAACAATTTGCGTGGCCTCCCGATCGCTCATCAATCACACCAGTCTGAAAGTCCAACGAGTGTCCGCGAAGTGGGTCAGATCTTCTCCTTTTCCCTTTGGACTTCTAACGGTTGTGGTTCATGAGAGACATTTTCGTCTTCAATTCTTTGATTGATTTATTAGTCCTTCGGAGCGCGTCAACCGTTAAGGTCATTAGTCCCGTAAGTGTGGTGCATGCTGTTATCGTGGAAGGTAGCAGTGATCTTCCCTCGCTGGATGGTGAAATCCGGCGCCGACCTACACGTAGGTTCGTGGGGTTTTCCTCAACCAGGTATCTCCCACCCGAGACAGCCTCTAAGCTCCCGACTGGTCTCCCGACCTATGTGGTTGTGTGGTGCATCTAAGAGTACATAAGTGAGGGGTAAGGAGAGGACAAGCCACAGGAAGGAAAGATGGCGCGCTGCCCGTGGCCCGATTGTTAGTGTCCTGCTCCAGCATTCGCCTGATGTTAAGACAAACCACGGTCTGAATTCGACCTAGCAATGCAGCTACTGCCGAAAATCTTGTGTTCGCGGTCAGAGGGACTGTATTGACATCAACTGATGCCCTGAACCACCTAAGCCGACGGTCAGGTCCGCGCCAGATCTCGCCGTCCGGCGGGGGAAGATCACCACCATCACAGCCGGCAATAAAACATGCACTACACTTACGGGACTTGTAGCCGTTGTAGCGCCCGGAAACGCTTATCAATCAACCAATCCCACCAACAACTCACAAAAGAAAAGCGCCACTTCCATTTGCGCAAGATCCAAGAGGCGGAGAAGCACGAGAGAGTAACGAGCCGTGTGTGTGGGCGCTGGGGGCGCCTGTCATCTGTCGCGCGGCGCTGGGCTGGTGCTGGGCGCGTTGAAAGCGAAGGCGCGCGGCGACAAAAGCGCCCGGGCAGACGCCGCTCGATTGTTTCCGCTGTTGACTTTCCATCGCGGGCCTCCTGCCGCCCTCCCCCCGGCCCACGGCGCTTTCTTCGCCCGTTCCCCGTCCATCCAGTCAGGGTCCAGTTCGTCTGGCGCGATTCGCTCCGTTGCGTCGGGCCTCTTCCGTTCCGTATGGATCGTCCCGTTTTATTCCGTTCCCTCGTCCCGCCTCCACCCGCCTCGTTACATTTCGCCCCGTCTCATCCCGTTTGGCCACATTTAGCCCCGTTTCGCCCAGTCCCGTCCCGTCCCGTTCTGTCCCGTCCCGTTCCGTCCCGTTCCGTCCCGTTCCGTCCCGTTCCGTCCCGTTCCGTCCCGTTCCGTCCGTTCCTCCGTCCTCGCCGTCCCGTTCGCGCCGTTCCTCCGTTGCCGTTCCGCGCGTTCACGCCCGTTCGGTCGCCGGTTCCGCTCCGGTCCGTTCGGTCCCGTCCGTCCCGTTCGTCGGCGTCCGCGTTCGCGTCCGTTCCGCCCCAGTTCCGTCCCGTTCGCGTTCCGTCGTTCGGTTCTCGTTCCGTTCCTCCCGTTCCGTCCCTTTTCTTTTCCGTTCCGTTCCGGTCTCGTTTCGGCTCGTTCCGTCTTCGTTATCCGACTCTCGTTCCGCTCCCTCGCTACCGTCTCTGTTGCGCCCGTCTCGTTCGTCTCGTTCCGTCTCGGTTCCGATCTCCGGTTCGTCTCGTTGCCGATCTCGGTCGCGTACTCGCCGTGTTCGTCTCGTTCCGTCCTCGTCCGTCTCGTTCGTCTCAGTTCCGTTCGTTCTTCCGTCTCGGTTCCGTCTCGTTCGATCTCGTTCCGTCTCCGGTCTCTCCCGTTCTCGTCTCGTTCGTTCTCGTTCCGTTCCTCGTTCCGTCTCGTTTTCCGTCTTCCTCTCGTTCCGTCTCTTCCGTCTCGTTCCGTCTCGTTCGTCTTCGTCCGATCTCGTTCGCGCTCGTTCCGTCTCGTTCCCGTCTCGTGCGTCTCGTTCCGTTAGTTCCGTTTCTCCGTTTCCTTCCGTTTCCTTCGTTTCTTCCGTTTCTTCGTTTCCTTCCGTTTCTTCCGTTTCTTCGTTTTCCTTCCGTTTCCTTGCCGTTTCTTCCAGTTTCCTTCCGTTTCCTTCGTTTCCTTCCGTTTCTTCCGTTTTCCTTCGTTTTCCCCTTCCGTTTTCTTCCGTTTCCTTTCCGTTTCTTTCCGTTTCGTTCCGTTTCGTTCGTTTCCTTCCCGTTTCGTTCCGTTTCGTTCCGTTTCGTTCCGTTTCGTCGCGTTTGTTCCGTTTCGTTCCGTTTCGTTTCCGTTTCGTTCCGTTTCGTTCCGTTTCGTTCCGTCTCGTTCCGTTTCCTTCCGTCTCGTTCCGTTTCCTTCCGTTCCGCGTCGTTCTCTATGACCCGTCTCATTTTGTGCTTCGTGCGTCCCTCGTCCGCAACCCGCCGCCCGTTGCCCGTCGCCGCTCGCCACCAACCGTCCGCCGCCCACCGCGCGCACGTGCGGAAGCTGCGGCCTCGGAGACAGACGCCTTGTGATTTCCGGGCGAAAGCAGCCGCTTGCGTCACCCCCCGCCCACTCCGCACGCACCGCTCCCTCACCCTTTCGCTCATATCCAACCGCGTACAGGCTGGAGTGGCTCAAAGTATCAACCGATGTCACTGCAGTGCTCTGACCGACAGATCCTAGGGTTCCACTCCCAAAGGATTGTGCACAGCTAGCTGCATGGTTAGGACGAATTCGGCCGCTGACTGCAGGAGAATACTAGCGGCCGGCTGCTCTAATCGGTTGTTTTCCGTTATTTCTCCGAATAATACCTGGCGAATGCTCGAACAAACGTGCCACGGACCGTGCGCGATCTTTCCTACATCTTCCGTGACCTTTCCTCATTCTCATACATTCACTTACACCAACGTGCACTACACCACCACACGTGCCGAGAGACCGGTCGGGAGCATGTCTCGGCTGGAGCGGTGCCCAGTTGTTTTCGGGGATTTTTCCGATCAAGAACCCGCAAAAACCATGAAATGAATTCGAGTTTGTCTTAAAGTGCAGACATTTGTTATTGCCATTTCGTCTATTTGCGTACAGCGCACACCGACTGAAATCTCATACTCATTGAGTCACTACTGATGTCATAGCTTTCGTCACAGGGCAGAATGGCTACGAGGAAGAGGCCGGAAAGTTTTTGATGTGTTGGTATGTAAATAACTGAACTATTTACAATATCACTGTTATGCAGCATTACTCAAAACCCTTGTTATGTTACACCATACCAATGTTATTGCATTACTCAAGACTATTTTCGTTAAAATATTTAATTTTCTATCTTAGCCTGGCGCTGTTCTTGAGCAGCGTGCTCCTTTTTGGAACGTCGTTTTCTGCCCGTTTGTTCAGCAGCATTTTTGCTTGATTGCTAGTCCATCGCTGTAGATCTTTTTGAATATCCGGTTATGACGTCTTATGACGAATTCCCGCGCGCGCTCTCCTGCCGCGCCTGTTTGCTGCCGCCCACACGACTCCTCGCCACTCCCACTCCACTGCGCTCACTCTCACTCTCTCCCACGCCGCCTGCGCCTCGCCCACCGCACGCCTGCCAACTTCGTTTCGGCGACCGACCGAAAAAAATTCTAAACTACGTATGGACACACATCTTTTAATTGATTAACTAATTGACGTTTACGGGAACGTCAATTAGTTTTAGTTATTATTGGTTTCCTTAGTGTAGTGATCGGTTTTATACCTGAAAGTAGTGATTTCTTCCCTATTGGCTTGTGAGATCGGACGCCAACCTATAGTTTGGATTCCGGCCAATATCCCCTCTCAAAATAAGTCCCCAGCAATCCCCTTACCAGCCGGGGCAGGCTGTAAACTCCCAACAGGTCTCCGAAGGGGTGAAAGCCCTGGATGGAGAAAACCCTCTAGCCCACGTGTTGGTCACCGCCAGATCATCCAGCGGGTAAAGACCACCGCCGCCGTCCCTGGAAAAATGCTCTATACTTACGGGACTAATGACCTATCGGTTTACGCACCCGGAATCACTAACCATCAATCAACCATTGAGGTCGATGTGTTATGAACATCGAAGGTTTAATTTTGAGCATCGATGTTGCATTAGCTCTAATACGCCAACGCACTGACTAACTCAGGCATGATAATAGCACGGAACCGCCGCCTCGTCCCGGAGATGACAAACAATTTGCGTGCCTCTCCGATCGCTCATCAATCACACAGTCTGAAGTCCAACGAGTGTGCCGCGAAGTGGGTCGATCTTCTTCCTTTCCCTTTGGCTTCTCACGGTTGTGGTTTCATGAGATGACATTTTTCGTCTCAATTCTTTGATTGATTTTATTAGTCTTCGGAAGCGCGTCAACCTAAGGTCATTTAGTCCGTAAGTGTTGGTGCCATGCTGCTTATCGTGGAGGTGCAGTGATCTTCCTCGCTGGGATTGGTGAAATTCCGGCGCCGCCTAACGTAGGTTCGTGGGGGTTTTCCCAACAGGTAATCTCCCCCGAGACAGTTCCTCTAAGCTCCCGACTGGTCTCCCGACCCTATGTGGTCTGGTGGTGCATCTGAGTACATAAGTGAGGGGTAGGAGGACAAGCGCACAGGAAGGATAAGATGGGGGCCCCCCGCGCTGCCCGTGGCCCGATTGTTAGTGTCCTGCCTCCAGCATTCGCCTGATGTTTAAGACAAACGCACGGTCTGATTCGACGCTAGCAATGCAGCTACTCCGAAAATCTTGTGTTCGCGTCAGAGGGACTGTATTTGACATCACTGATGCCCTGACCACATAAGCCCCGTCAGGTCCGCGCCAATCTGCGCCGTCCGGCGGGGAAGATTCACCACCATACAGGCGGCAATAAAACATGCACTACAACTTACGGACTTTGTCCCGTTGTGAGCGCCAGGAAAGCCTTATCAATTCAACTCAATCCCACAACACTCAACAAAGAAAAGCGCAGTTCATTTGCGCAAGTCCACAGAGGCGGAGAAGAGAGAGAGTAACGAGCCGTGTGTGTGGGGCTGGGGGCGCCTGTTCATCTGTTCGCGCGGCGCTGGGCTGGTGCTGGGCGCGTTGGAAGCGAAGGCGCGCGGTCGACAAAAGCGCCCGGGCAGACGCGCTCGATTGTTTCCGCTGTTGACTTTCTCATCGCGGCCTCCTGCCGCCTCCCCCGGCCCAGGGGCTTTCTTCGCCTCGTTTTCCCCGCATCCGAGTCAGGGTCCAGTTCGTCTGGCGCGTATTCGCTCGTGGTCGGCCTCTTCGTTCGTATGGATCGTCCGTTTGTATTCCGTTCCTCGTCCGCTCCACCTCGCCTGTTACATTTCTCCCCGTCTCTATCCCGTTTTGGCCAATTTAGCCCGTTTCGCCAGTCCGTCCGTCCCATTCTGTCCGTCCGTTTCCGTCCGCGTTCCGTCACGTTCCTGTCCGGTTCCGTCCGTTCGTCCCGTTCCGTCCGTTCCGTCCCGTTCCGTCCCGTTCCGTCCGTTCCGTCCGTTCCTCCGTTCGCGTCCCGTTCCGGCGTTTCGTCCGTTCGTCCGTTCGTCCCGTTCGTCGCCGTTCCGCCCGTCGTCCCGTTCCGTCCCGTTCCGTCCCGTTCGTCCGTTCGTCC
Organism: Gryllus bimaculatus; assembly: GCA_017312745.1. Classification (NCBI taxonomy): domain Eukaryota; kingdom Metazoa; phylum Arthropoda; class Insecta; order Orthoptera; family Gryllidae; genus Gryllus; species Gryllus bimaculatus. The sequence goes on along the minus strand of BOPP01000054.1, from coordinate 1,420,958 downwards.
GCGTTCCGTCCGTTCCGTCCGTTCCGTCCCGTTCGACCCGTTCCGTTCCGTTCCGTTCTGTTCCGTCCCGTCCGTTCCGATCCCTTTTCTTTTCCGTTCTCGTTCCGGTCTCGTTCCGTCTCGTTCCGCTCTCGTTTCCGTCTCGTTCCGTCCTCGGTTCCGTCTCGTTCGCTCTCGTTCCGTCTCGTTCCGTCTCGGTTCCGTCTCGTTCGTTCGTTGCCGTCTCGGTCGCGGTCTCGTTCCGTTCGTTCGCTCGTTCCGTCCTCGTCCGTCTCGTTCCGTCTCATTCCGTTCGTTCTTCCGTCTCGTTCCGTCTCGTTCGTCTCGTTCCGTCTCGTCATCTCGTCCGTCTCGTCGTTTCGTTCCGTTCCTCGTTCCGTCTCGTTCCGTCCTCGTTCCGTCTCGTTCAGTCTCGTTCCGTCTCGTTCGTCTTCGTCCGATCTCGTTCGCGCTCGTTCCGTCTCGTTCCCGTCTCGTGCGTCTCGTTCCGTTAGTTCCGTTTCTCCGTTTCCTTCCGTTTCCTTCGTTTCTTCCGTTTCTTCGTTTCCTTCCGTTTCTTCCGTTTCTTCGTTTTCCTTCCGTTTCCTTGCCGTTTCTTCCAGTTTCCTTCCGTTTCCTTCGTTTCCTTCCGTTTCTTCCGTTTTCCTTCGTTTTCCCCTTCCGTTTTCTTCCGTTTCCTTTCCGTTTCTTTCCGTTTCGTTCCGTTTCGTTCGTTTCCTTCCCGTTTCGTTCCGTTTCGTTCCGTTTCGTTCCGTTTCGTCGCGTTTGTTCCGTTTCGTTCCGTTTCGTTTCCGTTTCGTTCCGTTTCGTTCCGTTTCGTTTCCGTTAGTTCCGTTTTCCTTCCGTCTCGTTCCGTTTCTTCGTTCCGCGTGTTTCTTATGCCGTCTCATTGTGCTTCGCGCGTCCCTCGTCACAACCGCCGCCCCGTTGCCCGTCGCCGCTCGCCACCAACCGTCGCCGCCGCACCGCGCCACGTGCGGAAGCTTGCGGCCTCGGGAGACAGTACGCCTTGTGATTTTCCGGGCGAAAGCAGTCCGCTTGCGTCACCCCCGCCCACCCGCCGCACGCTCCCTCACTCCTTTCCGCTCATATCCATCGGCGTACAGGCTTGGAGTGGCTCAAAGTATCAACCGATGTCACTTGCAGTGGCTTCTGTCCGACAGATCCTAGGGTTCCACTCCCAAAGGATTGTGCACATGCTAGCTGCATGGTTTAGGACGAATATCGGCCAGCTGACTGCAGGAGAATAACTGAGCGGCCGGCTGCTCTAATGGTTGTTTTCCGTTATTTCTCGAATAATACGCTGCGAATGCTCGAACAAACGTGCCACGGCCCGTGCGCTGATCTTTCCTACATCTTTCCGTGACCTTTCCTCATTCTCATACATCTACTTACACTAACGTGCCTACACACCACACGTGCCGAGAGACGGTCGGGAGCATGTCCGCTGGAGCGGTGCCCAGTTGTTTTTCGGGGATTTTTCGAAAAAATTTCAAAAAAAGAAAAAACGCCCAAAAACATGAAATGATTCGAGTTTGTCTTTAAGGCGACATTTGTTATTGCCATTTCGTCTATTTGCGTACTAGCGCAACCGATCTGAATCTCATACATTGAGTCACTATGATGTCATAGCTTTCGTCAGCAGGGCAGAATGGCTACGAGGAAGAGGCCGGAAGTTTTTTGATGTGCTTTGGTAGTGTAAATAACTGAAACTATTTATCAATATCAACTGTTTATGCAGCATACTCAAAACCCTTTGTTATGTTTAACCATACCAATGTTATTTGCATTACTCAGACTATTTTTCGTTAAATATATTTATATTTCTATCTTAGCTGGCGCTTGTTCTTGGAGCAGCGTGTGCTCTTTTTTGGAACGTCGTTTTCTGACCGTGTCTGTTCAGCAGCATTTTTGCTTGATTGCTAGTCCATCGCTGTAGATTCTTTTGATATCGGTTATGACGTCTTATGAGAATTTCCGCGCGCTCTCCTGCCGCGCCTGTTTGCTGGCGCCCACAACGACCTCTGCCACTCCACTCACTGCGCTCACTCTCTATCTCTCCCTACGCCGCCTGCGCCTTCGCCACCGCACGCCTGCCAACTTCGTTTCGCGCGACCGACTGAAAAAAATTCAACCTACTATGGACAACATCATTCTTTTAATTGATTAACTATTGACGTTTAGCGGGAAACGTAGTCAATTAGTTTAGTTATTATTGGTTTCCTTAGTGGGGGTTAGTGGGGGAATCGGTTTTTATACCTGAAAGAGTGATTCTTCCCCTATTGGCTTGTGAGATCGGACGCCAACCTATAGTTTGGATTCCGGCAATACCCGCTCTCAAATAAGTCCAGCAATCCCGCTTACCAGCCGGGCAGGCTGTAAAACTCCCAAGGTCTCGCGAAGGGGTGAAAGCCCTGGATTGGAGAAAACCTCTAGCCCAGTGTTGTCACCGCAGATCATCAGCGGGTAACAGACCATCGCGCCGTCCCTGGAACAATGCTCTATACTTACGGGACTAATGACCTATCGGTTTACGGTACGCACGTCCGGAATCAGCTAACATCAATCAACCATGAGGTCGATGTGTTATGAAACATGAAGGTTTAATTTTGAGCATTCGATGTTTTGTCGGCGAATGTCGCATCCCGAGTTTGTATGAGTAATCTTTCCAAGACCCAAGCTAGTTCGATCGGCTGCGGGTGGAGCCTGGCTTCTCCTCCGTTTTCTCGGCTGCGACTGTTCGTGTTGGCGCGTGTAAACAAACCCGGAAGGTCCAGGTTTGTCGCCGGAAAGAAGCAGCGCCACGCGCGTCTCGGCTTGGCGGCGCGTGTTGCCGCTCACGTCACTTCTCCAAGCATCCCTCTCCCTCCTCCCCACCCCCACCCCGCCCCCGCCCACCGCTGCGCCCGGCACTTTTTCGGAAGAGGGCGCTAACAGGCGAACACAAAGCGATGTGACACACATAGAGATTATTTACGTGGCCCTGCGAGAGAATGGATTATTCCGCTGGGGAAGATGCGATTTAGAAGCACTGCGTTGAAAATTCGAAAGTAAATGCTGTTTATACCGTTCAGGCCTTTTGAATGTGCGTTTGTTGCAACAATAAGCGAATTTTCTTCTTCAATATTACTCGTCCTTAGTCAGTGCATACGGTATGACGA
>BOPP01000054.1:1395936-1413682 GCA_017312745.1 Gryllus bimaculatus | reverse complement strand
GCTTTGAACCGGCAGATTCGGGGTTTGGAAGCCGGTTTGCTCGCCGCTTCTCTTCCGGCCACATCGGCCCCCAGAGAAAGCTGCCGCATCTCCCTCCCCCCTCCCCCTCCCCCAGGGGGCGATGCGTTAATTAAGCAGCGACGCCTCGTGTCGCCGCATGGCGCTCGGCATGTGTTCGCATCGCGGCCGCGGGCCATGCTCTGCCCAAGTTGGCGACGCCCCCGCGCCCGCCCCGGCCACGAGAAGCGACGCGGCACTCGAAATTTCGAGAAAATACGACCCTTGGGAGAGGTGGCTCGCGGCGTCAATTGAGGACACTGTGGTGCCTCTGACCGGGAGGTCCTAGGTTCGAGTTCCGGCGGTGGCAGGAGTTTAGGCGCTAGCTGGACAGTTAGGTCGAATTCAGTCGCTGTCTGGAAAAGAGTTTTAACGGCCGGCTGCTCTGGTGGTTTTTTCTTGGTTTCTCCGATCAACACCATCCGAATACCGGAAACGGAACAGAACCGTGCTAAGCGGGTCAAGGATCGCGTGGCATCGTTCCCTCCTCCTTCCTTATCCCATCTTTACCCTTACTTACGCATACTTACACTTACATCCGTCACTAATATACATACACTGACACACGTACCGGGAGACCGGCCGGGAGCTTAGGGCTTGTCCCGGCTGAGGCGGTGCCCTGCTGGTGGGAGATACCTGATTGGGGAAGTTTAACGACTCTCCAATCGAAAGAAAATTAACGGGCATAAATGGAGTCTTATTGTTGCCTGAAACACAGGCAACACACTGGCCAGGCTGTCGAGCCCTCCGTCCTCCCCCTTTGCTCGCACTGCTTCTCCGAGCCCCTTGTAGCGGATGGGAACGCTTCCCTGACGTCATTTCTCTACGAGTTGGCAAACTGTCTAGGGCGACGAATAATCTGCTTGATGAAGGCAGTATAAACAGCTATCATTTAGGTTGAACATAGTGATATTGTCAGTTATTAATTCATATTTTGCCGTTTACAAAATTGTGATTATGGGCATTTTTCATCCGCGAAGAAAACATCGAAAACTTAAAAACCTTGAGCACAAAACATCGATGTTCAAAAACATCGGTTTCAATACATCGATGTTTAAAACATTGATATTTTTAAAGACACTTTGATATTTTGAAAACGGTATCGATGTCGCATCTCTAGCCACGAAACGATGAAACCGAAGATAATGTCTGTGACGTGCGACGGTCCACTGAGAAAAAGTATCTATAACTCTTAACAACATTTATGTTGTTAGAATGACAGAGTCAGATTAAAATATATTATTGTGATTCTTGATTAAGTGAATTCTGCGTTAATTGACAATGTGAAGTGAGTTAGGTAATTCTATAAAATAGTAATAAGTTTCGATGAATAACATCTTTATCATAGGACTTCATATATCGACGAAACTATTTCAATTATTTTTACCCTTGATCACTTTGATCTAAAAAATGTCCAATTTATGGATATCTTAAAAGTATTACTACAAGTGCTAGTACATTTTCTTTTAGAAATAAAATATCAACCACGTGAAAACATCAAACACAAACCTTCGATGTTAAAAAACATCAACTTAAAAAAGCGATGTTAAATATAAAAATGATTTTTCAAAAACTTAGAAGTTTGAAACACCGATATCGCACCTCTTATTTCCCAGAGCGGGCATCGCCCCAGTCGGAACAACTGGTGGCTCTGGGAAGAACAATATGCCGCATTTAGATTTGGCCGAGAGTCCAAAGACAGTGGCGTTGTGCCCGAGGTTTGCTGGAAGCCACTGCCCTTTAGCATCACTCTCGGACAGGTGTGACTTGCAAGGATGTATTTTCTGTTGCTTTTGCGTCATATCGGTTTTTATTTTTAAGCGAATTTTGTTTCTTTGTTTTCTTTAAATTCAAGAGGATGTGTCACGAAGATTTTAAGGAATTTCAAGAAATGAAAAATCATAGCTTCCCTTATTGCATTTAGCACAGATAAGAAACGTTACGGGAAATTATTTCTCTATGTGACACAATATTATAGTGGGAGGCTTTATGGACAATTTGAGTAAATGTTCGAACACAGAAGTTTTTGTTCGCGTCCTAAGCATTTAAAACTAGAAAATATTACATTTTCAGTAAGTTATTCCAGATAAATGATTATGTGACCAAATGTTAAAGTGAGACATTGTACGTGAAAAAAATGTGGCCCGGATGTAGGTAGTTGACATTAGAAAATTGTGTGTAAAATAAGCAACCACGCTTATAAGAATTTAAGTGTTCATTAATTCATGGCTCCTTTAATTTTAAGTCTTTTATACACTTAATTAATTCATGTCTAGTAGCAATTTCGATTAATTTCCAAATTAACTTTTTATACATTGTATATGTGCAGAAAATATTGGTAAAGATTCATTCACAAACAAATTCAGTTCACGTTACGTAACTAACTGAAAAAAAACACCATTAATCAAAACCAACTACTACCACTCATTTTCAATTGTCTCAATATCATCTCTAGTAATATTATTCAATAATTAATTATTCTATTACACGTTTAACATTTGTTAAATGCTTCGAGACAACACGTAGTCAGTTACAGTTCTCTGCACCCGGTTCATTTGTTTCATATCTTGGTTTTAACTATAGGCCAGCTAGCTGAGTTAGGATGCACATACTCAAGTCATTTTGTATTTGTTTTGTAAAAACAAATACATTTTGGGGTAACATTTTAAATGCTGTTTGTGATTCTGATCTTTTCAAAAGTATATATTTCTAGCTATATCTTTTCAAAAGTATTCGTGCCAAATTTGAGAGTAATCAATCTAACTATTCTAATTGTTTTGTGTCACATGAAACCGCCAACTTGGGTACAACAGTCCGATACGCTAACCGTTACACCATCGCCGTGCGCACTAATGACCGTAGTAGTTGACGCGCCCGGCAACGCCGTTTTGTCTCTCCCTGCCGCCGTTTCCCTCTCCGCTTCCACGTCGACGTGACAGTCATCGACGTGGCTGCCTGCGCGCGGCCCAAGGAGATGAGGTGGACAGGCGCCGGGTCGCAGACAGCCGCCTGTTCCGTTAGCGGAGCGTGGGAGTGGACAATCGAGGCCCTCTCCCCCCACTCCCCCACCCCGCCCGCCCGGGGCTGTTGTCTCGTCTCTCCGCGCTCTTGCCACTGATCGGGAGGACCTACTGTTGGAGTGTGGTCGGTGGCGGATATTCGACATTTGGCATGTAGTTTAGTCGAATTCAGCTGTGTCTGGAGGAGCATGGCTGCTGATCGACACCGATCAACACCAGGTGGATGTCGCAGCAGTACCCTTAACATACGAGCCCCGGACCACGCGCGATCTTTCCTCCCTCTTCCTTGAATCCTCACCCCTAACTTGCACATACTTACACTAACGGTACATTCACTATACTGCCACACATGTCTGGAGGCCACTCGGAAGCTTAAGGCTTGTCCCGGCTCGTGCGGTGCCGCGCTCTTGGGAGATACCTGGTTGGAGAATGGCGAATTAGGCTTGCAGTTGGTCCCGGAAAAAATCCCTTAACATCGCTCACTCATGTAATTAGGCGCCGGGTCTCACCATCGAGCGAGGGAGGGAAGACCACAGCCCCCCCCCCTCAAGCGATAAAACATGCACTATGCTTACGGGAATAACGACGTTAGCCATGGGCGCCACCGGAAACACTGACATATTTATCTCGAAGTTGAGTTATTTTAATTGTTTAATTTTTCATCATTATCGAAAATTAACCTCAACAATTTTAGTGTACCTGAATGATAACCGAAGGCTTGTAAAACTATGTCATCAGGGAATACTAGCATTTCCATCTCATTTTATCACCATTATTGTCATCATTTTACAGTGCAGCTTTTTCTTTGGAATATAATTCAATTTAATTAACAACACAAATAATATCGGCAATCTGAAAAATTTATGTAGAGTCTCTATTCTTCATATTTTACTCAGTAAGTTCTGTTAGGCATTGTGATTAGAGCTTAACGCCACCTACTTCTATTTTTACATCATCGTAAAGGATAAGGATGCCCTTTAGAGAGGAGGCAGAAGCCTTCGAATTCGACAAAGAGAGGATGAGAAGGGGAAATAGCGAAGTCAGGTTCTTTGTGAATTCCTCTCCAACGTTCCAAAGGAACATCAAAGGAATGAGGGAACAGTGCACGGCCCTCTGGGTAGAATTAGGCGTAAATATGTAATGCAGGTCGTCACTTGCGAGCAATTACCGCCAGCGCCGCCTGTCGCATTTTTGCTTTGAAGACGCGGCCTCCCGGACCGACGGCTTTAAACTCATTTTCGAGATGCAATTTCCCTTTTGGAAGGGCGTGAACTAGCTACTTTTCCTATTTCCTGCCTTTGTTTCATGATTTACGTCTGTGGTTCTTAGTACTTTGTGTTAAAGCGGCAGCGAAGAAATAATGCGGTTCTAATATAGATTCTAATCATTCCTTAATACTACACTTCGCCGTCCCGCTTCCAATGCTGAATCCAGTGTTCAAAACACTTATTGAAGAATTGAATAGAACTTACCAAAACTTTATGAATACAATAGCGTTTGTTTGCTCACCATTTGAAAAAAAAAATGGATTCGTTACATAATGAAATCAACAAACACCAGATGACTTTCTTTTAAAATTTCCAAGGTAATCCTCTGAAATCAGAACTCTTTTTGAAATCTCCTTTGTAGTTGTTGTTTTCTTATAATACTATTCTAGATATCCTTTTGGTTTTTCATTGACTACTGTGCTTCAATATACAACTGAGGAAGCAACCAGAGGCCAGCAACTATATGTGCATGTAAGACACGTTGCCTGATTGAGAATCCCAATGCCTATTTAGTGAAGGAATGACTGAAACCTGATTTAAGTGAAAAAACTTATGATTGATATAATTATGAACACACACTAATTTTATCTCTCGAAAAGAGAAAAAATAGGTAGCGTATTCGTGTTGTGAGGCCCTGGCATCGAAAAATATATACTTTGTTTTGAGAAGTATGAGAGCACTTTGTCAAACTGGCAACGTGAAGGAAACCTTTTTCACGGCGACTCAAAGCGTAGAAACTTATGAATAACGTTTGAATGCTTCCTGAAGGGTAAGATGTACCCGTGTACTGTCGTTTCCCCACTGCCTTGCTGATTAAAGCTCGGAGTGTGACTTTTACAACAAAGCATGGATGATTCTAAACAATCGATGTTCAAAATTAAAAACGAAACTTCGCCACAAAACCTTAGATGTTTTGAAACATCAATGTTTTTATTATCGCATTAGTAACCATTAATATTCACGGAGGTGGGAAGTTTGTCCTTTGTCGCATTTATTAATTTTTTCATTGACTTCATTCTGTCAAAATAATGTAAAAATTAAAAACTATTAACAAAAGTTTCATTATCTTATTGGATAACGCAAAACTAGGAGAGAATCAACTTATGGGCGAAAGGTCTCTTTAAATTATTTTTCATCCTTGCTCACTTTCTCAAATTTATGGATCACAAAATTTTTACAAGTCCTATTATGATGGTACTACTTTTTACATTAAAAACAAAACCGCCAACCACTTAGAATACATCAAACACAAAACATCGATGCTCAAAACATCGTCTTCAATCAATCGATGCTAAATTCGTGAATAGTTTAATACAAATGTGAATGTTTGGACAATTGGACATGGCCGTCGCATCTCTCGCTTAAGCGACCTGCGGAGGGAAAGGGGGGGGGGGCGAGTGACCTGCAGCGCCCGTGACGTCATAAGCAGCGAGCAGCGCGCCTTCTGCAGCGGAGCGCGGCGGCGCGCCTCGTGCGTGGGCTATGAATAGGCGCCTTCAAAGGCCCCCTGCGACGCTGCATTGAGCGCGGGTGGTGCGTGCGCTGACGGACTGCAGGCCGCCGCCCCCTCCTCCCGCCCCTCCCCCTTCCCCCCTTCCCTCGCGCCCCAGTGCACTGGCTGCCCCGGCCGAGGTGGCTCAGGGATGTCACTGCGGTGACTGACTGGGAGGTTCTCTGCTTCCCGTCAAACAGGTCGGCGATGCTCACTCAGAGCTCGCTCGAGGCAAGAGCTTAGGTGGTTCAACTGGTGGTATCAACTGGTGTCACTGCAGGGACTCTGATCGGTTTACACGAGTTCACCCGCTGATTGAAGGAGAATTCAAGCGGTCAGCTGCTCTGATCGGTGGTTTTTCGCGGTTTCTTTCATCAACACCAGGCGAATGCCGGAGCAGTGCTCTAACAAACGGGCCACGGACAGCGCGTGATTTTTTTTTCTTTCCTAAACCTTGTCCCATTCTCACCCCTTACTTACACACACTTACATTTTCATCTTCTTCACTACGACACATGTCGGGAAACCTGTCGGTTTAGAATGTGCCCCGGGACGGAGTGAGAGAGAGGACAAGGAAGTGGAAGGAAAGATCGCTCGCGGACCGGGGCCCGTTTAATATGGTACTGCTTCAGCATTCGCCTGGTGTTGGTCGGAAAAATCGCAGAAAACTACCGATCAGAGCAGCCGGCCGCAAGAATCCTCCTCGAGGCAGCATCTGAATTCGACTCGCTATCTAGCTAGTGTCGAAAATCTTCAGGTAATTGGATTAATCAAATTTAATTAACACGAGCGTGTAGATAAAAGTGTGTGTATTGTCCGTCCGCGTTGGTCTCAGATTCTCTGGCGGTGGTGGACTCCCTGATCCAGCTGCTCTGCGGAAGTAGGTCGCGGGCGGGGTGGGGGTGGGGGTGGGGCAGGTGATAGCGTTATCGACGGCCTCCTTAGCGCCGCGTGGCCGCAGCCGAGGGCTTCCTTTAACTCTCTCAAGAGAGCCGGCCGCCTCCGCGAAAGGCCGTACATCACTGCAAGTGGCTCTTCCCACTTCAGGCGACGCCACGTTGTAGTATATCTTTGTCGCCTGCCTGCTAAGTTAGGATTTCGTATGGCTGCGTTTGGAGTGTGGATGTACTAAACATTTAAAAATATAAAAATCAAGAAGACACTTCTATAGCTGTTCATAAATATTTAACATTTTGTTTGGACTGGAATTCTCAAATGAGAGGAACGTCAAACATATTACTTGCTATTTCTTGAGAAGAGATGGTTTAAAAATATATTTTTGCTTATAGTATTATTATTTATGTATAAAGCAATGTTTTGACACTTTATTTTACATACTTTAGTATATATACTACCGAAATATTTTGTAGTTGTTAAGGTTACATTCTTAACCAAATACAAAATTAAAAGTATTAAAGTTTATTATATTTCACTTTTATTATTTAATATTTCGACCAACATAATAGTGTTTCGACCAACGTAACAGTGTTTTGTTGACATTGAGTTTAGGAGTACCCACATTTCTTTTAAAATGTAATCATGGCATCATACTTCATTTTATCTTCATGAATTAAAAATAGTCTGGTTTTCTAAGAGTTACTTTTTACATTGAAACATAAGTAGCATATCATTGTATAACAGGAAAATACTTTGTTTTGTGAAGGCAAGGGTCCCATTCCATTCTTAGTCCGCCTCATCTCCTTCTTCGTATCCTTTTTTACTTTCTTTGCTTCTATTTATCCTCTTTCTTATTTATCTTCTTTCTTATCATCCACTTTAAGATACGCTACTTAGTGTTGAAACGTGAAACACTTTCACATTTTCATGGATTGATTGATTATTGTTAGTTTCTGGGCCCGTGAACTGGTAGGGTGATTTGTCTAGTAAGTGCGGGGTTTTCCACAACCTGATATCTCCTACATACGTGACCCCGCCCCTCCTGAACATTCTCTAAGCCCCCGACAGGTCTCTCTGCATGTGTTGTGGTGTAGTACAAGTAAGTGTAAGTGTGTGTAAGTAAGGGGTGAGGATAGGATACGGACGAAGGAGAAGGAAAGATCGCGCGCGGTCCTTGGCTCGTTTGTTAGGGTACTTATCGAGAATTCGTCCGGTTTTAATAAAAAAAAAACCTACCTAGCAGAGCAGCCGACCGCTAGAATTCTCCTCGGCACAGCGGTTGCATTCGACCTAGCTATATAGCCAGAGTCTCAACTCCTGTCATTGTCGAGAGTGTAACCCTAGAACTTCCCGGTCTGGCGCACTGCAGTGACATCCGTTGATGCCCTGAGCCACCTCAGCCGGTGTTGGCGTTCGGGTTCCGCGTCCCGTCCGAGCAGCGCTCTCGGCCTCTCGCGCCAGCCGCCAGCGCCGTCCGCCGGCGACCGGACGAGGACGAGGACGAGGAGAGGGGCGTGGGCTCCGCGGCGTTTTCGTAAATGGGGAAATTGACCGCACTCTCGCAACGCCCGCGCATTAGGCCTTTTCCGCTGCCGGACACTACAGGCCGCCTCGGAATAAAAGCTGCAAACGGCTATACACCGACTTAAAAAAAGCGTCCATCGGGAGTCATCCAATTGGGAGCTTCGTTACATGTAAATGATTAGATGACAGTGTCCTCCTCTCTGTCCACCTTGTGACCCTGAAGGGACTCTGTATTTAAAATCGGAGTACACAAGGTTTCTCAGAATAAATGATACAAATGACTATAGTTCGTCCTTGAATTCCAAAAATCGAAGCTGCCGATTGGCTGTCAGTGCTTCCCTTTCCTTCCAGCTCACTCCCTTGATGGAACACTCAATTTAAATCGAGTATAGGGCACGTTGAGGGGTTGAAAATGATCAGTTTTACTAAAGCATACAGAACGGAATTCAGAATTACAAAGTTATAACCATGTGGGATTTGCCCCTTTTTGTTAGGCAATCCCATATGCGTAGATGTTCGACAGGTATATGAAATCTCCTTGGACATGTCAGAACATGACCTGCCGAATATCTATGCATAAGAAGAATCAGGGATAAATTTTACATGTGTAACTCAATTATCTAATATTTACCACTCCGTGTTAATTAACAAAAATATTTTCATTTTTTTCTTTCAAAAATGTGTGATTGAATGAAGTCTAAATGAAATTAAGCAGTGTGTCCAGCTTTACATATGTCAACATTGTCACAAATATTTCCTGTATCATGAGTGTGAATTTTCTGACATTAATTACATCGAAATTCTTCTGCGACATCAAGTTTATACTAAATTAGTATACAAAATAGTCAAGTTTATACAGTATAGCCACAAAAAAACTTAGGAATTTGTTAAGGTATAAAAAGGTAAAAACACTGCGAAATTACAATATATTATGATTTGAATGCGCATATTCATAGAATGGCTGGCAAAATTTGTGGAAAGAGAAAAATGGAAAAGGTGAACAATAAAACCAGGAACCGAAAGAAGAAGAATAATTTAAAGAAAAATACAAAAACATAGAGGGGAAGAATAAACAGTTGAAGAAAGATAAGAAAAACTAGGGAAGTAAATGAAAAAAAAGAAGTTAAAATATATAAGAAAAATTAGTGAAGGAAAAGAGAAAAGGGAAGAAAATAAGTAACCCTATGCTTAACAACGGTCACCTTCATTTTCATCTGAAGTGCGAAATTCACGGAAGCAATTGGGGCACACAGTGCAATGAAATGCAAGCGCAAAGGGATTCCGTCAGCGGAATGCTATGATTGCGAGCTTTAGCAACGCTCCACTTTGGTCCTCAATGAAATGCACTCGAGTTGAAGCGCGCACGCCAGTTGGGACGAATAGTTCCGAGTTAAATGTACTGCGAGAGTCGGTATCAAAGCGGAAAGGAATTCTTGACGCACAAAAATACCTTTGACGTGCTTCCAGTTGGCACTATTTCTTCCAATACTCTAACTGAACAAATTGGAACGAATAATCAAGATATCGTAATTCAATGTTCGCATATCCATGGCTTTGGAGATGTTCGTATCTGGAGTATAGCGATTACATTCCGTTGTCTTCATTCAGGCTTGAAAGTCTTAATTTTACGTCAATCCTAATCGAGAGTTTTCTTATATTTGTGTGAATAGTGAAATGGTGGAATAGAATATCTAAATTACTCGCTGAGAACGCGGCAGTAGGTAAGCAACTGGAAATAGGAGTGCTTTTGTTGGGCATGTTCGACCCTTCATTGACTGTTGCAGAATGACATAAACTTTGTGCAAATTTACTTTATTTTATTGAACAAACACAAAGCAGTTTGATCAAACAATTGGCAGTTTGTTATTGCTCCAACAAGAAGCGATTGTTAGAAATTTTGCTGACCATACAAACGAAAACGTATGTAAAATTTTAATTAAATATGCAAACAACTAACAATATAGAAACGGTTGTATGACATGTTTACATACTTCCCTAGAAAGTGAAGGTAACCCTCAATTTTACCCTCAAAAGAAAAACTAGTATATTGTTTATATTACGTATGCGCCATGTAATACAATTAGTCGCTCTGAAGTTTTGGTTTTGTGAGGAACAATAAAACGGCAACATACAAATAACGTTCAAAGCCCTCAAAAAATTAAAAATTAAGGTTTTTTTATTCCTGTTTACTCACGTTCCTTCAACTCACGAAAATTAAAATCATGCAAACAACTGATACACAATAGAACTGTTTTCCTTAAAAAAATTATATATAATGTTCGAATCAAATCGTTTGAAGTAGTTGTAGTGGCAAAGTCAAGCCACAAAAACTTCTGTTGCAAACGACTAATTCGCGAAAATGATGGGCCTCGTCAATCTCAATCTTGTAATTACAGTAGCACTAGACGCATGCGTAGTAGATACCCCTGGGCTTTTTCAGGCAGACGGGGCGATAGAAATTGAGAAAAAAATTCGATATCAGGGACCCCCAAAATGTGTGTTCTTTTCAAAATATGGATATCGATTTTCGCAGCATTGCACAATTTCCTCCACATAAAATTACCTATGCTAAACGGCATTATTCTAATGTAAAAAGGAAAAAAATGACATTTCTATATATTCCGTCCCTATGTTATTACAATATCAATTACAAAATCCCTAAACAACTTTTATCAAAAGACTCCATACATACTGATTGAACATTGAAGACACTTTAACATTAACAACTTTTGAGACTTGCTGTTTCGGCCCTGCTAATATCGCTTTTCACAGCATTACACAATTCCTTCCGCATAAAATTAATGTCTATACTAAACGGCATTGTTCTAATGTGAAAAGGGAAAAAATGACGTTTCATTATAATCCGTCTATATAATCCGTCATTATAATCCTCGTTATTCCAATATAGAATACAAAATTCCCAAACAACTTTATCAAAAGACTCCATAAATACGGATTGAGCTTTGAAATTTGCTGTTTCGGGCCTGCTAACATCGATTTTCACGGCATTACACAATTTCCTGTTCCCGTTGCCCCGAACGAGAGCATCGATCGAGGCCTCGATGGAGGCGTGATGCAGCCCCCCCTCCCCCCCCGAGACGTCGTTCTCGGAAGCTGTTGCAGCGCCCAGCGGGAAGGGGCGCCCCGAAATAGCCCCCGGCCGTTAGCGGAAGCGCTGCGCGGGGACGCCAGGCGCGCTCCCGCGGCCGAGGACGGAAGCGGAATTGAACTGACCGCGCAGCTGAAGGCGAGGTCACCCCCTGGGGAAATTAGCCCTAGAACACTCCTGAGGAGTAAAATTTACTCTCTGGCCTATATTTTTACTTAATAGTCGAGCTGGGCCGAGATATCAATTTCTAACAGTGTAATAATTACTCTCTGGTCATTAATGTGCGCGTAGTTTTAATGTTGTTATTGTAACTATTTTACATTAAGTTACGGCTAGGAGTAAACATTAGTCAGTATTGGAAGTAAGGAAGCAAAAAGCAGCCCGATCGCAACAGCTAACTTCTTAATAAAGTTGTTAAGCGATAAAAGTGGCTTCAATGTTCACGTAGTATTTATGAAGTCTTTTCATAAAGTTGTTTAGGGACATTGTAATAACCTAATTTACAATCTTTCTTTTGAAGAAAATATTTACTTTTTAAGTGAGTAAATTTTACTAGTAACAAGCAATCAATTTAAGATGTAATTTGAGATTAGTGTACTCGTAATTCCGGCAACCCTGAGATCCGTTGTGTTAAAGAAAAAAATGTTAAAACAGCACTTTCATTACTTGTCCAGGAAAGCGGAGGAGACGAAGTTATCTGCATCCGCCGTGTCTTCGTTCCGACGTAAATTATGCTGTCATCAATTAATTCAAATCATCGACTCGTGAAATACGTCAGTGCCTTCACTCATTGAAACATTTGATTATTGTTGAAGTATTAGAATGGGAAAGTCAGTAGCTAAGGATTGAATGATTGCTTTGTGATTCTGAGCGCGTATCGCGATAAGGTTTCAGTCCCGTAAGTGTAGTGCATGTTTTCTCCGGGCGATGGTGATATTTCTCCGCTGATTGACGAGATCCGGTGCCAACCTTCACGACAGCTTGCGAGATTTTTCCCAACAAAGTATCTCCCACCCGCGAGGCACCGCCCCAGCGGGGTCAAACTCACAGCTCCCGACTGTTCTCCCGAGATGTGTGGATGTGTGTGCGTAAGGGGGAGAAGGGAAGGGAGAGAGAGGGAAGGAGAAGAAAGGGGAAGGAAAGATCGCACGTTGTCCGCGACCCGCCTGGTGTTGTTCGGAGAAGCCAAGGGGCTTGCAATGTGCGATCTGATTGACCGGAGCATTGGCGGAGACGATGAAATGGGGATGAGGGGGTGGTTTGTGCGGGGGCAGCGGCGGAGGAGTCCCGAGGGCAGGTCTGGCGAGACGTCTGGGGCATTGAAGCCCGGAGGGGCGGCGGTGGCGGCTGGGACGGCAGGGGGACGGAGCGCCGGGGGCCGCGGGGGCGGCGGGGGCGGGGCGGCGGCGGGCGGCGGGGCAGGCGCGGCAGGCGGGCAAGGCGGGGCAGGGCGGGGGCGAGCGGAGTCGAGCGCTCGGCATGGAATTCCGGGGGGCGGGGGGGGCTGCGGGGGCGGCGGCAGGCCAAAGAGACAGCGCGCAGGAAACGCGTAACAAAACGCGATTGTTCGAACGCTGCACCTTTGAAAAGCACCAAAGGAACACAATCGAGATAGCGCGCGTGCTCTTCACGCTTGTCCAAAATCCGCAAACTGCACTAGCGCTTGTGGGGAGTGGTCTTGTGTGGTAGCTACGTGAGCAAGGGTTCGAAACGAGGCAACATATTTTAAGAATTCTCATCACCTCCTCAGAAAATACATGCACGTGTATCACGGTAATGTTCATCGATGTGCTTCAATATAACGAATCGGTTTTTCGGTGTCTATATAATTATTCAATTTGTCTCCTCATATTAGGGTCAATCAGTAAAAAGAAAAATTCTAGTCGATAATGTCCCTTTATTATTAAAATGCATCTTTGAAGAGGATTTATCATCAGACTTTATTAATATTATATTATGCAACTAGTTTATAACGTTTAGCTTTATTACATGAGCGCAAATTTTGAAAACGAGGGACGTTAGAAGCGAGATTTTAAATTTAATATATTAATGTAACATTATAAACCGATTGCATACATTATTTTTATAACATTTATAAATTTGAGAGAGTATCAAAGTTAACAGTTGGCTTCTCGGTTTACCGCTACTCAGCACACTTGTCTCTCTGCGATTGGCCAAAAGTATGATGACGCCAAATTCGTGCCATAAACGTCTAACACATAATATACGCCATAAAATGTGATTTAATGAAAGATTTCTTGTAACGAAAAACGTCGTTTATAATGCTGGAATACAAAATAAATGTTTTAATGTATGGTAAAAGGATAATTTTGACTGAATGACTTCTTACTTCATTGTCGCTATTATATTAAGAAAATTGGAGTAATCTTTGCAAAAATCGACAATAATCAATTGGATAATCGCACAATTTCATTATAACACTCAGTTGGTGCTTACACACGTGAAGTGTGTACTATCATATTGAACGATAGAGATCTGCATTTGAAGTGAAAGTAGAAAAGAGTGTCCACCCCCCCCCCCTCCCCACGCGTTTGTGGCCCTGAGGATTTCAGCGGCGGAAACGACGAAGGCGGCGGCGTTGCGTCCGGTCGGGATGAGCGAGGGGGAGGGGGCGGGGGGATAAGGGCCCCCCTTTTAGAGGGGACCGTGGCGCCCAGCAGACGGGATGTGTGAAGTGGGGCGACGCTGCGGTGTAACAGCAGCCAGAGTTCTTCTTCACAACCGCTTCAGCGCAGCGTTTGCTCACATGCGACTACGTGTTTGAAAGCTAAGCCGGCTAATCTGCAAAGCGCGGTATCGAGTAGGATTTGAGAAATCGAAAAGAAAAAGGGGGTTGGATATTCCGAGAAGTCGGAAATCCCGAGGTGGATGTGAAAGTATTCTTCCGCTCACCACATTTGTGTTGCGTTTAAAATAAATAATGCGTGTAAATAATGTAAATAAGTGCGGTCAAATTATGTTTACTCTGTGTTAGATTGTGAGTACAAGTGCGTGTAAATAATGTAATCAAGTAGGGTTAATTGTAAATGGTAGTTTGTAATGTTACTATACAATTAGGATAAATACGTAGGTTAGCGACGCCACCCACAAAAATTGACACTTAATATAAAACAAATGTCATTATCTACATGCATTCTTGGGATTGTTTTGCAGTAATCAACATTTCAACGACGTTTCAATGAGTTTCAATGAATTATTCTACTCGTGAAATTAAAACCAATAGTACTATGTAATAATACATATAACATGACCCAATTTTTTTAAAAAAGTTATCGCTTTTTATATCCGAACTGCCTCCCTACTGGCGAATAATATGCATTTTAAAATATGTGCATTTTAAAATATTTATTTTGCGCATTTAGGAGCACTGTGGTTTTGCTTGATCACTCTCGAGGCATTCTTCAAGTTCTCGTAGAAAAAATGTTTTGAGTTACAACAATGCTCAATCAACCCTACTCAATACGAAATATTATCAAATTCTTAAAATTGAATTTCATTTTGTAGCATCAGTCAAAAATGAACAGACCTAGTACTCTTCATCGAGTAAATACTGTTGGAAAGTTCTTCACAACGAGACCATATATTTCACTCTTCGCACTATTTTTTCGAGAAGTGAATGTGTGCTGTTCCGTCGATTGTTGTATAGTCAAATATGAAAAAACAAGTCCGAGGAATGAACATTGCTAGGTAAAATTACATTTCATGATTCTGGGAATGCTTTAATAGTTATGATAATTTACAATAAATATTTGATAAAGGTTGTGAAATAGTAATTTGCAATACGTAAGTAATTTATTGTTCTTCCTCAGCATTATTATATTATCATTACGTAAGGTTTTATGACGTCACGTAAGGTTTAATGAAAGGAAGAAAATACCCTTTTTCATCTGACATGTTACAGCTTACACAATAATAAAGTGAAAACGAAGCGACTTTTGCCTTAGACTTTACGGTTCTTGTTTCACAACCAGTCTAAGTGGGACGCTAGTCGTATTAAAAGCATACGACACGTGATGCAACTCTTTCACACTATATGTGCGAAGTACTAGTTTCCCGCGTTAAGCAGCATTATACATACTAAGTATTACGTATCATTCTGCATAAAAACTTGTCGAGATTAATTGTCACGCCAGTGAACAATGTGCTCAAACAATACCTCCAATGTAAAATATTGTGAAAATGGTGATAATGATGTTAGTGAAAAGTTTTTAGCTGAAATTCTGAAGAAGCCTTTGGTGTTGACAATACAATGATATTAATGTAATAAGAAGTATAGTTATAAGTTCAAATAGTAGAATTACGAAGTACAGTCAGAAAATTGTGCGTGAAAAGTGTGTGAATTGTGTGTGGAAAGTGTGAAAACTAAAATATATTAGCCCATAACTTAAATATGGTCAGTAGCTTTACGTTCATTCCTTAACAGCAGAATAACATTGTGAAGATAAAAAATAGCAATGTCCCTCAGGAATTATTATGAAAGCATTATGAACTCATTTTCATAATATCATCATGAAATACATTTATTCAGTAAGAGGAAGTATTCTATTTCAATCTCATAGTTCAAGATGCGATTCAACGATTATGAAATACGGTTTAACACAGGAAAAACGTCATTTGTGAAGCCAATCATGAAAAGAAAGCACTTGGAAAACATCGATACGTAAAAATAGAAAAGAAATAAATAGTATTCCACTTTGGAAATCAAGTCTTCGTATTGTGGTAAATAATTCATCAAAAGGAAATGTAAATCTGAGGAGTATAATTTACTCGTACCTTTAACCATTCATTTCCAAACTTTTACTGCACAGAAACTTTCAATTAACTAGAAAAAAATCCTGCTTGCTGATTGAAGACGACTCCGGAGGGTTCAGTATCCTACATAAATTAAAACACCTCGCTATTCACAACTAGAAATAATATTTAAATATTACCGGCTACTGGTAAAACATTTGTAGAAAAAACTAGTTACCAATCGTAGTTACCAAAAGTAGTTGTGAATTGCCAATCACAACGTTGTAAGTAGTAACGATAAAATTAGTATTAAAGAAAATATAGTGAAAATGGATATTATTCAATAGATAATTAATTGTATCATCAACTACATGTTTTCATTCCGATTTATGTCATTTCTAGAATGACCGAAGGAGAAAGAAAGAAATAATTACATACTTCTAATATTACAATCAACATTACTTATTGCGTTTTTGGTTTTACGTTACATTCAATTTTCTTTCTCTTTTTTTGTTATTTTATTGTTTACCTACATTTTCTTCCTTTTTGTTGTCAGTTCGTATGTGCAGGCAAATCCATTGCATCTTTAGGTCGTCTTTTACTATTGTTATTGAACTATGTAAAAAAGTATTACTGAATAAACACCCATTCACAGCGGTTAACAGGCGTATCTTTGAGGTTGTGGGCTACGCGAGGGACAGCCCCCAGGTGCAAGGCAGAGCTATCAGTGCCCCAGATCGCCCATCGCGCAGGAGTGGGAGGAAGGCGGTGGGCGCTGGAAGGTGAGCTGGGCTGGGTGAGGTAAGGCGCCGCCTGGAGGACCAGAAAGAACACTTTAGTCCTTTGGGAAGAAGTTAAGCACCTGCCATTTGAGTGAGATTTCAAACCGCAATCACATGTTTTGAGTAGGTCTGGGTTTGAATACGTGACCCGTTGCTCGTAAAATTATAAGCTATAAATGGAATTACGAAGCTATTCGATTTTTTGACACGATGTCGAATGAAAGTGTTGTTTAAATAAATGTTACCAGTGAAAACTTTCATTGCACCTTTCTCAAAATAGTTTTACTTTTTCGCCCGTACTTAAGAAGAAGAGAGAGTATTGTTAACGAGCGCCGAAAAACAGCGAATTTTTGACACGAAAAATCTCCTATTGCCGGGCCTTGGTAACGAAAAAGTGGACAAATCATGTTCCTGTATACAGTAAATTACTTCCTCTAAAACGTTGTGAAGTCAAAATCCATGTGTTTGGGTCATTGATACAGAAAAATTGAGCACCTGTCTTATCAGTCTGTTCATCCGTCCGTGAGCCGATTTTCTCCAAAATTGATATTTCGTAATCGATTTAAACAGAGAAAAAATGCCTCGAACTCTGTTTGTATAGCACAAAATCATCGCTGTTTCGAAAACATCGACACGGATGTCGCATCGCTTTCCGACCCCCCGGGTACATCGCGCTGACTTGAGGCTGCCCTCGGTCCCCTCCGCTGCAGCGCCCCGCAGCCCCCCCCCCCGTCGCCCTGGGATGCCAGCATTCGCCGCGGCGCCGGTCTTGCCTTGTTCCGCTCTGATTGGCGCGGGGAGGAGATTCAGATGCCGGAAGCGGACAGCCCTCGCCCGCCGAATAC
>BOPP01000054.1:1294173-1390248 GCA_017312745.1 Gryllus bimaculatus | reverse complement strand
TCGAACTTCGATAACTCGAACTTCGATAACTCGAAATTTCATGAATGGAGCTTTGATGGCTCGAATTCCTTGATCGTGATCTTTCATTACATCTGTTAACTCTATGCATTTCAAATTTGTCCAGTCGAAGCTCATTATGTCGAAATATTCTACCACAAATGTTTCTCTGTCGAAAACAAGACGTCGAAGTCTTTTGTAGAAGCGTTTTCCAGACTTTCAGATGTTACAACGTTGACTTTACCTTACATTTTCCATCAGTTTCTCATGGAAATGGTAAAATCGCCTGTCCAAATCCATGAGAAAACAATTTCATTCCTTTTTTCTGGAGACTTAAATTTCCGTTTCTATTTCCCTTATACCCCGTCATTTAAAAGTTACTTTTCTACTCTCCTCCTATCCTCTTCTTATCCTACCTCTCAAGAAGACGCCAATCTGATCCCTATCTCTTAAGTAAAATCTCATATCCTTTTCATTCAAGCTGTCCTTCAATTTCAACTTTTGGAACAACTCAGACTCAATCTAAAGCGATGTCTACTCTAATCCATTCGTTCTTGCGAAACCCCGTAGATCTATTTTATTGTTATATTGGTAATGATACTGGTGACACGAAGTCTTATTTTTCTTAAAGTCTTCCTCTCATTATAGCAAATTACTAGTCCTTTCCCGCAACAGATCTTTGAAAATGATATCTGCAGTTGTTAAACTGTTTTCAATACGTACCTCTGAGTCTTCTTGTTATGTTTATACTTCATTCCTCCATTTGCTTTCCACCAGTTACAGG
Organism: Gryllus bimaculatus; assembly: GCA_017312745.1. Lineage (NCBI taxonomy): Eukaryota > Metazoa > Arthropoda > Insecta > Orthoptera > Gryllidae > Gryllus > Gryllus bimaculatus. The sequence continues at coordinate 1,389,467 of BOPP01000054.1, read as the reverse complement.
TGCGAATCTCCACAACCTATTGTCTTCCTTCGTGCCCTTGTGTTCCCGCCCTAAACGTCATCATGTCTTCCTAATCCAGCTCGGGTGTATACTTATGAGGCGTGTTATGTACACCAGTTCAACAAATTATGTTATTATTTTGTGATCTTTCTCAAAACTCCGAGCAGGAATCATCTCTCTCCCTCCCCTCTTTCTCTCATCTGAACCTTTTCAAAAATTCTTCAGGTAATCTGTTCAAAATTCCATGCATTCTATGTCTCCTGCTGGTCACATTTTCTTGAAACCTTTGAAAGGCTGGCAGCCCCTGTTGCAAGTCTTCCTACCCATTTCTATTCAATATCCTGCTTGCTTTCATCTGCTTTGTCCCACGAGACATCCTACTCTGTCTTCTGTTAAGGTAATCTTCCAATTCCTTGTACTTCTTTCCACTTTCTGTGACATTTCGTTTTGTCATGTTCTTTTACCCGTCTGATCTGCACACTCTTCCTACATTTTCCTTTCTAGGTCTGTTTGCACTATCCTTCGCAAATCTCTATTCTTACTAACACATCTGCACTTCGGCAAATCTGTCCCTGATCTGGAACTTGTTCAACGTACGTCTGACGACTATCACGACGAAGTTCAGCAGCTTTTGACAACCTTTTTACTTCTTTTCCCCCTATACTCCCACCCCGCAAAACACGTTCGTTCCTCCAGTGCCCCTTAAAACTTTTACACAGCAACCCTAATCTGTCCATCTCCAGTCGGCCCGTGGCGGTGACGGCGAACCAAGCAGCAACCACGTAGTACCACCATCAGCACACAGGAGCCAGAAAAAAAACTCATCGCAGTCACAACAGTTCGTTGTTGTTAATGTAACCACAGAAATAAGTTGTAAAGAAGAATCTTAAAAGAAAAAAATCACAAAAAATAACTACTGGACATACGTCCCGGAGGCGAGGCCCGTAGTGAACGGCGGCAGCCGATTCGCCTCGCAGGCGAGTCCGGGGCGGGCCGTGTCCCTCCTCCGTCTGCCGACAGCGTGCGCTGCGGCCTGTCTCTCCGTCTGTCGTGTCTTCTCTCGGACTCCCGGTCTCCGTTTCGCCGTTGTTTTCTCTCCATTGTTGCGACTCGTTTTTTCTCGTTCCTCTGCGAATCGACTCTTCGGCAAAGACCCGGAGAGTCCCTGTTATTCCACACTTTACCTGTGGACGACCTCGTCCCGTGTACATTCTGTACAAGCAATGCAATATAACGTATTAACATTGTAAACATGACTTGTTAACTTGTGATAGTCTTGTAAAATATTACATTATAATTTTATAATTATTGTATGATTATTAACCTTGAGGGAAGTGTATGCCGGCGCAGAATAGTGCCTGGTGTTGCAATTCCGGAGCCCTAGAGCAAGGCGCTAGTTGTTATCAGAATTGTGTTTGTAATAAGAAATAAAGACAAGATCCACTCCTTAACTGGCTTGTTTTATTTGACATTTTTTTTACGTGACAAACCGGGAGAGGTGGCTCAGAGCATCAACTGATGTCTCTGTTGTTCCTCTGGCCGGGAGGTCCTAGATTCGAGTCCCGACGGTGGCAAGATTTTCGACACTAGCTTGTCAGCTAGGTCGCGTTTAGTCGCTGTCTGGAGGAGAATTCTAGAGGCCGGCTGCTTTGATCGGTAGTTTTCCGTGGTCTGTCCGATCAACACCAGGCGAATGCCGGAGCAGTACCCTAGCAAACGGGCCACGGACCGCGCTCTTCATTTTCCCTGCCCTGTCTTCACTCCTTACGCACACACTAACATGCATTACACTACCACGCACACTGAGAGGAGGGAGAGAGCGAGCTAAGAACTTGTCCCGGCTTGGGTAGCGCCCCGCTGGTGGGAGATACCTGGTTGGGAAAACCGGCCAGTCGACGGTAGGTCGGCGCCGGATCACGCCATATAGCGGGGGAAGACAACTACCACCAAAATTGAGCCGCCACCACCACCAAACCAGCAAAAGATCATACTACACTTACGGAACAAAGGACCCTAGTAGTTGACGCGGAATAACTAACAATCGATCATCATTTAGATGACGTCTTAGACCCGATTTAAAAACTTCGTGTTGACGAACGATTCCAAAATTTCAGCTAGTGGCGGGCTGTGCTGTGAAGCTCCTGGAACCCGCAAAGTGACACTACCCATGCGCGGATTTATTGAAACTCAGGAATCGATGAAGAAAGGAAGAGTGTAAAACCGATCTCACATCTCAGGACCCTGAATTGGAGTGGGTTTCTCGGAGGTTCTCGGCCATTTACTGGCGAAAAGGACTAATTCATTAAATGTAAATGCGGGATAGTCTGGGTATATCTTAGACTTTGTGCAATTGCGATCACTTTCCCACATAGTTTCATTACCTGGAGACAGGGATACTTGAATACAGTTGTCGATGGCGACCTTGGACGCTGCTCGAGAAGAAACATTGATTTTCTCTAACCACCCACAGACGTAACGTAACTACCTACGGCCGTACTCAAATGCAAAGATTTCTGGTCGTACGGCCATCGGGTGCCCGTTGCAATGGGACGTGGAGGAGTATAGTCCGTTTTAAACACAGTGGCACTTCAGTCACGTGCTGGACGGAGAGGGGAACATTGCCATCTAATCAGACGCTTCGTTACTATTTATGTTTTTGGTTGACTGACTGTTCCCCTCTCCTTCCAGGTCGTCATTTTAGGTGCCACTATGTTTAAACCGGAGTATAGACTGGAATGCTTTACCCTTCCTATCCCCTGCATCTACAAGCGACCAGCGCCGCCCATCCCTTGCCACCGGGCTGCCTCCGACAGCCGAAGACCACCGCTGGCCCCGTGGGTGCGCTGGTCCGCTGCAACGATTTGTGTTCGTTCTGCGCAGACCATTTTGCGTCACGGACCACAATACGGGTACTCATTTGAAAATGGGACCTTACGCTGGCGGCTATGTTGCGTAGAGAGCGAGAAGTGTTGAGAAACATTTAGAAAGGGGCATAAAATGAGTGTTTTCAATGGTGACCAACCCCAAATACAACGATGAAGGTGTAGTTGAAAAGAAAATTCATGGTCTTTTTTTTAAATGCTTCATATATCTGCTTAATGACTTGTGAAAAGGTGATAATTTTGGAATCTAACTTATTTTAAAATTCCCGCACTGTGACACAAAGTGGTGCATGAAGCTCATTGGCTGAAGCTTGATAGGCTGGGCAGCACCTCGCTCATGTCTATTCCCTGAAGATAAGCGCTGACCCAGGGTAAGCCAAATAGACCAATGCAAGCTCTGTTTTGAGAGCCATCATTTCACTGTTACCTTATCAAGAAGTTATTTAAATTTTCCAAATACCTTTGATCTTTTGTAAATCTTTCAAAAATTCCAAAATTAATTTTTATACAAACTATGAATTTGAAGAAAATGTATCTATTTGTTCTCGACTTTTTTAAATATTGCTTTTAATATTATTTTGTAAATCATAAATGTTCAAATTGCACGATCTTCTTAGTAATAATTAATAGCTAGAAATAGAAAATTTTAGATTCACTGGACATCGTATCCAGACGGATTAATTTTCAATCTGTAGAACTTGCATTTAATTGCAGAAAATATTGAATTTGGGGTCTTCTCTCATCATTGAAATAAGTTAAGGGTAATAACTGAGTTCCGGAAAAACATCACAACCCACCATACAATACACAGTCTAGAAGAAAACTGGAAGACCAAGAGGTGAGGACTTTTTTCACATATTTCCCGGGGGTAGAATTACGTATAACACTACCTTCACTGTGTTATGTGTTTTTGTCTTTGAACGCCATGAAAGAGCACCGAAGACACGTGTAATTAGAATGTACGAATTCGAATTTTCTTAGAATGAGAAGAAGACTATTTTTGTCTTGGAATCGCAACCGATATTCCCCACCATTACGTAACTTTTTCTAAATAACGTACGAGTAAATTACTCCGTGTATACTTACGTATAAGATAATATTTTTTTACTGTTATGGGAGAGTTGTATTTTGTCCTGTCATTTACTAGTTCAACTAGATTACAAGTTGAGGTAGTTATTAATAATAATGAAGCAAACATTTAAGGACGTGAAAAAGGAACAGATCACGAGCAGTCGTTCCATTTGCAATTGCTGTTCTGTTCATACGACGAGGATGCGTGCCGTGAAGAGCGCGTCGATTGTTCGTACAGATCGTGTGCGCTCGTTGCCGTCGCTTCTCTTGTGTTGTCCCTACGGCGGCCGGGGCCGTCGGCCTCTGACGCAAGCGGTTACGTAAGGGGATCAGCTGGCCGCCTCCCTCCCTCTCCCCCCCCCCCCCCAACAAACCACTATTCCCCCTCACGGCCACCGCAAGCGGGCGCACAATCACTTTGCGCCCCACAGAACGACGCTTTGTTAGGTCACGTGAGCGTTTTCTTATTACTCCCTCGGTACGGAGGAGAGAGAATGTTATGTAATGCTGCGCGAAAAACTCTTATTAAAGGGCTCTAATAATGAAAAATTGGATCAATCCAGTTGCTAAATCTAGAAAAAATCCTCTAATACTCTCTGGAGTAGCCACGTACGAGTATATCACTCCGTATATATTTACGTATAAGACTTTCATTTATCTATTTTTTATTTATTTACTTTTTATTTACATCAAAAAACACTTAAAAACCGTATGTGACGTCCCTTGGGGAGAAGTTAATTTGAAGTTACATTAAGAGAAAATACTTTTTATATACATTTTTGTGGGTCCTTGATACCGAAAAATCGATTGATGGCAAAATATCTGTCCATCCGTGTGTTAACAACGCTAGCGGCTAAGCCGTTTAGCCGATTTTGTCCAAAACTGATATTCCCCAATAGATCTGGCTGATATCGCGGTCCCTTGAAATTGGAATAGATATTTTAATTACATGGCGCCCTTGGAACATTTTCCAAATTTTAAAAAATACTCTGTTTTTTTATTAAATTTTGTATTTGAATAGTGTGAAGAATGTGTATGAGAATGGTACTGCCCTTATGTTCGTTGAAGAGTGTTTCGAAAATTGCAAAAATTCAAAATTTTTTTTGCGTTTTCCTACACCTACAATTATGAATATAGAGATTATTTTCCGTAATAAAATCTGTTCCTTAAAGATAGGGTTTGAAATAGTCGTGTACAATTTTTTCGAAAATTGGTGCTCTTTTCGCGTAATTTTCCAGGAAAATAGGGCGAGGAAGTACGCGCTGTTTAATCACTAGTTTTTGAAAACTCTTGACCACTAAGAAAATTGAAGGCGAGGGGGCGTGCTAGCTGTCTAACACGTAGAAACGATTCGCATTTATTTCCCAAATGTTGGCTTACGTGAACTGGAACCATTGTACTCTCCTTTAATTTTTGGATTTCCGCCTACTGCAGAATATTCCCATGAACACAAGGTATTTATGTACACTGTTAAGAAAAGTAGCCTTACAAATATACCTTTTTTTCAGCAATATTATTTACATGCATATTTATTTCATTAAATTTTTGCCGTGTTTCTAATAAAAGCGTGACAAAATTCAACAGCGCTATTTAAAATTCGTTATTTATGGACTGTCCGTATAAATCCGATTGATGTCTTCATGCACACACGTACGTATATTTATCGGCTTTTCGACATTACTGGTTTTAACAGTTACGATACTCTTTTTCACTCGGTTGTTCACTCGTGAAAACTCTCCCAACGTTTCACAGCACACACTCAACTAGCGGCAAAAGGGGCTGTCCGTCCGGCCGGCCGTCCATCCATCCGTCCATCTGTCTGTCCATCCGTCCGTCCGTCCGTCCGTCTGTGGTAAATGCTAACCAAAACCATTCAGCCAATTTTCTCCAAAATAGATGTTCCTCGATTAAATTAATGGAACTCGAGCTCGTCTGTATTTGAAGTGGGTATTTTAATTTGTGAAGTACTTTACTGAAGTCTAAATTACATTTTCAAAATTTTCTCGAAAATGGTTCTAAATTTTTGGATTGAACTTTGTCCTGGATTAGCTTTGCTGAAACGTACTTGAACGAATGGCGTGGGTCTCATTTTAGTTAAAATTCCTAATTTTTGGAAAACTGCAAAAGTTGAAAAAATTGGCGTCTATATCCAAGTACAATAATAAATATACAAAGATTTTTGTACGTCAATAATTATTTTCTTTCAATAGAAATGTTGAAATAAGGTCATGTACAAATTATCGAAAATAGTACGTATGAGTAGTTTGTCCGGAATTTGGGATGAAAGTTTGGTAATTTTTAAACAATTTTTTCTCAAAAACGACTCCAATATTTTTCTTTCAATTTTGTCCCCGTATGTATCAATGGATGGCATAAAAACGACGCTGGTCTCATTTCTGACGAACTCTGTATTTTCGAAAATTCTAAAAAGATAAGATTAGAAAACTTATAAATTTGTACATACTATTCACAGAGTAGACTTTACAAATTCTTATTTTGTTACTGTGTAAATAATAAAACCAAGAAATGTTTCCTTAGGTAATCCTTTTGAACTATAATGTGGTTGAATTGTCCACACTTTGTGAATGACAAGTCTGCAATAAATAATATATAGCTTCTTTGCGAACACCCAATATCACTGCTGCTGGTAATAGGTATGGTAAACATTTCTGAATTCTAGCATTATAAGCAATCTTTTTGGTAACTAGAAATAGTTCACAAAATCACATCTTATAGCACAGATCATGACTATTTGTCGTGTTTAGCACGAATAATTGGGTCACACACATTCAACCGATCGCAGCGAAATAATAAAGGGCAATGCAGCGGTACACCGATTAGCCAGCCACCATTTTTTCGCACAGATGTCAAATACACGTGACGTCACAAAAAGTTGCTTCCAAAACTAAACTTTGATTCTCTAATGATTTATAATGCTGTTAAACAAAAAAGTAACATATGCAACTCGTTTAGAATATTATTTTATTGCATTCGTACTGATTTGAAAACACGCTATTAACGTCGCTCGTTTTCTAAGCTAGTACTCATGCAATAAAGTTTAACATTATGAACTAATTGTATAAAAACTATTACCATTGAAATTAGATAACGTATGCGTAGGAAGTGTTTGCAAGGAACAATTTGCTACCTCTCACAATCCATGTGAATGTGCTTGTGCAATTCAATTAAGACTGCTAGAAGGACGTTACATCAATAACTGATTACCCAACTCAGTTTGTTAAAATGCTCCAGGTTTGAATACCGGAAGAAAAGCTAGGCTTTTGACATGTAGTCAATTAGTAAAGGGAAATGAAGATTTCGGTCAGAGAGGAAATTGACAGTCCGGTCTGTCTAATTGATGTATTAGCGGTTATTGCTCTTCACGATACATGCGAAATGCTTCGATCTGAGTGTAATCGACTGCATACATTACTCTCTTTTCGCTCCCAAATTACATTCGCACGGTTCTGGTCCTCGCAATAAAATCAGCGCTGTAGAAATAAGCCATTTGGCAATGTTTATTTCGTCTCGTTGAACGTCAAATGCCGCGGCGTATAAATTCACGGAATCAAATACCATTGCGCGCGATTGTTTGAGCTTCGACCTCGTTTAGACCCGTGTAAACAAACGGGTAGACGCAGCTGAAAAAGGGGCAAGCTACTTACGCAAATGACATACCTCAGACTCTCATTTCAGAACGGAGTGGAAAGAAAAGTACTGTTGGGAATGACGAAACATGATTTCGATTTAATAGGTAACTTCATTAACCTGAGATCCCAGTTTTACATAGGCAATAAAACGGTGTTATTATTATTATTATTATTATTATTATTAATATATTATTATTATTAATATATTATTATTAATATATTATTATTATTATTAATATTATTATATTATTATTGTAAGGATGATGATGACCATAACATCTACAATGTATTTGAAGTTTCAATCATATGCGCCAAGTGGTACGTTCATTCAATAAAACCTGTGACTTCTGTTGGACTGTGTACAATACTGTGTGACAAACAAATCCTTACTGAATTTACGATAGCAACAAACAAACTGGATATTACAATTATAAGGAATTTTCAGAAAATATCGTGTCTACTTGTAGATGTGGCTGTGCAATCAGAATGTCGTAAGCAAGAAGGCAGATGTACCTCACACTACGGACAACTATTGATCGATTGATATATTATTTTGTGGTTTCGGGTTTGCCAACCTCTAAGATCAATAGACTCGTAAAATGGTTCGTTTTCATTGTGGAAAGTGACGGGTGGTCTTCTCTCGCTGGTTGGTGAGACCCGGCCACGACCAACAAGTCGGCTAGCGAGGTTTTCCCCCAACCAGGTATCTCCCACCAGAGGGGCACCGCCCCAACTGGGACACTGTCTAAGCTCCCGACTGGTCTCCCGACATGTGTGGTAATGTAGTGCATGATAGTGTAAGTGTGTGTAAGTAACGAAAGACGATTATACAAGGAAGAGGAAGGAATGATCGTGTGCGATCCGTGGCCCGTTTGTTAGGGTACTGCTCCGGCATTCGCGAGTCGTTGATGGAAGAATCTATCGCTAAGAACAGTCAGAGCAGCCGGCTGTTAGAATTCTCCTCCGAACAGCGGCTGATTTCGACCTAGTTCTGTTGGGCTCAGCTAATGTCGAAAATACTGCCACCGTCAGGATTGGAACCGTACTCTCTCCCGGTCAGAGGTACTGCATTAGTATGTTAAACTCTGACTTGACACTTGGTTGTAAATCGACATTCTATTGTAGATTAATAAACAACGACAATGCCTAATTAAATGTTCCGCGCGATCATTTTATGCTAGAGGTTTCTAAACCAGTTTAAAACAGTGGCCCATAAAAACTACGGTGGCTTTTCGTGAAAGTATTATTAAAATATCGATGTTTTAAGTTTGAACATAGACATTTGGAAACGTGGAAAGCAGTGGACACGAGCTGCACAGGATAGTTGGTGGTGGAAACGAAGGGCAGAAAATGTAAAGCGAAGTGTAAAGTGTAAAGGGTACCCTAAAGCAGGGAAATAGTGCTCAACAACCATCAGAAGTAGTTCATTTGGTGTATATAAAGAGCTAACCCTGTTTACATACAGGAGGCATTTACCCGAAAGGAATTAGTGCAGGCTTTTTTTTCTATCTTTCTTCCTTTCTTTGGTAACATCGATGTTTTATTATAGATATCGCATCGCTTGCACCAGCTGCTCTACACCCGCGGCGCGACTACCCGCGACAAAAATTGGTTTCCACTCAGCGCTTTATTGCCTCTGCGCTGGGCGAATACAGAGGAGAGAGGGAGAGCAGATCATAAAATTGCACCCGCCATAAAAGGCAAACGAATCTTTACAGCTGTCGTAAGGATGCAGGCGGTCGCGAACACGGGGTTTTCCACGGAGAATACGACGTTTTTGATGTACGTACACAGTGAGCAGATGCAACACTGAAAGTATGATTACAAACAGCTCTGTGTATGTGGGAGAATGGTGGCAGTGAAAATGAAATGCCCACACTTTACAACGCTGATTTATAGTTGTAGACCAGCTTAGCTCGCTCAAAGCATCAACTGATGTCACTGCTGTGCCTGACCGGGAGACCCTAGGGTTGGAATCTCGACGGTGCACCGCGGTGGAAGTATTTTCGACACTAGCCACAGAGCTAAGTCGAATATAGCCACTGAATAGGAAGGAGAATATGCCGGCTGATATCATCGGCAGTTTTCCGTGGTTTCTCTGGTCCATACTGGCTTATGTCAGAGCATAATCCTAAGAGTCGACAGCCCGTTCATATCTTTCTTTCCCCTTCATTATCCCCTCCATTTCTTACACAATAACACTTACGTGTCCTGCGCACGTGTTGGAAGACCAGTCGAGAGATTCGAGTTTGTCCCGGGTGAGGCAGTATGCCGCTGGAAGAGATATACCTGGATGGGGAAAACCTAACAATTCGACGTTTATAATAATACTATTATTTTATTTAATAGGTAATTATTACAGACAAATTAGCTTACTTGATCCTATGTGGCTAGACCGAAGGCCTTTAAGCCATTACAATACCTACATCCTTTCGCGTTCTAATCTTTCGAATTCTGGTATTCACCCCAAATGGTCTCTCCATCGCATCAAAGCCGCGGAAAAGAGACCATAAGGTACGGCTCAGGAAAAATAATATAAATATAATATAAATAATATATTTATATTATAATAACATAAAAAATATTTATATTATAATAATATAAAATACGACTCTGCTCTTATTGGGCGAATGACTCAGGGACGGGTCCAGGAACAGAATTTGGGAGGGGAATATTTTTCATTCAAAATGTTTTGATCGAATGTGTCATATTATCGATTATGTAGAATGACGCTGGGTAAACTCAGTTCATGTTGCGATACAGTTTTATTCGTTTTAACGTTTATACGAAATTATTTTTGCTTGAAAGTTTTGTGAAATTTTGTGAGGGGAAATTTCCTTTATTTCCCTCCCCATAGTTCCGCGTCTGAATGATCTAGGTAGTTCCTATAACATATTGGAATAAAATTTACTTTTCCATTTTAGTCTCACCATTGAAACGGTTTTGTACGTTCCACATCCCGGATTGACGTTTCGTTTATGCTGTGCTCCATCAGAATACACCTACTCCTCACACAGCGATCCATTACTCTGAGCAAGCTAGAAGTTAGCGGAAACGCCGCGCCGGGAGCCAGCGCTGCGCGTCGAGTGCTCCGCGGCGAGGGCTGCCATTTGCACAGGCAGTTTGCTCCGCGTCGCCGAGCGCTCTTCGTTTGTTTGCACGAGAGGATGCGCGCTCTCGCTCTCGCTCTCGCTTTCGCGCGGCGCGGCGCAGGATTCGATTCCGGGAGGCCGCCTTCAAATGTTTGTTCGCTCGCGGGGCGCCGTTCGCATCTCTGTGATGTTTTTTTTCTTCCCCTCTCTCACTTCGCTTACGTAATACGCGCCAGGGGGGAATATTTTAGACGTGGTTCGAATTGAGCGATATTTGTTGCGAAAATGTTGATTTCACGGAAGGATCTGGTCTGGTGTTGAGTTGATGGGGGAAAAAAAACACCGGCTGAGGTGGCTCAGGGAATCAATTATTTCACTGCAGTGCCCTTGAGTGGGAGTTCCTAAGGTTTCAATCTCAACGGTGGCACGATTTACATTACTGGGAGGAATTCAGCCGCTGTCTGGAGGAGAATTCTAGCGGTCGGCTGTACTGACCGGTAGTTTTCCGTGGTTTCTCCGTTCGACATCAGGCGAATGCCGGAGCAGTACCCTCACCAATGGGCCACGGACCATTCGTGAACGTTCCTTCCTCTTCGAACGTCGTAACGTCGCCCCTTACCTACACACACTAATACTTTCATGTACTATATTACCACACATGTCGAGAGACCAGTCGGTGGCGTAGAGTTTGTCCCGGCTGGGGCGGTGCCCCGCTTGGTGGGAGATACCTAGGTTGGGAAAACCCGTAAGCCGTCGTTTTGTTCGCCATCGAGCGGGGGAAGATCCTGCGATAAAACATTCACCCCTTTTACGGGACTAATGACCTTACCAGGTGACACACCGGGAAATAATAAACAATCAATCAATCAATCCAAACGCTTGATGTCGCATTCCTGAATGAAAGAATTTTAGATTTTAAAACAATGATTTACGAAGCACGGAGCGTTCGCATGGAACGTTCGCAACCTAGATTATAAAAACAAATGAGCACAAAAATTTTCACCCATAACTGTCGATGATTGAGATAACTTGTTAGAATTACCAGAAACGTGCCGTATTGGGATTTGATTCCGAGAAAACGAATTCTCATGTTTGTTCGCTCTGGGAGCGGAATTCACATCTTTGCGTTTTTCCCCCTCTCACTCCGCTAACGCCGTACGCACGTCCACATACGCATGAAATATTCTGCGAAGCGGAAGTTCGATTACCTGACTTTTCCCCACCGAGGTTTGATTCTGTTCTGTTTCGAAGGGCTTTACTGCATTTCTCGGTGTGCGACATCGATGTCGATGTTTTAAAAAATATCGATGTTTTTTTAATAAAATTATCGATGTACTAAACTTATAGACTTTTTAAAACTGATGTTTTTTAACATTGATGTTTTGTGCTCGATATTTTTACGTGGTCTATATTTTTTTAAATGAAAAAAGGTCCATCGAAAGAAAATTCTCTAATAATTTTCAGATAACCACAAATTTGAATATTCTTCTGACCAAAGTGACTAAGGGTGAAAAATAGATAAAATAGAGTTTTCGTCAATAGTATTCTATTTTCAAATTATCGAATTACATAATTGTAGGTTTATTCTTTGTCCTGATGTTTTGTCGACTTTGTTTTGTCAGTTGAATCTCAATTAAATAGTAATAGTAGATACAACTTCCAAATTAAATCTCCATTTTAAAGGATGTTTAACTTACATTATAGTTGAAAACGATGGTTTTTGGTCAATGTTTCATTAACATCGAAGTATAATTTTGGTCATTTTTGTTTAGAAACGTGGATGTTTTGTTGGCGATGTTGCATCCCTACCTCGGGGATCCCCGTCCGCGATGTCTCGAATCACCGTTGCCACCCATCTACGGACTGATTCGACTGATATTGTTATGCTTACATTAGTCTTCACACCGAGGTTGTCATAGGCTGTGGAAAATAAGTAAAATCAAATACGGCGGATTTAAGATACCATTTTCATTATTTTTGTTTTAATTTGTTTATTTTTGTTTAAATATGATATATAAAGTATTTAAAAAATCAGTTTGATGGGCAGTAGTTCCATTTTGTTGATAGCTCAGTTGTATCACAGTTGATAGCGGCTTATGTGGCTCAGGGCACCAATTGGTGTCACTCTAGTGCCTGGCCGGGAGGCATTAAGGTTCGAGTCCCTACGGTGGCAGGATTTTCGACACTGGCTGTGTCGAGTTCTGTCACTGTCTGGAGGAGAATTCTAGCGGTCCGCTTCTCAAATCGGTAGTTTCTCCGATCAACACCAGGCGAATGCCAGAGCAGTACCCAAACAAACGGGCCTCGTACCGCCCGCGGTCTTTCCTTCCTCATCCTTGTCCTATCTTTTACAGTTACAAGCACTTACACAACCACAAATGTATGGAGACCAGTCGGGAACATAATAGTTTGTCCTGGCTGAAGTGGTGCCCCGCTGGTGGGAGATACCCGGTTGGAGAAAACCCCGCTTGCTTAGGTCTAGTTCGGCACCGGAGCTCACCATCCAGCGGTTGAAGATCAACATCGCCCGGTAAAGCATGCACTACACTTAAGGGACTGAAAACCGTAGCAGCTGACGCGCCCAAAATCACAAACCAATCAATCAATCCTTAGCTACCGACTTTCCCATTCTAGTACTTGAACACCTGCCTCAAAACTTGCACTAACCTTACGGGACTAATAAATTTACCCGTGACGCGCACGCATTCACTAATCAGTCATTCTGTTGATAGCTCTCTTGATAGCCCTGTGTTCACAGTCTACTATAGCAATTTTTAACCATAGAAAACATTAAACATTCTTGTGGAAATGCTTCCCAGTAGAAATTGGCCAGTTCGTTTACATTTCGCTCAGGGCGAGGTTCGCACTTCAGTCGTGATGACCCTCCGCCTCGGACAGATTGAGCAAGAGCTCTGTGGCGCCACGTATGCGAACATGGAGGAGTCATGTGTCGCTGAGGTTCAGAAAATGCTCCGGGCAAAGTGCGAAACAGTCGAAGATCAACGCGCGAGTGGTTGAGTCACGACGTTCGCAAGACGCGTCTCGAATTGAGATTTACGACACAGCTGACTTCTCTTAAGTAACCCGAGCCTTTCCTTCAGACGGGCTGCATTTTGCGGAAACCATTCAGTTAATCGGTCATGAAGTACACTTATGAGTAGTTACGAAAATAATAAAACGTTAGGTGTGTTCTTCAATTTACGATTTTCATTTACCACTTGCTGAAGTGTTCCGCGAGTATTTATCGCAGTCGTCAATTACATAGGAAGGGATGGATTTTATGTACAGTTGCCGAATGATAAGTTGGAAATTTTTTGGGCACTTGTCGAAAATAGAAATCTGTTGCCAATGAACACGTGGTAAATTGGATATAACATAGCATACCGCTTATGAGTTATTGCCTTTATCATTAACAGCTTCCTAAAGAGCTATTCTAGGGTGCCTTTACCGTTGCGCGAAGTGTTAGCTGTTCCCCAAAAAGCAATGTCTTACGCTTCTCAGTTACAAATCCGAGAGCTGAGATGACTATCGGGATGATCTGTGCTTATACGCCTCACATTCGGCTGATCTCGATTTCCAAACTCTCGAATTTAAGACGCCTCTCTGCCTCCTTGATTACCATGTTTTGATTGCACAACACAGCAACAACCAAAAGAAGACAAGTTTTTTTAAATTTTATTATTATTATTATTATTATTATTATTATTATTATTATTATTATTATTATTATTGTTATTGCTATTATTATTATTATTAACATTATTACTTTCAGTGTGCATTTTTTTCATATTTTATAATATTTGTATAGAGAAGCGATAACATGTAGTTATTGTAATTATTATTTTAATCCTTTCAATAATTATTTTGAAACAATTTTATGTTATATTAAATTCATGTAAAATATCTTTAATTGTGAAGAATGTAATTTATATTGTTCTGCCATCAGGGTGCAAAAACCCTACCAGCAAAAATAATAAATATCTATTTACTCTTTCTTTGTTTACCTCTTACAGTAATATTCATACACAAGTATCCTTTTGTTTTTTTTACATTTAATGAACATATTTTCTTTAAAAAATGTCTTCATTGTGCTATGAAACGTTCCGCAAAATTAACGCACCTGATTGTTGGTGTACGAAATACGCAAAATGTGTTAAACAATGAAGACTTTTTTGAAGATAAACATTTTTAATTATTGCCAAATAACAAAAGAGTATTTGTGTTTAATTATTAATATTTAAGTGACAATCTCCCTGTCTTTATCTGCTTAAAGTCTGAAAGTACTTCCTCAGTTTGTATCGCGGAAGCGAAGTAAGCAGCTTGCCCAGGGCGATCGGTTCGCAGGTGCGCGCGTACGCCGCCAGGTAGAGCCAAAGGTCAAGTACTAGTACAACGTTCTCGCTTTTCCTTTTTTTTTGCGCCGGCGAAAACTTTTCCTCAATGGGACTTCCAGGACCCCGACGTCACCGCGCCGTGACGCAACAGCGAGGTTCACGCCTTCGCCCGCAGAGCGCGCCACAAGCTTACACTCGAATTCGTGGTGGGAGTTAAAACGTGTTGCTCGGAATATTTTCTTGTTTGCATTTTTGTGAATTTTTAATTTTTTTTATACAAAGAATACTTACAATCTATTTTCAATGTGAAATAATAAGTAAATACTATAAATGGTTATTAACAATATTAAATGAAATGAAATTAGGAAAAGGTACTTTTGTTGCAATTCTTCTCAAATCTATAATAAAATTATTTTTGTGAATTGAAGTAGACTTTGTTGCTTCCGAACTTCGTTGCAATAGAATGGTTTTGACTGTTGTTCATGTAAGCAGTGTTCTTTACGTGAGCAGTATTTTAAACACCCCGAAAAATATTGTAGTTGTATCATAAGACTCTGATTACCAGATTAATTTCGTTCCTAATCAAACATTGCTCCCTTTGTACGGGAGTAATTTCAGCAAATAACTTTCTAGTTTCTAAGGCTCAAATGTTTAATGTCACACTCACACATTGCCAGTTGGACAACAGAGTTACTCCATAAATGATTTTAGATTTGTGCTGCCGCTCAACCATGGACAAAGAACAAGGAGCAACTGACACTGCTGGTTACTTCAGCCTCGATTGATGATTGACACGTGCCCAAAGAGAAAAGAAAGGCCCGTAGCCCGTTTGCTAAGATGCTGCTCTGACATTCGCCGGGAGGAGAAATTATAGAAAAACACCGATCAGAGCAGCCGGTCGCTACAATTCATCCCCAGACTGCAGTTGAAATCGACGTAGCTAACAAGCTAGTGTCGAAATTCCTGCCACCGCCAGGACCCGAACAGAAGGACTTTCCGGTGAGAGGCACACGAGTCAATCAATTGTTGCCCTGAGACACCTCAGTCGGTTGGAGATTTGAGTGTGTGTGTTATCTCCGAGAATCAACAAGGAGCAAAGGTCAGTGCTGACGACATCAGCATTGAGATACCAGACCCTTTCTTCATTCACACGCGTGCGCCAGACGTAAAAAGCGTTATCGCGTGAATACGCGTGCCTTCCAATGTCACTCGCGAGCCATCCACGAGCGCTATCTAAGGAATGCTACTCAAGGTCTGCGTCACTGCGACTGCGTGTTTCCGCGAGGTGAGGCGGCTGATTGTCCTGCGATTGCAAGATTCTCGAAGATAATTTTAGCGCGTGCTCTGATCGGTAGTTTTCCCCGATTTCTAGCATCGGCACTAATCGAATGCCGGAGCAGTGCCCTAACAAACGGGCCACGGACCGCACGCGATATTTCCTTCCCATTCCTTGTCCTATCCTATCGTCTCTTACTGACTCACCCATATACACTTACAAGCAATGCACTACCACACTCATAAGTAGATGAGACGTGAACCGAGAGCTTGTCTCGTCTGGGGCGGTGCCCTGCTGGTGGGAGATAACTCGTTGGGGAAAACCCCTCTAGACGACGTGCAGGTCGGATCCGGATATCATCATCCAGTGGTGAAAAATCACCGTCACCTCCAGAGGAAAACATGCATTACACTTACGGGTCTAAGTACTTTAGCAGTTGACGCGCCCAGAAACATCAATCAATCAATCAATCAATCAATCGAACAATCAATCGACCGCGTATGTGATCGACTTTTGGGTTTGCTCGAGACTAGGGTTTGTAAACGACCCACTAGACTCGTCTCATTGATACGAGAAGCTCCGTTGCTCGAAATACTTTGTTGGGTCCCGTGTTTTGCTTCGTCTCGTCTTTTGCTACTGGCACCAACAAAAAAATAAAAAAAATATTTGTATATATAAGATAACTCGAAAACCAAAAAAGGAACTACGTACGTTCCCCGTCTACTCCCCACATCTCTTGTAGGACAGACGCTTTTCTTTTAGACAACCTATATACAAGTTTTCAAAAAATGTTTCATTCTTCGTAAAATACTGGAACATGGCGATTCGCGTAATATTATTCGCCTCAAAAGATGCCAACAAACCATTAATATACTGTTTGTCCGAAAATGAAGAAGAAAAATGATCAATATTATTAGTGACAGTCACACTGTTTTTATATACATTTGACTACCTAAACATTTTGTGTTTGAGTACATGTATTGTAAAGCCTGAATGTCCTGCTCTCCGTTACAAACGAGGGACAGGTATCCAAGAGCAGTTAACAGCCAAGTTAATTCGCCTACGAAGTGACGTAAGGCGTTAGGCGCTCGACCTGGCGGAGGTTGAGGTTGCTGCACCAGACCTTGCACGTGACCTTATCTTGCTTTCTTCTTACAGCGCCGTGATTCAAGACTACAGATGCGACATCGAAAAAAACATCGATGTTTATAAATAAAAATAGCGATGTGAATAAAACATCGCTCCAAAACAAAAGATGTTTTAAACATCGATGTTTTCAAAACATTAGCCATTACTTTTGATTACCATTAATATTCAGGAGGAAAGATAATTTGACGGTCGTGTTTAGTAAATTTAATTCAGATTGACAATCTAACTGACAAAATAAAATAAAAAATATTATCAGGATAATTGAGAGATGTTTTATTATTAGATCCGATTATTCAAAAAGAAATATTTTTCACCCTTGTTCTATTAGTTTTGAAACATGTCCGATATTTCAAAATAATTACAAGGTTTTTGTATTATGATACTTTTTCAGTAAATAAATTAACCATATAAAATCATGGAATCCAAAACATCGATGTTAAGAAAACATCGGTTTAAAAAATAATGTACAATACATCGGTTTTATAAAAAAATCGATGTTTAGAACACATCAACATCGATCTCCCATCCCTAATTCAAGCACGCAGATACGTTGTCGCAGACCTAGTCTTTCTTGTCAATACGGGATGTATTCGACCATCGTCTGGCTCTGAAGACGGGAGTGCAGGCAGGGTAGGGAAGGAAATATCGCGTACCCTATGTGGGACTTCACCCCGCATGTGCCTTCTGCCTCCCGTGTTGTTGGGATATGTTGGGTCACTTCAGTGTCCCAATCCTGACAGAGAGAGTTAGAGGCAGGTTGAGGAAGGAAGAAAGGATCACGCGCGAATCCTTCGCAGCAGGAATGACCGACTGACTGACGTGGCTCAGGGTGACATTGATGTCATTGCTGTGCCTCTGACCGGTGGCAGGATATTAGACCCTAGCTTGTCAGCGAGGTCGAATTCAACCGCTGTCTGGAGGATAATTCTAGCGTCCGGCTGCTCTGATCGGTAGTTTTCCGTGGTTTCTCCGATCAACCTCAGGCGAATACCCGAGCAGTACCCTAACAAACGGGCCATGGACCTCCCGCGATATTTCCTTCCCATTCCTTGTCCTATCCTACTCCTAATTTATACTTACACGACCACTCATGCCGGGAGCATAGATTTGGTCCTGGTTGGGGTGGTGCGAGATAGCAGATTTTTAGAAAGCCAGCAAGACAACTTGTAGGTCCGCCCGCCCGACCCTCTCGAAGGAAGTTCACTGCCAACTCCCGGGGGAAAACCTGCAGTACACTTACAGGACTAACGACCTTGGCTTTATTGACGAATCCGGTAACATGAAATATTTATTCAGTCAATCAGCCAGTCTTTTCTTTTGGCAGCTAATTGCGGTTCTTTTAGGACTCGTCCCCCCGCCGCCCGGCAGGAAGGAACGTGCGTTGCGAATTCGCGGCGACCTCGTGCGTGACGCGTGAGTTTGGAGGTGAGGCGGCGGCGGCGGCGGCGGCGGCGGCTGGTGTGAATAACCGCGTCACTTGTTGCGAGGTGCCCATCAGTTACATCACCGCGCATGCGCCAGCCGCCACTTACGTCACGTGCCCCAGGCATTATCTAAGCGCAAGCAGAGGGCACTGCGATTCAGTGGCACTGGGTCACGGCCGCCCCAAAAACTCTGACGATCAGCGGCGGGTCCAGATAGAATTTCAAAGCCCTCATAAATGGTTTTCTTTTTGTTCGTTCGTATAACAATGTGGGTTTCTGCGTGCTGCTGCGCATGCGTGAAGTTTGCGTCTTTTCTTAAAATATCTGCAAAACGTGTCAGCATCGTGCGTAAAAGACATTATTTCACGGGAACGTCACAGTGCGAAAAATACTTTTACTCACTGTAGGTGGCTTATTTAGAAGTAAGAAAATAGAGCACACATTATTTGCAAAACAGCTTTTATTTCACGTGTTATTAAACTCTGCTCATTAACTAATGACTTATAATTTACTATTAACACATGTGATACTTAACTGTTAACACGTAATATATTATGAAACTCGCAGAAAATCTTTCAGAAGTACACCAATTTTTCAACTGATGCTAAGTTTTCTTCGTAAATACCTGAGGTCGAATTTCGGGTAATAAATTAGCAACGTTCGCAGATTCAAACGACTCCTGTGAAACGTCAGCATTTAACCGTTTTGCATTTTAATCGTTATGTAATGTAAGTATACGACGATGTACCAGTTATACAATAGGAACTCGTGTGAAACATGGCTCACTACCTTTTGTCGCGAAACCAGGGCCTCCTGTTATACAAACGTCAACGTATATGGAAGTTTCTTTCGAATAAACGAAGAAGAGTGAAGATGAAGCAAATCATCAATCGTTATAGAAACGTTTTTATATGATATTAGAAAAATATTTATACTTTGTGAGTGAAGTTATTATTATTCTTTGCTCGAACTCGATTGAGGGTTTTCTGCTTCGATCTATCATTCTCAGCAAAAAAAACCCACAATCTCGATCATGTAAAAACTGACAACTTCACGCACTTAATATACAAATTTGTATTGAAATGGTATTTTTATTTGTTGGGATGAAATAAAGAAGTGTATCATTATATTCATGATGAGAATACTGTTTTGGATGTGTTAAGACCAATAAATACGAATTATTTTGAATAAATTGGATGAAATTGCAAAAATAGTTGGTTGAAGGGGACGGCATTGCTTCGGTGTCCCTTTGGCCCGACACTGCTTACTATATAATATCGATTCTTTATTTTCGGTATTCCCAGTATTGACTCCGGGCGACTCGTGGTGTAGTGGTGAGACCGCCCCTCGAGACATTGCTGAAGAGTTTCCGCATGGGTTGAGGGATTCCTGAGAACTCCTGCGGTTCCAGGGTGACGTCAGAATATTATCTTCTTTCCTCATTGCACCAAGTATCCGACCCCTCTAGATCATTTTTGCCGTGATAAACGAATAGAACTTGCGCTGAAACGCGACGTCGCCAATCAAATTATAGTTGGAAACGAAAATAATAATGCCACTAAATGGAAAAACTTCTACATTTTGACTTTCATGTGAGGAGCATCCTTTCGGTAAGCTACTTAAACGTACGTCACTTTTCGTGAGATTGTTCCACTAGACGTCCGAAGTAAGGACTTTTACTTTCAAAAATTTTATAAATTATTAAAAATATGTGATCGTATTGAATATAAAAATAAAATAACTTTTACAATAACAATTTCTGTTAATGGAACACAAAATTATTGTAATTCTTAATATAAGGATGAAGTAATTATATCATTCATTTTTATTATTATTTGCTTTTGATATATTGATTATTTTGAGTTTTAAAAATGTGTTTCTGAGGAATGAAAGTTGATGATTTATGGTAACCTTCGAAATTAGAGAAATACGTCTTTCTAAACTAATGTACCATTTAGTTTAAAAAATTACCACAGGCTCGTTTTCAAGGGAGTTCGCAAGAAAGTGTTCATATTCGTCTCTTTAAGAAACATCCTCAACCCTGGGTACTTTTCTTTTGATATTCAAGGTACACACTTCATTGAATTTATACTATTGGGGTGTCTATCCTACAATTGCGTTACAACCATCGAAAAACTAGATCATTGGCAGCCATTGCTTGAATCGTGTGAAGATTTCAAGCGGGTGTTTTTTTCTCGTTTTAACACATCATTTCGTGACTGCAGTTTTCTCAGAGAGAAAAATAAACTTTTTTCCACTTGCTTACAAGGGTAGTACACAATTTTTCGGGTAGACAAACAATTGTGTAGAATATAAAATGGAATTATAACAGTTCACAAATGTTAGAGTTGAGGCCACCAAAACAAGTTTAGCCATCCACATGCGAGGGGTAAACCCTCGAAATAAGTCACTTGTGTGGTATTGATGTCCACCCAGGTCAGGTTCTGAACGGGGAGTATTTTATTTTCAGTTACTGACTGAAACTCACTCTATTACGTGCAACAACGCGAAAACCTCAATGTCATGTTCGTACCTGCAATTCTGTCACAACTCGCAAAATAGAGTTTCGAGATAAACATGTTTGAAGTTCTCGATGACGGTTGAAATGGAGGTAACACACTCCTAATAACTGATGAATAACAAGGTAAGGATTACTCAATTCTTCATAGGTGTTCTGAACATAACAATTATAATAAAATCGTATAAAATAACGGCCATACTTGAAAATTCGTGTTATTATTTTCTCGCACCTACTTACTAAGAACAGAAAGTTTTAATTGTGCGCTGGAGCAACACGAATTTTCGATACAAAAACGTATTACTGGGCCCTAGAAACGAAAATGGATAAATCTTGAACCTATTCGTATAAAATTACATCCTCTAACTCGTTGTGTACTCAGAATACACGTTTGTGGGTCATTGATATCGAAAAATCGATTGAAGACAGAACGTCTCTCCGCGCTGTAGTCAAAGCTAGCACGTTCAACCTTTCTTCTCCATAATTAACATTCTTCAATCAACTTAAAGGAAATTGAGGCTCTCTGAGTTTGATGCGGACATTTTGATTTTGGGGGCTATTTACATGAAGTCTCAATAACATTTTCGAAGTTTTCTAGAATATGTTCCAAATATTTCTGTTAATTGTGTTCTCAGATAACGCAAACAACGCTTAAGAAATTGGTGCAGGTCTTAAGTTGGCAGAAATCTTTGATTTTTAGAAACTTGTAAAAGTGTATTTTTCAGCGTCTTTCTACAACTATAACATTGAAGATGGAGATTTTTTCTGAATGAAATGCATTCTTTAAAGACTTCTTGAAATAAGTTCACGTCCAATGTTTCGAAAATATGAGTAATTTTCATGTAACTTTGCGAGAAACTTAGGCAATTTTCATCTTTTTAAACATTTTTTTTAAACCACTAATTTTTTTCTTTGAATTTTCTGGACGAATCTATCAAAATAAGGTAAAAAGTTATTGCTAGTCTAACTTTCAGCTAACTCTGCATTTTCGACAATTGTAAAAATTTAACTTTTCAAAACTACGCAATTGAATATAGATATTTTTTAGTAAACAAAATCTGTTATAAAAATGAGCTCTTTCAAAAATATCATATTAAAATTTTTGAAAAAATGGTTTTTGCGTAATTTGGGCTTGAAATTAACGCAATGTGTAAAAAACATTTCCTCAAAAAACACTCCAATGCATTTTTTTTATTTTTTCCCAATGATAGAACCAAGAACACTTCAAACACCGTCGCAAGTATCAATTTGGTTGAACTTCGTGAATATTCTAAAATGCAAATTTAAAAAAATACGAAAAAGTATTCTCCACTAGTTGTAAGTGGTGTGAGTGTTGCAGCTCATGTATGACGATTACAAAACGCGCACAATTATTGAACTGTATAGAAATAACCATTCGGTGACATTTCATTTTCCTTGCCAGCTGTTGAGATACTTCACAAAACATACGGCGTTTCCCATATCGCTTTTGATGATCGATTGTTTACTTTCTTTCCGTGTACTTTGCCTATCTATCGCGGCACGTACAAACGCACGAACATTGCGGACTGTGTTGCAAATGCGACAAGGCGGAAAAGTTTTTATCGCGGAGCCATTTGTCTAATTGCCGATTAATTTTCCCTGGCTAATGTTAAGTGCCATGCATTACACCAGCGGTTGGTTATCTTTTTCTCCTTGCAAACCTCTCCTAAAATCTGCCAATGGCTAACCCGATTTCCCCAGTAACTATGAAACAACATAATTGCATGGTCAACAAGTCTCACTTTCAATATTGTAACGCGTAAAACTGTTGTAATGAGTAAGAGCTTAAAGCAACAAGTACTTACCGCAAATGTTTCTAGTTGGAGAAGTATCCTCAAAGCAAGATGTGTAACAGATTAAACGTGTGGTATATTATTACATTGCAGGCAAAACACATACGAAATAATGAAGAACATCTAACATTGCTGATGTGCCGGAATTGTGTCCCTAAACGTCGCCTACAATGTGTGTAGGTACCTCCGGCTTTGAATACGAAATTAATGACCAAGAAAATTTTGAGATTTTACTCGTATTTCTTGCTCGCTTTCCCGAAATAGGTATAGTCTCTAAGCAGCTTCATGCGTACTGTCCTTTCTGACTGACGTGGATGATATCCGAACTTGTTCACCATTCCCTTTAGTGCGATAGGAAGAGGGACACTTCAATCATGGGTGGGAAGAATGAAAGAAAATGTGGAAAAAAATGCCATCTTCCCTTCACCATAATGCAATAAAAAGTGAAAATGGTGCCTTTTATAAATGAAATACAATAAACATTTTAAATGAATGATGAACGAATCCAGAAAGTGCTTTGGGTGTAGGGGAAGGTTGTTAATTCCAGATCGGAGTCCTCGTAAATATTTTTGAAATAACGAAGATTTAATATTTTTTGCTTGAAATAAAAAAGGCTATTCGATCTGAATGAATTCCCTTTAGAATGTGAGGCGATCCGTGATGTAACGGTAATGCGCAAATTGTTTTAAATAAATTAAAATGTAGATTTGGAGAGGGGAAAACACTACGTCTTCCTGTCGGTGGAAACAGCACATGCCATCCTACTCACAAATGACTATATGAAACGTTTGCCTGTCGTTATCAGTCATGTAACACTTTCGAACTGAAATTCTAAAATTGAACTGAGTAGAGGAAGCAAAAAACTATAAAGAATTATTCTCTTATTGACTTAAAAATGTTATTTGTTTTATAATGTTGGTTTCTTACCACAAAGAACCCCACAGAAAATATTTGTGGTGCTTGTGGTTTTCTTATGAAAAAACGCTAATGAAATATATTCCCGTTCCGTTTATTATATAATACCTAAACATCGCAATTTTCATCATTTGACAATGTGAGGAGTAATTCATAAATCTGATTAGTAATGAATAATAATAGATTGACATAGGTAAATGCACCCTATTTTCAATTCAAATATGTTGTTTTACGTGGAGAAGTTCAGTCCATCTGGCCCGCTCTTCCCCCTGACCACGCAAATTTCGCTACACCACCAAACAATATGTAGCAAAATAAGGTACTTCTCGAGCGACGAAAGAAGTGATTATAATTTCATTCCCAGGCTTCTTTTAAACTTAAGGCTCATTTACATTCAGTAAATCTACAACATGGGACAGCTGCCTTTACTTCCCCTCTGCAGGAAGTAGCACGAAGAATTTCCCCCCATTTCTTTAAAAATCCACAGCTTTGATTGTTAGAACGCGCTATCAGGTTCGAACAAAATTGATAGATTTTTGATGCCTACTCAAGGAAAGTTCTAGATGTAGCGCCAAGTTTTCCCGGCGAGTGTTGCCAAATATCGTTCAAATAAACGTTTGGCAACGTTCTGCCTCACGAAATCGTTCGCGAGTCCAAACAAATCCTCTGGCAATGATTGTTGCGAACGGCGAGACAACGCTAGCAGCGTCCCCCCCACCCCAACACACACACACAAGCGGAAAGAATCCGACCCGCCAGCTGGCGTGTGGACGCCGTCGGCCAAAGTCTCTTCACTCGCCAAACGAGGCGTTGCAAGTCACGCAGTCACGAATCGAGCCCAAGGCGAATTTAACACGGAAGAGCGACGGGCATTTCTCCCAGCCATCCGCTGACGTCACGACATCGACAGCGCTCGTGGTTCCGTGTGCGGCCGCGCCGCGGCGCGCCGATCCAGACACCTCGCGTTGGTGGTTGCGCGTGCGGCCGCTAGATGGGGGTGAAGAGGAAAAATTGCGGTGTGGCGCGCGTGTGGGACGGCGGGAAGTGCGTATACAGTGTTCCACGTTCGTAACTTCATCATTCACCACTTATGACGCCACGATCGCTGCCCCGTGAGGATAAAAAGAGAGCTCAGTTGACTCCCGCAGTACGTAGTTAGTAAGGAGGGCCTTCCACATGCAGGATGTGCACACATTTCCTGATAGTCGGGAATCGAACCCTTGTACATTAACATATGAAGCTGAAAAATGAGCCGCTGCACCAGCTATACGGAAATATTGAATTAGGAAGAAGTCGGTCACGTGATGAATCGGATGTGGTTAAAAAAATAGTGGCAAGCAACAGATCCTCCAGTGATAGATTTTATCATAGCTTATTTTAGCATAAAAAAAGAAAAAAAAGAAAAAAAGAGAAAAAGAGAAAAAAAGAAAGAAAAAAAAAAGAAAAAGAAAAGAAAAAAAAACGTAGGAAGGGGGATTTAATCTCAGAGATAACATGGTCACTGACTGTTCAGCGATTTTGAAAGGGGTTTCACTCCCGATGAAGGTAGATTTCCGACAGTGGTGGACTATGTACTATTCGTTCACTTTTTCTACAGCCCTCATTTTGTTAGATGCGAGAGGAGTGGGAGGTGGGAGGTTAGCTATTTCGACGACAAACCGAATATATCAAATATGAACCGCGTTTTTCGATGCGAAATATTTTTTTAATATCCGGGAGCGAACACTTCTGGCAATTAAATTTTGTCAAAAACGCTTGTTGAATTCAGCCACTGTTTGGAGGAGAATTTTAGCGGCCGGCTGCTCTGATACGTAGTTTTTCATGTTTTCTCCGATAACCAGGCGAATGTCCTAACAAACGAACCACGGACCACGCACGATCGTTCCTTTCTCTTTCTTGTCCTATCCCCAACTGCGCTAGTTACGCCGATGCCGGATGTCGCCATCCCGCCGGGGCAGCACCACCGCCAACATCTCTCCTCCTGAATAAAACATGAGCTACGCTTACGGGACTAATGACCTCATTAGTTGACGCGCCTCAAATCGCTAACAACCAGTCAACCAAATGTCACCACTAGTATTGTAGAGCTCATTTCCTTCACACAGAACCTTCAAAAACGATACGACCCACGATAGATGGGTTTTTGCTTATCGGACTCAGCGCTTCCTCGCTGGGGAAGATATAATGAGGGTGGAAATGCCCCGCAAACCGACATGTTGGTCGACGTCGCACCTTACTATTCAGCGGGGAAGGAACACTGCCGTCTTCAGGCATTAAACGAGGAGAGGTGGCCCAGGGCATCAATTGATGTCACTGCTGTGCTTCTGACTGGGAGGTCCTAGGGTTCTACTCCTGACAGCGCCAGGATATTCGCCACTACCTTGTGAGCTGGATCGAATGCAGCTACTGTCGGGAGAAGAATTCTAACGGCCGGCTGCTCTGGTCGGAAGTTTCCCGGTGGTTTCTCGGAACAACACTTGGCGAATGCAGGAGCAGTACCCTAACAAACGGGCCACGGTCCGCGCGCGATCTTTCCTTCCTCTTCCATGCCCTATCAACACTCATTTCTTACTACATTACCACACGCGCCGGGAGACCTCTCGGGGGCGTAGAGCTCGTCCCGGCGGTGGCGGTGCCCCACTGGTGGGAGATACCTGAATGGTGAAACACAGCAATTTGGCGTGTAGGTCGGCGCCGAATCTCACCGTTTCGTCGTGTAATCACCGCCATTTCCGTGATAATGGAATGCACTACACTTACGGGACCAATGCACTTAACGGTTGACTCGCCCGAAATCACCGAATAATCAATCGATGAAAGCTACGGTCGGGTACGCGTTTTCCTTCATCCCCCTCCCTAAAGAGGCTGGGTGGTGAGTGTGGAAGTGAATGGCCGCCCCTTCCCTCCCGCCCTCCTCGTGACGTCAGCGGGGCCGGTGGAGGGGGCGCTGTGGGCGTGCAGCGAGCGCTCCCGGCGGCGGGCGGCGGCAGTTCGCGCCCGGATGCTGCGCGGAGCCGCCGGCCCCACCCGCCGGTGCGCTCCCGCCTCCGCCCCCACCCCGCCGCCGCCGCCGCCGCCCCGCCGCGCCGGGCGCGCCCCTGCTGCCGGTGTGCCGTGGACTGGACCTGGACGTGAACCTGGAGCTGCGCGCGCGTCGCCCCCGCCGCGCGGCCGGGATGGGCCGCGGGCGGGCTGACGGTGCCGGGCGCCGAGCCGCGGCCGCCGCCGCGCCCGCGCCGCACCCCCGCGCCCCCGGTGCTGCAGCGCTACCTGTCCGAGGGCCACCCGGGCCGGCCCGTGGCCGCCTGCCGCCGCCGCGCGTTCGCCGCCGCCTCCGTTCCCCGCCGCCGCCGCGCCCTCGTCGGCTCGCCGCCCGGCCCGCGCCGCTCCCGCCACCATGGACCTCGCTGAGGTCAGTGCTGCCCCCGCACCCCCTCCCTCCCGCGATGTAAACAGACCCACGCTGGGAGGGGACCTGTTGAAAGGATCACAACCCTCGGGCACCTGACGATTCCTAGTGCACTTCTCTTCACACACATTCAAATATATTCGTGTTAACAAACACGTAGACGCTTAATATTATCTTTGTAAGTGACACAATTATCGGTACATATACACCACCACATAAATATTACACAATTACGTATTATACATTTTTCTCACATGTATACACAATTATGATTAGATTCCGTTAAATATTAGATTACAATTGGTTGATATTTTACTTTATTATTGTAATAGGACCTATTGAAAGCAAGGCGCCCCCGATCTAATCTCTACTTCATTTTCCCAGCCTTTGGCACCTGTCGTTTCCGTACGTACTTGCTCGAGATGGTATTACACACAATCAGTTATATTCGTGTTAATAAGTATATAGACGCTTCATTACACAATTACGACGACTTTTCATACATTTTACTAATCGGAACACAAACATTACACAATTACATGTTATACTATTTTCTAACATACATTACACAATTATTTTTATTAAGTTCATTTAAGTATTACGGGATATAATAATACACAATGTTCTCTTTCTAGCTACTGCTTATGCAGTGTACAGAAAACATTCTAACGCTGCAGGAAAACACGGCCAATTTTCGACGGAAAACTATTGCCGGGCCCTAGTAACGAAAATGTGGATAAATCTTGTTCCTGTATATAGTAAATTACTTCCTCTAACACATTGTGTTGTCAGCATCCACATGTTGTGGGTCATTGTTTTTACATTAATTACTCATTTATAATGAAATTAATTTAAATATTACAATATATTTTGTCATTGACTTGTTCGTACCACTAATCGGTCTCTCATGATTGCAAACCAATTCCAATGAATGTTCTGAAATGATCTCATTATTCAATGTTTGTTCCCGGAGTCGTGCTTTCTGTCTCGTGTTTTCCTTTTTACCGGTTATTCCGGGCATGTTCGAGTACTGATGGAAGCACGTGTGAAAACAAATACATTTTGTTTTCTCCTTGCTGTTCCCGTTGCTGTAAACATGTGCTCGTTGTTGTCGAACCTGTTGAAATGAATGTAACTAAACTACACCCTTCGTGTCCATTCGATGTTTATTTAGTTCTTGACAACTCATTCAATTTGCTTACACGGACTTCTCTTGCAACTGCGTCTAAAAATGCACCTATGTCAATTTTTATGAAATAAAATGGCATTATTCATTTATTTAATATTTTCACGATTACGAATGACTACTCAACTGGTATTATTTTCTCATGAATTGTTATGTTCCTTGTTATGGCGGTGATGATTACGATAAACAATTAAAATCAAACATGTTCCTTCGTATTCTTTTGATATTGCATTATTCGATGTTTAGAGCATTATCTTTTATGTATTATCTTTCTTCCCAAGACTTATGCCATTCCTCTTTTGTTTTGTTACAATTAATTCGAGTTTTTAAGTTCTCAAAGAACAATTGCGAAAAGGTAAAGCTATAAAATTACTTCCGTGCCTGCTACGAACTGTGGATCTTTTAACGCGTTTTTCATATTCAATATCACTTGCTTCATCTGTATTCCCCATTTGAATTCAGATGACGATAAAATCTGCTGTCATCATGATGAATAAATTATTTACGCATATTGATTTTTAATCAACAATTCGAACCTTTCGTTTGGTTCACATTATGTCATAATTTGTATGTCGATGTTTTACTCGTTAAAATGACAACCATAGAGATTTATTAATTTGGTGGTAACTCTTTCCACATCTCCAGGCACTTTTTCCAATATTTTAAATTGAATTATTTCTCTTTGTCTGAATCAGTTATTAAAGACCTCCATTTTCAGATAGATTGTGGTAAAATATTAGTGGCCAATATGTGATATTGTTTTGTAAGTATTTTTCATTTTAAATTCTTTAATGAACTATCTCAATTGTTTTTCATTAATTCTTTTGAATATGCGACATTAATTGGACATAAAAGTTTACAAAAGTATGCATGAAAGTTTATCTTCAGAAGCGGATATTTTCTCCTTTATTTCCTGGCATTTTACCAGAGTAATCTACCGTTGATATGCGAATGTTACGAGAGCTTGAATTGACATCGATTCGCTAGGAATTGTCAATTTTCCCTTCATTCAGGAAGTTGATGAGTTGAAATTGGGCATCAATGCGTGTTTGGAGTTGGTCATCATTACAGTTCCGCCGCAATCAATTGTGAGAGTAATTAGTTTCTGGTACAGATTTATAAACGTGAATTTCATAAGAAAATGATTATGAAATCGAAGCCGAAAAGCTGTCACAAGTGTCATGCTGCTATTTTGAAAGCGTAGGCGCGGCCACTGTCAGTAACTATCCGACTGTCTGGGAGACGCACAGAAGCCAACGTTTCGGCCGATATGCTGCGATTGTCTTCTGAGCGTTTCGCCCTGAGCAAGGCCGCCGCATGACGGTCCAAACTTTGGCACCTGTGCCTAAGACGCGGCGACATCTGGTTGTTATTGCCTTCTTTAGGGAGCTCGATAAACACTTCATAACTTACCTGGATTGAAACAATCGAAGAAGGGAAATATGAAAACAGTTGAATGATGCTACATATTCTCTTATGTAAGGGATTATGGAAGGGGATTATGGGAGGGAAATATGAAAAGACGACTCGAGTCAACTTCACATCTAGTTAATTAGTAAATACGTAAATCTGAATCAATATAATTAGGTAAAAATAAAATCATGTATGTGCCACAGGCGTTAACTGGTTTTAATAGTCTCGGGTGACAAAAGCCCTCGAGCCAAAGAACCTCTCGATCATTAGAACCTTTACAACGCCCTTCGTGCATAAATAACTATAATATGAAAGCGTATTTAATTTCAAAGCATAACGAACCGTAAGAATACATTAAATGCTATTTTGAAGAGTATTTCATTGCCGCTGAATATGTACGGATTCTTTTTAGCCACAAGTTTGCAAAATTTGGTAATTTAAAAATACAGTTTTTGCTGATCAGATATGCAGGTGCGCTAGAATTAAACCGCTTGTCAAATGCGGTTGTTTGACATAATTTACTCAGTATCGAAACCGATGCGTCATTGGATTTCTACAATTTTCTCTTCGAATATACGTTTTAATAGAAATATGCCTTAGAACGTGACTATAGAATGCAAATTTTCTCTTCCAAATTTTAATAAGGAATAGACGTTAACTGTGAATTAAATTTTAACGTTTAAAAAACTCACGAAATATACTTTTCAGGGAGGAGGGGAAATTGAATCTTGCGTGCACTCGTGCCTCAGTGCATGATGCGTTCTTGACGGGCCGGGGCTTATCAGAACCTTCGCCGCTAACGATTCTCCCATCGTTTGGTTACGTTATCTCCCACTGCCAGAGCAAACTCTGAAATCGCCCCATTGCCCTCACCAACGCCTCTTAACTGTTGCGAAGAGATAAACTCCGTCAGAAAGAGTCACTGACCAATTACACACCACACTACTCAAATATTTATTTATTCTGAGACACTTACAATATACTATTATAATAAAGGTTTACAATACATACTTCTGTATTTGATTTCTTATTCAAGACAATTAATATCATTGTTTCTGTTAGTTTTGTTTTCCGATTAACTTTATCTTTCCGTTCCCAACATTAAAGCCTTCTCTCTCAATATTTCTTAAAAGTCTCGTAACTATGTACTTTTGGTTCTACATCCGTTTGTTAATCTTATTTGCATCTTTGCTAACTTTACACTCTAGATAATTAAATTTACTACATCTCTTCATAGTTTTTTTAGATCATAAAAATCTAATTAGTCTGTGGTACATCACATTGCAATTAGAATCAGTTTATACGTTTTTTGTTTGCATTCTACTGCTTGCAGTATTCTGTCATTTGGGACACGCAAGTGATGTTTGTATACAAAAGGTTAAAAGTATAACTGCTACCAGAGTAAACTGACCCCTGATCACGTGATTTATGACTAACCTAAATTGACATCAACTTTTTATTTGCCCACTTTTCTATAGACAGACGATCTTCTATTGACAAGCGATCCTCCCAATTTTGTATGGATATTGATATAGCTTTAACACGCTAAACACTTCAGACAACCTGCATCTGATCTCTCTTCCTTGATTTCTCGTTTCTCATATTGTTCCAAAATATACGAACTTTCATGCAATCATTCCATTTTATTTGCAGATAATAAACTTTGTTTATCTTCTCATTCTATCTCTAAACTCACCGCTCCAAATTTTCCGTGGAACAGGTGTCAGTTCTTCTGTTCGGCGCACAATCACTCCTTGCAATCACTGAAGATGTTCACGTCCCGGGAAAGAAAAATGGAAACCAAATAATATTTTTGCAAAATATGTAAATACTGTTATGTTGAGACAATATATTGTCCATCTAATAGAAACATAGACACTGTGCCAATTCCATACATTTTAAAAGTGGATATGCCAGTGTGGACCAATATTTAATTACACCAGAGCCAATAAAGCTCTAACGTAGGAAAGAGCGAGCCAGAGATGTTAAAGGGAGAAAAAAAAAGAAATACATATTACTCACTAGTTCAATATATCACTTTATTTGACAATAGAGAAATCAGCGTGATGGTTGACACTGCTTTTATTAGACAAGTTTATCAATGACAACTGTAAGTTTAGTGAGGCAAAGTCTCATTCTCGATTACAGTGAAGCACTTTGAGAGTAACTTATTGTTTTGTATTTAATTTGTTTGAGATCAGAAAAAGCAATTCCATACGCATATGTACTGCCAAAACGTGATAACATTTGCAGCGAGAATTTAAGGAGTAAGTCGAAGGGCACCTCAATACAATAATATATATTATATTATATATATATATATATATATATAATATGAACAATGCGAATTTATGTTTCAGGAAGAATAACGTGGAATGGTTGTTTATTGTTATTTAACCTCAATGTAGTGAGAAGAGTATACGACTCTTTCCAATTTTTTAAATAATATTTTTTATTCACTAACAAGAAAAGTGCCAACAAAATGAATTAGAGAACAGCATGTATCGGAGGGCCCGTGGGACGCGTGTTGAAACGGTACCTTACAGAATAACAGTTCCTACTTTCGAGATTAGGTGAAATGTGGAATGCGAATCGGACGTACTAAAAATGCATTAGTTATGGCACGAGAACATATCATTGAAGGTAGCGATGCGTCGTGCCTGATTGACATGCAGAAAGTGATGATAATTCATGTGGCGTAAAGCCGTTTAAAACAGATATGACCGAATAGTGAACTACCACTATAAGTCTTGTGCCCGACCTGACAACTAAAGTGGATAGAGCATGCCGTAAGTGACAATTGGAACATGAAGGCAAAGTGTTACAACTACTCACAAATGGAAATATGCGTGTTCTTTATCTTAGTTGCTTCAAAATTTCAATTGTGTTCTACACGCTCTACCCTGAGTATTCTTAGGAATATTACTTGTGTGTTTTGGTTTACAGAATACATGCTTTCTAATATATCATATTTAACTTGCGAAAATATAATAGAATATTATTTTTAATATTATATAATTATGTGTAGTTAGTTGAAATATAGTACTCGATTGTTTTAATATAATATAATAATATATAATATTTGATTTGCATATTTTGGAATTGATATTTAATATATGCAACAAATTATAGATAAATATCGTCGTTAATTTATACTTTTGTTGGTTGTTACCAGCTGGTTGACAGTGAAGAAAGGAACAAAAAAAAAAGTATGACGAGTAAAAATCAATTTAATTTTTTTGATGAAGAACTTGGGATTTTCAGTCATCTACAATTCTGATAAATGTATTAACGCTTGGAGTCTGTGTAATGTTCTGTTACATATCACGTATGCTTACGAGGACGTCTGAAAGCGTAAACAATATCGAATAACCATCTTTTGAAGGATTCTTCGATATATTGCACTTCATTTTCACCCGTTAAAGAGACCTGAAATGATTTGTCCAGTTGGATTACTTACATTAGCCTATCTTCTAATGAGTTACCTTTTTAACTCTATTTATGAAATGTCTCCCATCTAATAAATGTTCCTGTGACACGCAGGTGTTAAATCAGAGCTGGAACTAAACAATAGTGCCTTCAAAAGAAATAAACTAGCCAATACAAGTAAAGTAAAACAAAACCTAAATTTTTTTGTTATTTAAGGTCGCATCAACATTTAGGACATCAGCGACCACTATTGGATTTAACGTTATGGCAAATGTGAAGACAAGATGTGGTGATGATAGGAGGTGAAAGGACGAACACAATACAACAATGCCCAAGGTGGGACTCGAAACCGAAGTCCTTCAGTTCGAGTTCGCTACGGCACTACTGCCTTATAGGTCTCGGCAATCCGGACCGGCAAAACAAAATTTCTAAGGATAGGCAATTTGCAACGCATGCCTGACAAGTGGGTTGCATCCGGTCGAGTCGATTCTCGCATTATTTCTGTCACTTCGACACTTGCATGGGGATATTCATGTTATATTCAGCATCATCATCAACATCATCATTATCAATATTATTTATTCTGACATGCGTGTGCTCATTCGGGATTGAGATCTAAAATTATTGAAATTAGGAAATGGTTATGATATGTATTCTTCCTAAAAAGGAAGTACTGTCGTGAAGTACCTTTACTAAGAATTTTTAAGAAATAGTGCTTCATGTCTCAGCTTTCAATAATATTCAAACAACGTGCAAACAAAAAACGAAAGTTGAAGGTAATAAATTCAAACTCATGTGCTCACGAGCGTGAGGAAGAAGTGCAGGTGGTGCTCTGTTGTATCTTGACGAGAACGTATCCCCAGAGTTCGAGAGCTCATGATTTTTAATTTATCTTAAACATTCGTTTTTTAGTTTGAACGTTGTTGCAACAAGTATATTGAAAACTGAGATATGAGAGCACCGATTCACAAAATAATTTAGTATAAAGCATGTTTATTGTATACAGTTAGAAAAGTAGATTTAGAGGTGTATTATATTTCTGTTGATATTTGTAAATTAATATTGAATAATGTTGACAAAATCGAATTGTTTTTTAGGTAAATCATTTATACAATTATTTAATATGAAATTAAGGTTGCATATTTTCAATTCAGTTTTGAAAGATCAAATATCAGTTGCCATGTGCTTTGGAGATTGTTCTTCAATATACTATTATACGGAGCAATGTGGAGAAATACGATATACATTTTGACGAACAAATGTGTGCTTGTGATTATATTTTTCGAATCACCTAGAAACGTTTATATTCTTAACGATAGGCAATGTCTTCATTTATTACTCTCAATGATATCAAGCCAGGAAGAATATAAGTTCACCATTTACTCTAATGATCAAGAAAAACTTGACGATACTCGTATAAAAATGGGGATATCAATTCTAAACAATACAAATTTACATTCATGATCATTCATTGTATTGAAAATCATCCAATGCTTGTCAACTCAAAATGACACATTTCTTGACCAAGTGAATTAAAAAAATACGGGACACAGACCCACATAAAGTCATGATTTCAAAAAGATTCCCTTTAACCACTTTAAATCAGTTACTGTGCTTCCCCTCCAAATACCGTCCCTCAACATTATAACTGCCGAAATCAGTCAGCGCATGTATTCGCGTGTGATTGGTCATTGCAACACTACGAAAGTAACTCAGGACAGCCCCGTCAGCATACTCTGAGCGATATTAGAATTCGCGAACCTGAGGTGAAGTATTATTTCTTTATGTGTGTATTTCCTATATATACTTCAGTGACTTAAAAATAGTATTAGTGACTTCAGTGACTTAAAAATGGAAATATCTAGTTTATATTTGTAATACGTTTTCATTTTCTCAACGATACTAATTTTTAAGTCCAACTATATTAGCCATATTTGTATTCAGCCATTATACGCCCGTAAAGTGCAGTTTGCCCCGGCATTGTTAGATCCCGGGGCTCCTAGACGGTCACCCAACCAGGAACCCGCGATGCCTCAAATTCGCTTAACCTTTGTGACTTAGTTAACATAGTTATTGAATTCGGCTAGCGATCGTGGCTTTTCAGTAGAACCATTCGAACATTCCCTTGAATGACCTTTGGAAACAACGAAAACTCCGCTCAGAATGGCTGGGAACGGGATTGAACCCGGGGTCCTGAAAGCGAAGTCAGCGCGCTACGCCCCGAGCTACGTGTCTCAGTTCTTATCGATATATACTCTAATTCAAATGTTGGTTCTTTTATTCTCTATACCTTCGATGAAATTTATGTAAAACTGATATAAACTTGTATCACTAAATTATTGTTTCAATGTGAATCGGTCACAGGCGGTAGACCAGCGATTTTAGTTTACCATTACCGAAAGTTTAGAATATCTAAGTTCCCTATACTCAGAGTCGTCCGTAGGTACACGACAGCAGAGATCTTGCTTGAAAGACAGAAAGGAATATCATAAAATTTTTGTAGGTGTCCTCCGCAGAACCTTTTCGGGCACGACCTTGCCCCCCCTCCAAGGCCCCCCACGCATGGGTCTTAAAACAACGCACATAAAACCTGACAGCTCCGCCTGAAAAGAGCGCTCGCACTAACTGTGTTAAACTGTTTCGCAATATCTGTCAGCGCCTGCGAAAGAAGATAAACGAGGTGTGCGGAGACGGCGCGAGGGGCGAAGTTGCCCGAGAGCGTGGACGACTCGAGACAGGCGGAGGCGCGTTTGCCCTCAAGACTGCCGGGCGAACAAGTTCATTCAAAACTTGCTCTCTATCGAACTCCACGCCAAGTTGTGAATGACACAAGTTGAGAGAACGGAGGCGGCGGCAGCGGCGGTCTGGGAAGGGGCTGGGGCGGCAGGTTCGGCGGTTGTGGAGGGGCGGGGGAAGGCAGGAGGGTGGAGTGTATGGTAAGGGCAGCGGGTCCGGGAAGCGGTGGGGGTAGGGTATAAGTTTGACTGCCCCAGGGGACCGGTGGCAGGCAAGAGCGGGGCGAAGTTAAGGGCGGGGGCAGTGGGGAGCGGCAGGCGGAGACTTCAGATCGGCGGTTGCCGCGGGACGCGTGCGGGTGGTGGGGTGGGGCGGTGTGGGTCGATGGGGGGCAGAGAGGGGTGTGGCGAGGCAAACAGGTCGTCGGTTAAGGTGGGTTGGCAGGGGGCGGTGTGGGTCGGCGTGGAGGTCCGGCAAGGACAGAAGATTGGAGGTTAGAGGGGATGGCAGAGGAGGCGAGGGCGGGCATAGGGGACGGGGGTGGGGACAGCAGGTATTGCAGTTATGTGGAGACGGCAGAGGGATGGAGGAGCTTGGGCGGAGGGAGGCGGGGGAGAGAGCAGTGGCATTTGCATCTGTGGTGGAGATTCTCATTATCAGTTGACGGAGATGACAGCCCCTGTTGGTGAAGAGCAGTAACTCTGGAGAAGCGGTGGTATCGGGGGGAGAGATTGCACTATGGCGTCTGCTTCATATCGCGCGGATCTCAAGGCAATCGATCCAAGTGGAGTGCCTAAGGAGGGGGAATTAGGGGCATCAGAACATTCTTTATAAAAAAACATAATACAGCCTTGAACATTCAACTTCAAAGAAATTTGTTATTTTAATTCATATTGAAATGTTTGTAGTTAGTAATATCTTAAAGCTTGTAAATACGAATTTACACATATGATACTTATATTATTAGTTAGATAAAAAAATTACTCTATCAAATTATTATTTTGATATTTTTAACTGAGTCTTTAACGTTCTATTTCTGAAAGCTAAGGCACGGTGTGCTTCAAGAGTTTTCATCTCAGTCTGCCACCACCATATATTTCGCTTAGATTTCTCTTAAACTTCACTTTCTCTTCTTTCTTCCGTGCGATACTAGCCATCCGTTTCCTTCTGGATTCTTTTCTGAGACGTATGTTGTCACTTCCCCAAGGCATTGAAGCAATCGCTAATTACTCATTTTGCTTAGCTGCAGATTGGCGTGCAATTTTTATTACGAATGTTAGCATGCATATATTAGTATTAAATAGTAGCTTGCATATTTAATAATTAATTTCGATAGAATTGACGTTCTTCATAAATATAGTGTTATTACTAGATCATGAGGAAAAATGAAGTGCCTCATGAATTGAATTGA
Organism: Gryllus bimaculatus; assembly: GCA_017312745.1. Classification (NCBI taxonomy): domain Eukaryota; kingdom Metazoa; phylum Arthropoda; class Insecta; order Orthoptera; family Gryllidae; genus Gryllus; species Gryllus bimaculatus. The sequence continues at coordinate 1,351,758 of BOPP01000054.1, read as the reverse complement.
AGTGTAGTGTTGATTAGAATTGTGGGAAAATCACGTATTGAATGCGTTTGAATGTTTATATACGGTAAACACAAACATTTCGACTTATTGTAATTAATATATTATTTTTATTATTATGTAGGTATCTATTATTAACCAGTTGATAGAAATATCTATTGTTATTGGGTAGATAGAAAATCATGTGATATATAAAATTTTAAATAACTATATAAAGTTGCCATAAACATGAATTAGAATTATTGCTGTTATTATTATTATTATTATTATTATTATTATTATTATTATTATTATTAACTTACCACAATTTTAAGTTATGGTAATGTATAAACATCCCTAATGAAAACAGATAATAGTGTCCTACCATATGTTTCAAAACACCTACTTGCAGAAATAATAAATATCTATCTATATAAATATCAATATCATTTATTTCATTGTCAGCGTGTAAACGCAGGAATTCTGCAATTGCGCTGACTATGTGGCATTCTTATCTTGCGCGGAGGATATTTCCAAACTTAAGCTTAAACACAATTCCTTCCTTTAGTCTTTGAGTTTTTTAAAGTATCAGTTCTAAAAATATACAACCACTTTCTAAAGCGCCAGAGAATCCTTTTGGTTTTCTTCAGACTGGGTTTGCGCTTCCTCTTTTAATCCCCTTTTTGCGACTCTTTCTCAGAGATAGATTTTTCCACCACATTTCTTCAAAGGCCTTGTACTTTTTCTCACACAAATGGTTGTTTAAAGAAGAGATTTTTCAGCGGACAGACTGTTGGGTTTATTTCGGGAATTTAAACAACTTAAAGCAAACAAGTTTTACTTTTCTCACGGATATTAATTTTTGAACTTAAAAGTGTTGATCGATGTATTTTTATTCAAAGATTGATATTTTATATAATTAAATTTATTTATTAAAAGACAATAAATATACTCTAATTCAATCGATGTACTCTAACCGATATATTTAATTCAAATATTGATTCTTTTGTTCTTTCTAATTTCGGTGAAATTTACGTAAAACTGATATCAATTTGTTATCCATAGTACTTTTCTATTAAACGACTATTTTCGTATTGTTCTAAGTTCTTACACTCACAAGTCATTATTCAGAACAGCATAACCTGGAGGAGATTAAAACAGGATTACATTTGTGTAAATAAATAATTAATTGCTGCTATGGTCATTACACCTCTAAGTGCTGTGAATGTTCTTGTCACGGGAGATGGCGTTGATTTTCCGCTGGATGGAGAGATCCGGCTTCGATCTTCCTCGGCTTGCGGAGATTTTTCTCAACCCGGAATGTTCCACCAACGAGCCACCGCTCCGGCTGGGACAAAAGGAACTAAGCTCCCGACAAAAGTGGTAGTGTAGAGCATATAAGTGGTGTGTAATTAAGGGGTGATGATAGAACAAGAAAGGATCGCGCGCGGTCCGTGACCTGTATGTTAAGGTAATTCTCCGGTGAGGCGTTGATCGGATAAACCATTGGAAAAACTACCGATCAGAGCAGCCGGCCGCTGAAATTCCACTGCACCCAGCGGTTGAACTCGACCCAGCTATCTCACGTCGAGAATCTTGCCACCGTCGGGACTCGAACCCTACGGCAGAGGCCGTACCGGGACATGACGCCTTGAACTACCACGAGCGGCGTGCAATCTGGCGCGAATTGTTCTTGGTCCCGGAGCCTCAACGCGCCTCGTTCCCTCCTCTCGTTGGACTAATGGCCGACGCATTGTCGCGCGCGTGCTGTGAATGAAGGAGTCGGCCGCGTGCACGGCCGGGTGGCCGGGTGGCCGTGCGCTGCCGTGCTCCGCCCTACCGCACCGTTCAGCCCGGCGAGACTCTCCTCCACCCCCGCCCCCGCCCCCCGCCGCTTATCGCGCTATCGCGCCGACGCGGCGCGGCGCGGAGGGGAGGGGAGGGGAGGGGAGGGGACGGGCGTGCTTGCGTCATCGCGGAGGAGGGGTGGGGAGAGTAGCAGAGGGAGCGGCGGTGGCGTGGAAGTGGCAGAAAAAACCGATTGTGAGACTCGGCCGCGTGAGGTGTCGGAGGTGGGGAAAGTCGCTAAAGAGACAGGTGATGTGGGAGGGTGGCGATGTTTGGATGGGGATGGTTAGACAAGTCAGACTAGGTAGAAGAGAAGTAAATGTAATATAAAAGCGATTTTGATAAGAAAACATTGATGCTCAAATTAAAATATCGCCTCTGTTTTTGGATATCAATGATCTTAAATCTGGTTTAGCATCCTTTATTATCAGCGTTTTGCTCTGGGGGGCTTTTCATTCGACAGGTAACGTTTTTATTAATTTCATGATGAAGATTTAACAGACTAACAATAAAAATAGCAGCCAGATGCCTGAACGTTGATAGGTGATCACAAGGGTTCAGAGTTCCCTCTATTCCCCTTACAATGGCATGAAACGAAGAAGGGAGGCCCCACGCTTATTGCGCATGCGTTGACCGACTGCAAGGGTAATACGAGAATATACCCACTTCACCTGGTCGGCTCTCCGGTGAGGAACAGTGCGTCAGGTGAAAGAAGTAAAAATTTGGAACCATTTTTGACGAAATTTTGAAAATATTCGGGTTTTCATATAAAGAATCCCCAAATTTTAAAGAATGTTGTTCAAAATAGCAGCGCTTCGAGTAGAGCCTGATCGCCCGTGGAATATCCATTTTAAAAAAATCCTACGTATGGTTTAGATGCTAGTGGTGTTCACAGACCGACCGACCGAATCGGTTTTTCGGTATGAAGAACCCACAAAACATGGATTCTGGATACAGCCATGTTTGAGGATTTTTTAAAATTAAGAAACTGAATTTATTCCCCTTTTCGTTACCAGGGCCCTGTTTTAAATGTTTCTGTTCCGAAAGTTCGCCGTTTGTTCACGCAGCATTACATAACTTTCTCGCTACTGCGTATACGGTAGAAAGAAAGTAAAAACAACGTTTGCTTCGTACGAACACATGAATTGGCATCAGATACCTATTTCATTTAGTAACTTGCACAAAATTGTGATTCTATGCGCCTTTTCATTTCACAAAAAAAACAACAACAAAAAAACAACAACAATGAAACCGTAAATACGTCGAGATCAAGAAATTGGTATTCGACCATATATTTAAATGTTTAGATGATTTGGAAACATCGATATTTCGAAAACATCGATTTCAAGAAAAATGATGTCTCAAAAACATCGTTTTTTAAAAACATCGATGTTTCGAAAAAATTGATGTTTCGAATACATCGTTATTTGAAAACATCGATATTTCGAAAAGATCGATGTTTTCGAAACATCGATGTTTCGAAAATGAAGATAGTAGGAAGACGAGTGTAAACGCTGCATGCTGGATCCTATATGGTGGCGGCGAGGGCTTGAGTGGTGTTGGTGTGGGGGGCGACGGCTTGAGGAGGGTGGTGAACGGGGTGTGGAACGGTTCGGATGGGCGTCTGCGCTCGCCCCCCCCCCCCACTGCGCTCCGGGGCCTGGAGAGGGCGTAATGCGAAAGTCGTGTTGTTACTCAACTTCGCCGCACAACCGCTCGAGACCCGGGGGAAGTCGACGGTAAACATCGATAAATTCTGAATGATTTTATGAACAATGGCCGACTATGGGCGTTGATAACAAAAAACTCACCCTCTCACGGAATGTTTCTCGCCCTGAAGTGGACTTCAAATGAGTGTTTCAAATTTAGTGTAGAATGATTCTCTTCCGTGTTGTAATTAATTTTTTTTCATCGGCGAATGTGACGAATTACAACCACTTCCTCTTTTTTATCCAACATGAGGATATTAAGGCGATTGAGTGGTGTTTTAATTTTATGTTCTCAATGTTAATGTTATTGTTTCGTAGGTGGAGTTAATTTTAAAATTTTTAAACTTGTTCTCTATATTGGTGCATTAGTCACCGTATTATTGAGCTTATTTATATTCTGCAGTTTCAAGGAAAAGGCAAACATCTGCCTTGTGTCCAGTCTTTTTTGCAATGTCTTATATTTGCAATATTTTCTATTAGGAATTGTTTCGTTTGCATTATTTTTTGATAATGTTTGGTTGGCAATTCAATATTTTGGATAATCATATTTAAAATCCCTAATTTGAAGATTTAATTTTTAAAATTAAAGATTATAGTGCTGTTTCTTGATCTGTTATTTTACAGTTCCTCTGTGGTGACTTAAATCTTCACAATATTTTTGGTCATATTTTTTATTTCCATTATATGGTAGAAGTGTCATCAACAGATACAATGAGTTGACAATTCTCTCTTGGTGAGCATTAATTTGACGTTAGCAGTTTAAATTATGTAAATGGGAAGACTCGGTAGAGTAATATACTATTGTTACACAGAATAAGTCCCTCACGAATGAACATATGTTTGAGGTTATCCTATATGTCATAAATTATAGTAGTTTACTAAAGCTTAATGGTGACGGACCACAGCAGGTCATATTTAATAGTTTTGTTAAATGTGGATTTCGTTCATAGAGATATTTGTCACAATTTGTATTTGATGGTAAAAGTCAGATGGAAAGCTAATTAACTGTGTTTTTTTCTTTCATTTGAGTTACTCTCACGGTACTGTTCACTTCCCGTTTTTGGACCGACAAACCCCTGACCATAAAATGGTAAGTTAGCATTGAATTATTTTTATGATTGCATAACATACGTATACGATGTTTGCTTTTCGGAAATATTTAACATATTCACTGTAATAACAAAACTACTTGATCGAGCCAGAATTCTATTGAAGTTTTTATGAAGTGTATATACATATTTCTAAAGATAGTAGAATAGAGTTATTTTTCTAGCCTGTAGTTTCGCAGGTACGTTTAATTTTACGTATTCGCTTTAGCTACCTATCGCAGGCTAAATATAATACAGACGAACATTCATGCATCACTGGATCACAATCTGTTGAAGAAATACCGTATTTTTCGAACACTGCCTGTGCGAATTTTCTTTTAATAGTTACTTTTAAAATTCTCTGCACATCGTGAGTGAACAAAAATGCCAGAAAGGTTCATATTGAAAGACATTACTGATAAAGGAAACCAGTACATTCTTTCGAAAGGTTTTTCTCCTTCTCTGAGGAGCCTTTCACATCACTTTGTCGCCTTTGAATTCACCAAGAGTTCAGCTTGGGTCGAATATCACCTGAAAATATCTAAACGAACAATTGCAATACGAAAAGACATTGGAAGCGCGCGAGTAGAAATGAGCTTTCTAGTTCATTGTTTTCAACTTCCAAGGACACCTATCTACAAACTCGACTCTTTCCAATTGTGAAAGCTTTTTCGCAATAAATGTGAAAACATAAAAGTGCGAGTGATTCTGTGCAGACTCAAGGACATGAAAACCTCTGACGATTTTTTCGTGCATCGCTTTCGCCCTCTCACACTTATTGTTTTTCAACAAGCAATATCGTTGACCTGGTTCTTGGACTTTTCATCTGTTGCGTGGGGTAGTGATGTCAAGAGAGCCTTTTGGCATCAGGGACTTTCAACTTCCATGTAGTGGTGGAAACAATTACATTTGCATGATTTACCCTTTACCCCACTGGCAGAAACCAAAAGACAGACTGCTGTCAACGTTATTGAGCTGTAACGCGTGGGCCGGTAGGACAGAAATAAACGCTCCCGAAACGCCTTAGGTTGCTCAGGGCATCAATTAATGCCACTATAGTGTCGCTGTTTAGCGGCTGGCTGCTCGAAGGACTAGTTTTTCTTGGTTTCTCCGATCAACGTCAGGCGAATGCCAGAGCAGTACCTCAACGAAAGGGCCAGGACCGTGCAAGATCAATCATTCCCCTTCATTTGTCCTATCAACACTTTTTTACACACTTTTATGCACTATACTACCACACATGTTACGAGCTCTGTCGGGAGCTGAAACCTTAGAAAGTGCTCTGCTGATGGGAGATACCTGGTTGTGAAAAATCCGCAAGCTGACAGTTTGGTCGGCGTAGGATCTCGCCATCCAGCGAGGGGATATCAACCTCATCACCCCCCCCCCCGGGCGATAAAACATTCACTACACTTACGAGAATCACTACCTCAGCAACTGACTCTTGCGAAATCACTATTCAATCAATCATTGACAGGGCTTGTTCTCTCAAGTATGTCCTTTCGCAGCCATGGCACACATATACATGCACCTTTGAACCCTCGCAAAATGGATTTGATTCTTTTGACACAGATTTTCTTATCTAAAACTATCGGCACTACAGTATTCAATGTATTAATTTCCTAAAATTTTGAAATTTCAAAACTATTCACGGGAATAATTTTTAAACGAGTTTTAGTCACATACAAAATAAAAGTGCTCACATTTCAAATAATGTAATTCTAAAGCGCTAATGACATGTTCGAAGTGTTAAATGTTAAAGCAGTGTGGGCACTACATTTTTTTAGCGAAAAATTGCGGAAGAAAAGCCGCGGAATCGAATAATTGATTATAGTTCCGTCCTTTGTTTTGGACACATCATGTTTATGTATTTTTCTTATTTCAGTACACTTTTTATGAATCGATTACCCCGCAATTGTAGACTAAATCAATATATACTAAAACAATATCACGCTTTTTATCAACGAGTTTTGGAGCGTCAGTAGTTTTATACCTACTTTTAAGTTGGTTGAAAGATAAGTGTTCTGTAGGAAGGAGAGGAAATAGCGGAATGAGTGAAAATTATTTTGTGTTTTATTCCTTTGCTGCTATTCCTTCCAAAAACGAACAAACAAACAAGCGATAAAGTTTAGCCAGAGTGAGATGTAATAATGAAAATTCGACACTGAGGATTGTGAGTATCCAATATTACGAAGAGTTAAGTATTGAATAATAAGTAATGGCATTATGGAAAGCAAGTTACTTATCACACCGCCTGCATTATTTTCTATGCATTTATCGAAATGTTACACAATTCATGCCATGAAAATGGCAGGTGCAAAGGGAAATAACCATTGCTGTTTTATGCCATATCCCTCCCAAATAAAAGGCCAGACATTTAAAAATACATTTCCCTTACAATTACTTGCAGCTTTTTAAAAACTGTTCCGCATTCACGTTCATTAGATTTCCTCTGCGTACAGATCATTTTCACATACACAATTGTTCCGTTATGAGAATTCAGCTCCGGCATGTTTTCTTCGGTGCCGATCTGGATGAGAGCCGAGCGGGGATAAGAGCGTGAACCGACCCAGCGCTTTGATCCGAAGGGTCGCGGGTTCAAGTCCCGTCTTTGGCGTCGTTGTTTCTTCCTCGTCTCTCATGTATGTGTTGTGGCGGGGGGCACGCGTTCTGCTGACCCCAGATCAGAGAAGCCCGCAAGTGTGTTGGTGTCTAGTGTATGGTCGAAAAGGCGTCTCATCGCGATGTGAAGGCGAAACGGCTGTCGGTTTGAAAAAGCCCTAGGAAGAAAGTGTTTTCTTCAGCTCATGTTCCGATATAGAAGCGATTGCTCTGTTTCAATATTGCAGAGTTGAGGCGGAAGGCATAGGGGCGGGGCGAGGCCGGGTCGACAGAGGTTGGGGCGATGGCGGGGAAAGACGAAGCCGTAGACAGCAGGAGGGTTTCCCCTCATGGTATCTCCACCAGAGAGGCAGAGCTCCAGCAGGGTCAAGCACTTAGCTCTCAACTGCCCGCCCGGCATTTCCGATAGTGCAGTGTATGTGTGCATACGTAAATTAAGACTATGAATCAAGAATGAAAAAAAAGTCGTACATTTTCTGTGACCCGTTTGTTAAGGTACTACTCCGGCATTCTCCTGGTAGTCTCTTAAGGAAGCACGGATACCGTTAAGATCATCCGGCTGAGGATATTTTTGGCCCCGTCCGGCTGGATTCGACCTAGCTGGAGTAAATAGAAGACGCTGCTGTGTGGGTGGGAGCGAGGTACTTTCCAGCCAGAAACGCCGCCGTGGCAGGTGCGGGTGTCGGCGGTGATCTCCCCCTCCCCCTGTATGACGAGATGCGGCGCCCACCTACACGTCACCTCCTAGGTTTTCCACAAGCAAGTATCTCCCACTAGCGGGGCACTCCCCCCAGACTGGAGAAGGCCTAAGCTGATGGTTGGTTTCTCCTAATATGTGGTAGTGCAGGTACTGTAAATGGAGGAAGAGGTAGGAATGATCGCGCGCGGTCCGTGGCTCGTTTGTTGGGGTACTGCTCCAACATTCGCCTGCTGATCGGAGAAACCACGGAAAACTACCGATCAGAGCTGCCAGCCGCTAGTATTCTCTTCCAGACAGCGGCTGAATTCGACCTAACTTAAAAGCTAGTGTCGAAAATCCTGTCTGATTCTCTGATGTCTGTCTGGCGTCTGATGGAATGGTCGTATGGACACTTCGTGACACTCCCACCGCGGAGCGTAAGTCCCTAGGACTTCCCGGTCGGTGCCCTCAGCCATCTCAGCCCGGTGGCGTGGCGGGGAGGGGGCGGAGGGGGCGGGGCTGTGAAAGTGGGCGGATGAGTGCGCAGGCGGCTCGGGGGCGTCTGTCGACTCCAATTTGGCTGCGTGGGAGGCGCGGCGCCACGCCCACTTTTTCACGAGGCAACCCGCGCAATTCCGGCGAGGGCCGGGCGTGGGGGGCGCAGGGCGTGGAGGGGTTCGGGGAGGAGTGGCGGAGAGGATGATACAAGAAGGGGGTTGGCCTGGCGGGACGTGGCGTTGCGTGCTCAGGCGATGGAATGGGCAGCAGGGGCGGGTGGCGGAGAAGAACGCGCAATGGAAGGGTGGGTAGTGGGGGTGGAGGAACGGGCAGTAGGGGGTTGTGGTAGCAAGAGGTGGTACGAGGAAGGTGGTGATGGGGATGGGTGGTGCAGGGATGGTTTGTGGGGGTAATGCCGATAAAAGGAATGGTGTTGGGGACGGATGTGGTGGCGGAATGAAGTATGTGGCGGGACCGGGTGGTGGCGGGAGATGGGTGTGGCGGAGAAACGATGGTGGGGCAGAACAGATCGGTGGTGGTGGGGGACAGATAGTGGTGGCGGGAAATTGGATGTGGGGGGAGATAGGCGGTAGGTGGCGAGGCGGCAGGGAATGGGGGCTGGTGGTGGCGGGTGACGATGTTGGCGTGCTAAAGGCGGGAACAGATCGTGGTTGTGGGGACAGATGGTGGTGGGGTGGCATGGATAGTAGTGGGATGGGTGGTGATAAGAATGCGTGGTAGCGGGGATGGATGATGGCGAGGACAGGTGGAGACGCTCGGATGGCGATGACGGGAGCGGAGGTGGCAGAGGCGGACAATTTTGGCAGAGATTATCTGTGACAAATGTGTCTGGCGATGAGGGGTGGTGCGTGGCAGGGACGGGTAGAGTTGGGGTTGGGCTGGTGGGAACGCGCAGGGCGGGGGCGGTGCTGGGTCGGGCGCCCCCTGATTCATGGCGGGGGTGAAGGGAGGGCCGAGGGGAACGGGGAGGGGGAGGGGCCCCCGGGGAGGGCGTGCGAGGCGGCTTCTCCAAACTTCCCGCGCCCGCTGCTCGCTCTCCGGCAAAGAAATTCCCAGTGCTCCCAGGAATCTCGCGTTTTCACTCACAGCGAAATACTTCACCCTTTTCCATTTCATAAATACTTCATTTCTTCGCTTGGAAGGACAAGATTATTATTCTCTGTCTCCTATTATCTTTATTTCTACGTTGCAAGCACACAAATGAAACGTAGGAAATAAGACGCCGTGCTTCAAATTATAAAATATTATATATAAAAAAATAAGATGAACACTTTTTTGAACGGGATACTTATGTCATAATATTCAGTTAGAAATATTTCCTATTTTCCACTTTTGATTCCGAGTATTTAGGACCTCATCTGTTTATAAATAATACAAAAATACAGAAGTCTCGTATGTTGTCCTTGTACCGTAATTATGCACAAAAGTATTAAGCAGGACGTTTTATACTTATTAAATTGAGGCGTGGCTAAAATGTGTGAACTCGAATTTCTTGCAATCACGAATTTTATATCTCTCCCTTCGTTTTCCATTGAAGATACTTTGAGCTACGCGTATCTCTCAGGTTTATGTATGTCATTGTTTGGGCAGAATTAGTCGACGAACACCTGTACCTTCAAAACTGACTTACACGCCTGATGAATTAATATTTATGCGATGTGGGGTGTTTCCTTTAATGTTGTTGCGATGGAAGAAACACTGAACGTTTTCGTCGCAATTAGGCGGATTGTGTGTAATCCTTTTGCTTTAAATAAATTACTAACATTGTAAAATGAGAGAGCATTTAAAAGCCATATTGCGTTTATATCCAGAAATCATTGCTACGGACTTCTTTCGTCGTCCTAGTTTGTCACATTTTCATTCATTTCCAAGACATTTAAAAAGACGTCTCAAAAAATGATTATTAGCAAACTTTGACTTTGTGAGGGAGCTGGAACGAAGCTTCAAATTTAGCGAAATATTACTCGAACGACAAACCTACTACAGTAGTAATAATATGAATTATATTTAATTATAATAATAATGTATTAATGATATGAATAATGGCAACAAACGAATAACAATAATATTAATTTCATTGACTCACCATTGACATCTACAAAATATAATAATGCTCCTTTATAAAATGAAGGCAATGAAACAGGCACAACTCTTACGGGAATATTGACCTTAGCAGTAGATGCTCCCGGAAACAATAATACCAACCAATCAGATATAAACCCAGCCCTTTCGTGACTCGAACAGAGCACCCCGCAGTCAGCGACGCTGCAGGGGCAGCGGTTGTTGTCGCGGAGCCCCGGGGCCGGCGCGTGTCTCGTTCGCGGTGGAAATGTTCGCGCGAGAGCGCGCAACGTAATATCCGACCCTTTGCAGCAGTGAGAAAAAGCCTCGCAACACAGCAAAGAGTAATGCGGCTCCATCGAACCAGAACAAACATCTCGGATGGATGTGCCTCGTCTCTGACCTTTAAAGCAAATTGAAATATTTTTTCGCTCCGAAAAATTTCGTTGTGTTATTGAGTGCTTGGCTATGTTGAATGTATTGTTTTAGTTGCCTTTCTGTGTAATGCCCGAGTTCTGAAAGCACGTCCATTTTCACGTACTTGCCATGGAATAAAGAGATTTCGCAGGAGAGGGAAAATAAGAACGTCCTACTCAAGTTTTCTTCTTCTTCTGAACGTGTTACCAAATAAAATATTGGCTTTGATGTTACTCTTTGACTCCGGTTATTGTGAACGTCCTGGGACTAACATTTTTGGTTCACTTTATCAGAGGTTAAATATATCCCACGAAGTCAAAATTAAATCGAATTTCACTGCATTTATTGATTTTATTAATATAGAAATACTGCTGAGTACATCAAGTGAACAAGGTGAACATTTCACTACCCTTATTTGACCTTAAAAAATCAATTATTTTCAATTATTTTCTTCGTACATTTTTCATCAGATCCTTCTCCAGAGCTAGTAATCTCTTCATGCTTGATTCTGCATTGTTCACGGTCACGAAGCATCGTAACGTTGTCTTCAAATCTTTCAATGCCTTTGCACTCTTCCTCCCACTCTTCCAAGGCTCTTTTACTCGCCTAATAACATACGAGCGGGATGGCGCAAGCGGCGAATGAGACTGATGGCTTCTCCGCGCGGCGCCGCCAGAGTGCGTGGCTGTGTCAGTGCCACGCTCTCTGTCGCCTTCGTAGAACACCCCGCGCTTTGTCCCTCTGGATCTCAAGCAGCATCAAGCTTGAAACTGAAGCAAACAATCGCGCGTCGCCGCCGCTACTAGTAGTCCACGCAGGACAAGACCTTTGTTTCCTCCTTGAAACTGAATGACATAAGGACATCAGTAAGGTCCCCATTTGGGTACAGCTACCTACACCTGTAATTAGGATTCTTCCATTATGACCTTTGGTCGTCGATATTTTTTTCAAGTGGCCTAGTCTTCCAAGTTGAGGTACTGAGGCAACATTTTATTTTCCTAGGGGGAAATAATTTCCAGGAAGAGGTATTTCCGTTCACTATAGACGAGGTTCAGGTCCACTTTAATCGAATCTTCTTATGCTTATTTGTAATGTAAGTGAAATGGCACGTGACTTAAGTTCACCATAACCGAGAGTTCATTATATCTCAGTTCACTATAACTGTACAATATATGCTTTGATGTTTGAGGGGAAAACGTGTATACGTGTTAGAAGGTAACTATGAGGAAATCTATTTTGAACGAGTTTGAACTACGCACTATTTAAGCGACATGAACACTATCCACATCAATCGAAATGGTTCTTCGATCGAATTCTCAGATCAAAACCAGGCATGTGGTGGAGTAGTACCCTAAAAGACGAGCTACGGACCGCGCGCGATCTTCCCTTTCTCTTCTTGGTTCTTCCCCTGATCCTCACACTCACATGCACTTTTCTTATCCTAACCTCACCCTTTACGTACACAGACATACACTAACATTCACTACACAACCACACATGCCGGGAAAACAGTTGAAAGCTTAGATCTTGTCCCGGCAGGGGCGGTGTCCCGCTGGTGGGAGAAACTGGGATGGGGAAAACCCCACAAGGCGACTCCGCCAACCAGCTGGGGGGAGATAAACGCCACCTCCCCACAGATACTACACTTACGGGACGGATGACCTTAGCAGTTGACGCGCCCGTAAACCGAAATCAATGAATTAATCAAGTAACAAGAGTAAAAAAATCCTACCGCTGTCGGGTTACAGCCGGTTGGCAATTTGCATCCCCAGTGCCCTCCCGCCCCTCCCTTTCGATCCTCGCCCTGGGGGGGGGCGGCATTCATCCCTATGCGCGTCACAGCGCCTGAAAGGGCCCGAGAGGGCCTGAAAGGGCCTCGGATTACGACTTCTTCGAGCGCGGGGCGGTGACTGCCAGCCAGCCTCCATGCGACAGAAATAGTTGCGCCCGCCCGCCCGCTCTAAATGCTTTAATGCCGCGAAATTGGACGATATTTTTGTAAGATTAGTGTGTTCCAACGAGAAATTGCGTGCGGCTAAAAACAGATTTAACTGTTGAACACACGGAGGGAGAGGGTGCACTCTGAGAGGTGTTGACATACATGTGAGAAACTGTCAAAATTCTGATAAAAATCACTACGACAAAGAACAACAACTGAAAGAATCACAGAGTGTCGCTAATTTACCGACCTTGATATTAAAAAAGCTACCGGCGTTTTTTGATTTAGAAAAAAATATTATTAGTCAGAATTGTTGTCTAGTAAAAATAATGGGTTGTAACGCTGTGGCAGAAATCGGCGATTTTTCGGAAGAATTATTGGGCTCCTAGTTATGAAAATGTAGAAATAACTTGCCTAACGTGACCGCCACCAAACTGATGTCGAAAATCGCTTACCATCAGGACTGAAACGGCCTCTTGGCCAGAGTCACTGGAGAGGTATCGGTAATCAGAGTTGCCAGATGCTTCGTACAAACATCCGCCGTTAGATGGCTGGAAATTCCGCCCAAAAAGAAAATTTAACTTTCCAAACTTGAAATTCGAATTTGCATTTAAAATGTGTTTGAAGGTATTTTTCAGGTAGTAACCCTATGAAATGCTTGGTTAATTTTAATTTTTTGATAATTTTTGGTGGATTGTATCTCAACTTAACCGCAAGATTCATGGATAGGGTCCACCTCAGCAAGTAACCTGACAACTTCCACATGATTTTCATCGCTACCCGCTTCCAAGTCCTGTGTTTGTAGTCTCGGTTCTGCTGTTCGCAAATCCATCTGTTTGGTAAAACGCTCAAACATAACTGAATAGGTTAATAACCCAAGAGATTGAAGCGATCTAAAATAAACATCTGTATATGTTAAATGTTCGTTTTGTTGGTTTGAAACCAGTGAAACAATATTTGAATACTTGCTGAAATATTAAATACAATATTATTTCCATGAAATAAAGAAGCACAATAAAATATTTTAGTACATGTCTTATATATTAATTACTTCGTGATTCCAAAAGTAGACTTATTTTAAATGGCGTGTTCTTAAGGCTAAATGACCCGACACTAGTACAATTTGTAGCCACCACGTGGCAGAAAAAAAATCAGTAAAATTTTCTTTACCACTAACGTCTGTAGCGATAACGATCTGTAAACGGCATTTGCCGTTTTCGATCGGCATTTGCCGTTTTTCGCCTGTGATTCGATCTGTAAACGGCATTTGACGTCTTTTTAAAATAGAATTTACGTTACGACACCCTTTTTCCGAAAATCTAACAAAAACGCGAATTTGAAATTAGTTCTCAAACTTCCGAGAACAAATTTAAAATTTGATCCCAGCAAGTCGATCAAGTGGGGGATCCACCCAGCAAATCGATCGAGTGGGAGATCGACCCAGCAAGTCTATCAAGTGGGAGATCGACTTAGCAAGTCGATCAAGTGAGAGATCGACCCAGCAAGTCGATCATGTGGGGGATCGACCTCTCAATCGATCAGTAGTGGAATCGATCCAGCAAATCGATCAAGTGAGATCGAACCAGCAAGTCGATCAAGGGGACGATTCAGCAAGTCGATCAATTGGGGGTCGACTCCAGCATGTCGATCATTGTGGAGTCTACTCAGCAAGTCGATCAGCGGGATCACCGCAAGCGCGATCTAGTGGGATTGACCCAGCAAACCAATTAAGTGGGGGATGTACCCAGCAAGTCGATCAAGTAGGGATTAACCCAACAAGTCGATCATGTGGGGATCGACCAGCAAGTCGATATGTGGGGATCGACCCAGCATCTATCATGTGGGGGATATCCTTGCAAGTCGATCAACAATGATCGTCCAGCAAGTCGATCAAGTGAAGGATCGTCACAGCAAGTCGATCATGTGGATCGACCCAGCAAGTCATCATTGGGGGATCGTCCTCTCAAGTCCATCAGTACGGTGATGGACCCAGCAAGTCGATCCAGAGAGAGATCGACCCAGCACAGTCATCAAGTGAGAGATCGACGCAGCACGTCGATCAAATGAGGGATCGAACCAACAGTCGATCAAGTGAGGATCGTCCCAGCAAGTCGATCAAATGGGGATCGGACCCAGCAGGTCTATCATGTGGAGATCTACTTGCCAAGTCGATCAACTAATGGATCGTCCCAGCAAGTCTATCAATGAAGGATTCGTCCCAGCAAGTCGATCAAGTGGGGGATCGACCAGCAAGTCATCATGTGGGGATCGACCTTCAAGTCCATCAAGTAGTGAGTCTACCCAGCACGTCGATCGAGTGAAAGATCAACCTAGCAAGTCGATCGATGGGAGATCGACCCAGCAGGGAGATCAAGTGAGGATCGAACCAGCATCGATCCTCACTTGATCTCCCTGCTGGGTCGATCTCCCACTCGATCGACTTGCTAGTGATCTTTCACTCGATCGACGTGCTGGGTAGATCCACTACTTGATGACTTGCAAGGACGATCCCCCACATGATCGACTTGCTGGTCGATCCCCCACATGATCGACTTGCTGTGACGATCCTTCACTTGATCGACTTGCTGGGACGATCCATTAGTTGATCGACTTGCAAAGAATATCCCCACATGATAGACTTGCTGGGTCGATCCCCCACATGATCGACTTGCTGGTCGATCCCCCACATGATCGACTTGTTGGGTTAATCCCTCACTTGATCGACTTGCTGCGTCAATCCCCCACTAATTGTTTGCTGGGTCAATCCCCACTAGATCGGCTTGCTGGGTCGATCCCCGCTTGATCGACTTGCTGAGTAGACTCCCACATGATCGACATGCTGAGTCGACCCCCCCAATTGATCGACTTGCTGAATCGATCGCCCACTTGATCGACTGCTGGTTCGATCCCTCACTTGATCGCTTCTAGATGATTCCCTACCTTGATCGACTTGAGAGGTCGATCCCCCACATGATCGACTTGCTGGGTCGATCTCTCACTTGATCGACTTGCTGGGCTATTGTTCCGCCTGATCGACTTGCTGGGTCGATCCCCTAGTTGATCGACTTGCAAGGTAGATTCCTCGCGTGATTGACTTACTCGGTCGATTCCTCACATGATCGACTTGCTAGGTCGATCCCCCACATGATCGACTTGCTGGGGCGATCCCTCACTTGATCGACTTGTTGGTTCGATCCCTCATTTGATCGACTTGCTGGGCCATTCTTCCATTTGATCAACTTGCTGGGACGATATCTCACTTGATCGATAGCTGGGTTGATCTTTCACTTATGGATTATGGTTGGCTTAACAAGTATCATAGTTGGCTTACAAGAATCACGGTACGCTTAACAAGGATCAATGTATGTTCAACAAGGATATTGGTTGGCTCAACAAGAATTTGGTGGGCTCAACAAGGATAATGATTGACTTAACATGGATCATAGTTGGTTCAACTAGGGTCATAGCTTAACAAGGATCATGGTTGGCTTAACAAGGATATTGGTTGACTGAACAAGGATGTGGGTTGGCTCAACAAGGATATGGATTGGCTCAACAAGGATATTGGTTGGCTAAACAAGGATATTGGTCGGCTCTACATGGATTTTGGTTGTCTCAACAAGGATTTTGGTTGCCTAAACAAGGATCATGGTTGGCCAACAAGGATCATGGTTAGCTCAAAAACTATTATAGGTGGCTCAACAAGGATCATGTTTGGGTCAAGAAGGATATTGGATGGCTCAAAATTGTTATTGTTTGGCTCAAGGAGGATATTTATTGGCTCAACTAATATATTTGTTGGCTCAAGAAGAATCATGGTTGGCTGAACACTGATTTTGGTTGGCTCAACAAGGATAGTGGTTGGCTCAACAATGATAGTTGTTGGCTCAACAAGGATATGGTTGGCTCAACAAGGATAATGATAACTTTTTCTAGAAAATCCACTTTTTTATAAAACAAAGAAAATGGAAGGGAAAACACGCTCCAAATGCAAGCAAACATCTAGGAGTTATCCAATTGCATCATTACCCTTTATTAATTTACGTAGTCTGTATGATATGTCTCACCAGGAATTATTTATTCTCTTCAAAATTATACAAATATAACAAATTTATTTTATATCAAAATAACTTACCAAGTAAGCAGGGATAAATCATGATTCATACTATCTTAATTCGATGCTTGTTGCGGCGTTGGAGTCAGGATACAGCTCGCCAGACCGCTTTTTTACCACTTTTTTTAAACTTTGAAGTTGTAGGCTTCCTCGGCCAGAGTCATGTGCATGATCTTGGCTGTCCGGGTGACGCCGCGTCGAAGATTGCCAACGTTTCGACCATCTTGTCGTGGTCTTACCATGTCCATACCATCAGATGTATGGGCATACCAGACCTGAGGAAGACCACGACAAAATGGTCGAAATGTCGGCCAAACAGCCTTCGACGCGACATCACCCGGACAGCCAAGATAATGCATTTTTTAAAATTTGTCCGAAAGTACAAAAACATTTTTAAAATTAGCTTCTGCTATTTTACGTGGGAAAAGAGATTCACTAGATGAACTCTTTAAAGCAGATAAAAGTCGTTTTGAGATCAACAATCGAGTTGTAGGATAAAAGAGCTCGTGCGTATACTCCGCTCAATTTTTACGGTATTTGACAACGGAAGATCTTAGACCAAGGTGGAGTGATAACACAAGACCTTAGAAGTAAAATAAATCTAAAATAAGATGTGAGGAGATGGAATAATGCTGATATTTACACAATTAGTTCCTTTTAAAAAATAGTTAAAAATCGAAATCAATATTTTGAGTAATGCATCAAAAAATTTTAAAATGGTATTCGAATGAAGACTGAAATATGTGAAAAAGATAGTTATGTACTACTATTACAGACCGTTTACCTTGGTGTGTAATAGTAGTATAGAATCTCTTGTTTGATATCCGTGGAAAAATAGATTGAGATGCAAAGTGACGAACGCATAAACCTAGTGTGTGGCTTGCGTGTCCCGCAAGTCTCGCCTCCTCCGTCGGGCCTGGCCGCGCCGCCGCGGTGACAGAGGGCCCACAACGGACGGGTGGGTGACGCACCGTAGCAGAAGGGTAGGAGGGGCGAGGTGTTTTCGTAAATTTCACTTTACGACGCTCCTATTCGTCCGATTTGCATGATTGTCACGGCGTTGGATTTAAGAAGCATGTCGCCATCGCGCTATAAGGCCACATTTTTAAATTTGTTCTCGGAAGTTTGAGAACTAAGTTCAAATTTGCGTTTTTGCTAGATTTTTGGAAAAAGGTCATCGTAGCGTAAATTCTATTTTGAATAGGCGTCAAAATCCGTTTACAAATCGAAAATCGGACCATTGGCTCAGACGTTATCAGTAAAGTAAATTTCCCTGTGATAGTGCTGCGATCTATTGAATTTTCCTACAAGTATTTTTCGGTGCATTTAGCCTTAAATTAACTGCAAGTACTGTCAATGTGGTATATACTTATGTTGTACACAACAAAGACTCTATGAATTTTAGACCACATTCTATACTAGAGGTCTAAAAACTAACAATCTCACGTCTCAAAGTAATTTTTAAGAAATTAACAAAAGATTGATGAAACATCAGGCATAAAGTAAAAAACTAAAAACATCAAACTCACTCTCAACGTTGTTGTGCTTTTTCAAAATTTCGTCGTAATCTGAAAACTCGCCCAACACCGCACATGTTTTTATGTATTTCCGCCCGTTGGGCGATATTTCGTAAAATCAATGTTTGTACCGCGAGAGAGAGATGTTTTCCAAGCAGAATTCCGCTTAATGTGGCAACCCTGTCGGTAAGACTCACCATGAACTAACAGTTGTTGCCCGTCAATTAGGGCACTACACCTGCATTCGCCAGGTATTGGTAGGAATACAACGGACATCTACCGATCAGAGCAGCTGACCGTTAGAATTCTCTAGACAGCGGCTGAAGTCGACCTAGCTAAAGCAAGTGTGGAAAATCCGCCGCTGTTGGGATTAGAATCCTAGGACCTTCCTGTCCGAGTCGTTACAGAGGCGCCGGGAATGCTGGCTGTGAGTTGAACTCGGCCAGTGCTACATCCCCACCCCCACCTAGTCCTCACTGCCTCCTTCACCCCCACTTGCCTCGCTCACCCCCTCCTGCGCCGCTGCCGAAAGGCAGAGCTAATTCGGCACCGCACCGCGGGGGGCAGCACAGGCGCTTCGCTGCTCAGGGCCTTCAACTGTCCCTAATTCCGCCCTTGTCTGCTGAGAAACCACAACAAGAAAGTGTAGATGACCTAATAATGGGGGTGTGTGAGCTACTTAATCAAATGTTAATTAAAATATCTACCGCGAAAGATCAGACACAAAGAGGGAAACGTTGGGAATTTGGATGTGCTCAATATTTCATAATTTTTTATTTTATTTCAAGAAACGTTATACTTACTGCCTTTTGTACAATTTTTTTTGTTTCTCGCGAACTAAGAAACGTAATAATATTAAAATAATGTAATGCTTCATCGAAAAATGGCGATTATTCAACATTTAAGATCGTTTTGAGGGATATTGGTACCAAAAAAGTTAATAATTCTCAATCGTATTGATAGTAAATTAGAAAAATACCCGGCGTTGCCCAACTTTCTTCATATCCAATCCTTGTGAAAGACGCCAAAGATAGATTTTTTATAAACCACAATGTATTATTTTTAATGTACTTGGTTCAAATTTTAATAAAACACAGTTATTTCCTTTCATTTTCTTTAAAGAACATTGCTATTTGATTAAAAATGTTTATCTTACGCATTGCTACTGGCCTTTCGCGAATCAATTAGGTACCAGATCTGCTGTATCGCTGCTAGCCTGTGGCGGAATGTATTAAAGAAACCTGTTCTTAGCGAACGGCAAAAAATAACGTTCGTGGTGCATCTCCAACATGTTATTTAAATTATTTATAATTCGCATTCTTGTTGTATTAATCTTCACCAAACGTTGCAAGAACATTGCGACAATCCTAAAGAAGATGCTGTAAAAATTGTTATGTATTCGTTCACTACTTTTTATGGTACGATGGCTGTTACACGTCGTTGAATTCACTTTTATTAGCTTCGATGACAGCGGCTGAGGGTCACAGACCAAGCAAGAATAAATAAAAACATGTCCTATGTCAAAATCCATTGTTGGGGACCAGCGCCGTCTCCGAGGCTACCTCCCCAAGTGACGTGGTGGGACAGCAGGCGCCGAACGGTGTGTGTTGCCGCCCAGCTCCCAGGGGGGAAGGAGTGAGCTGGTGTGAGCTGGTGTGAGCTGGTGTGAGCTGGTGCGACTTGGTGTGACCTATCTCTCTCCTGGCAACGGGAGGGCGGCCTTGTGAAAGACAGACTGCTGAGAACAACCAGCCGGATCCTGGAGGTATACCAGGCGTAAATAACGTTAATGACTTATGCTCAATTTTTCATTATCACTTTTATGAGTTAAATGCCTCTTTTGTTATAAGAAAATCTACGTTGTACATTGCCATAATTTGAATGGTCTTTCAAACAACTGGTTCTTTGTGTTACGTGTCTGGTCAGAATTATTTATTGCATTATTTTTCTTTCAATATATAATCGTTTCGTTTCTCCTTTATATCAGTATTCTTTCCTCTTCACAATTTAATGTGATACTCATAAAGAACACTTTTAATATTATATTTGCATTTTAAAACGGTTTAGGTGTAAAGCAGAACTTTGTTTGCTTCCACTGTTATCGAATTCCATTGTTGCAAACCATTTGTCATCGACATCCGTTGTCCGGAACCAGTGCCATCACCAGGGCTTCCTCCCCGGGGTGATGTGGGGGGAGGCAGGCGCCTGACAGTGTGTTGCACATGCAGCGCCTTCTCCCAGGAAGGTGAGATGCCGACACTACACCAGACTCTCTCCTGGCAACGGGGGCGGCTGTTTGCAAGGCAGGCTGCTGAAATCAAGGTTCTGTACTAATGCTAATTTTTTTTACAACCATTGTATTGGTAAGCATTGTACAAGAATTATATAGAGAACAAATTAGGATTTTTTTATTTTAGTTCAGACGTATATGTCTCAAGAAATGCGCTCATGTAATGCTCTCAGACGACCTTGAATATATCAGGGGGATACTCATCGGTACTGCCTACAGATATCTCCTCTCCACTTGAAGAAAATAAACTAAGAATTCATTGTGTTAAATAAATAGGCGGCAGCCCTCGGATCGGCTCTCGTAACTCCTGAGAAGGATCCAAAAAATTCAGTTTCAATCCAGACCCAATAAAATTATTTTTTTAATTTTAATGGTTAGCTTGAAATAAAAAGTGGAGAGTTTATTTGCAATCGAAATCTACTATGGATGAGATGATACCTACGGTAAATATTTTGAATAAATTGAGTAAACAAACAAAAATGTTGGCTAGGGGGGTTTCCCCATGTCCCCTCTCAGATCGGCTACTGCACAACGTCAGTAACACATTAAATAAATCATTACTTCCGGAAATCAGCTGAAATGAATCCCCTCATCCCTGATGTAAACAACATGCTACTTTCTCAGACTACGCAAGTAGTTTTCACAAGAATCCATACTTTACAACGCGAGCAAAAAGTACAACACACAGGTACACGCGTAAATCTAAAAAAAAAATAGATATTACGCCTCATTTGTATTAGTGTTTCAAATAATGTGAAAACGCGAGTAGCAAACTACATAAAATGCTTGCATTCGCTTCATGTATGATCTTCGCAAGAGCGATCATGTATCTCCTTAAAGCAAATTCACAAAATTCCAACCTTTACATGATGTCACGTTAAAAACAATGTGTTGTAGTTTATATTACAGTTTGCTTAGAGGTACTTTATACGTCCAATATTGCTGTTATATAAAGTGTCGGTCCGTTTCCGATGAAAATCGTGCCATAAAAGCTGTCGGCTGTTGTCTGTGAAGCGATCGAACCCTAGCCAACAGGTAGCAGAGTTGGCAGGACTGGCGAGCTTCGGGCTCGAAGAGAACGCTCATTGTGTATATTTTACGAATGTTCATTCCCGACTGAGTTATATCATAATATTCTGGGGAAATACATCTTATAGCTCCCAGACTTTTAAATTAAAAAAAAAGAATTGTATGAATAATAAGCAAATCCCACCCACGTGATTCTTGTAACTTTATCTTTATTAATCTAGGTATCCTACCGTTATTTTGTCTCCTGATACATGAATCAATGGTTTTTGTCAAAAATGGCGTACTTAAAGGCGGGGATATATTTTCAGAAAACGCCGATGTCTATAAAAACACTTGACGTGATAATCATATTCATCAGGTGATAGTATCAACAGTTCACTACCAAAAATTCAAATGTACATTATTTTTCGACACCTTGCTACATGGAATTAAACGATTAAATTCGATACAAAAGTGGAAGTCCGAATTAAAATATTTTCGGCTGCACAACTTTTGGTATACAGTTAGTTACTATACTGAGCATCCAAAAGGAAAGTAATATTAATTTTAACAATGACATTTAGTGTATTATTTACCATTAGGATTGTATAATTTTAAATATCCTGTAACCTGTAACGAGGCTCATCAACTTCAGCTTCTGGGTCAGTGACTCCCATCTCAATCAGGTGTTTGTCCAGTTTGCCTGGTCCTTGAGCAAATGCTGAGATGGCCCCTTGTTTTGTTTCTGGACATAAATGTAACTTCAAATTAACTTCTTTCATTAGCACGCCACACACGGTTTTTAACTGTCTTTGAAGTAAATGAATAAATAAATAATAAACGCACTCCTTAGAATTTAGATTCTTGTTCTGGTGTTATAACCGAGTTCATGCCAAGGCCTTGGAAGCCTCCCTCAAAATCGCAGAAAGCACTGGAGGGTGCTACTATAGAGTATCACCAACTTCCGCACGAAACAAATTGGCTGATTTGTGAGAAATACGAAAAATGTCTTACAAATGTTGAATTATTCATAATATATTCATATAAGAAACTGCTGAAGACAGCGCGAACTTCGGCACTATCTTTTCTAACATTAGGCGCTTGCCTGTGTCTCGCAAACCCACGCCGCGCCCGCGCTTGTTTTAAGTATCGTTGGCAGCAATTCGCGTTTTAGTTCTCGTAAGAAGGCGGAGCACGAGAGCGCGCCACTCTAATGGTCTCCACCTCTTGGGAATTGAAAGGCCCCGTTTCAACCATTGTCCTGTGAAGGTTCAGCTTCTAAAGCGCGTTTTCACGTACTCTAGCACCGGCTAAATTCTCACGTAATGCAATTTTTTTTCTGATTGCACATATCGAAAGAAAGTGTATATAACTTTACCTATCACTGAAAATAAAACAATTGTAGCTAATGTTCGTTTTGCAAATTTGCATATTTCTGACATTTTTTCTTTAACTGAAATTTATTTCTATAACATTATATTTAATATAAAGTATTTATTTTAGGAGGTAATATAATCCTTAGCTCCGAACTTTCAGCCGTCAGTTCTTAAATGTCGAGGATGTTTCCGAAGATCCGTGATATTTTGGGAGTTCGAAAAACAGAGTTCACTGCAGTAGTGAATTTTACTATGAAGTGATCATGTAATAAAATATTTTTTTAGAGTGATTGAAAATTCATGAAACATTAACAAAAAAAACACGAAAAAGAAAAAAATGCGTAAAAATGGCTAAAATAACTAAAAGTACAAAAAAGATATAAAAATTGAAAAATGGCAAATAATGACAAAAAATGAGTTAATAAATATGCATTTCTGTCATCTGCATGTAGTGAAAAACACACATTTACAAGTTAGCTTGGTCTAGAATGCACCAATGGAAAGATGACATGTCATCAGAATCCGAATCCCTGGTGATAACTAGTTAGCGGATTATAGTGAATTTTTCCTTTTTTCACTTTAGAAATACGTCTTTTAATATAGAAATTAATTTTATGTTGTGACGAAAGGAAATTACCCCTAATTTTTTTTTTGCATTTTTCGTCTATTTCGACTAATAATTATTACCTTTTAAGTAACTTTGTATGCATTTTTTGGCAACTCCATTGATCTGAATATCATTTTAATTAAATATTTACAAGATGCAACAAATATTCTGCACAGAATTTCTTAGAAGGCTTTTCTATTTCTTCGCTCAGAACTTGTAATGTCAGCCGTTGTATGTGATCTAAGATTTGATTCGCACCATTGACATTTCTGTTAATTTTGAGATAATTAAAGACACATATTTCTTGGTAAACAACAGTTTAAACCACTAGTTTGCCTGCCGGGTACACTTGAACGAATAAAAGCAGCCTCGATTACATCAGTAATATATCCAACAGATTGAGTTGTTCATCTAAAGTGGTTTAGGTAAACTTTTTTCGACATTTTCCTTTGCTTTTAGGGCGTTTTAAAAACATATTAGGCGAACTTGATTGATCATTTTTGCCGATCAAAATTCGCCTCTAGTCATAAGTTTGTCAAAACTGTAGTGCGGTCAAGCAGACCGCACCAGACGATCTTTCACTGACCACTGACCAACATCACGCAATAGAGCCCGAAGATTATTAGGAAATCATCAATCATAAGATAGAATGAAGATCCAGGAAAAAACCGTTGCACCTCCCCCCGAAATGGAATAATATAAACTGCAGCGTTCACAGAGACCGCACTAAGGTGGTTAAGAGTTAATTGTAACATTTGTATACTAATTGTAACTTTAAATTCTAAGTTTTTGCACCTAATATTATACGATTTGAATGAGATGTGTTAATATGGCTAAGATTGCTATATAATAATATTATTTAACCATTACTAAGGTCGAGCAAGTACATGATGTGTTAACACCACTATTGTTAAACGAAAAGAAGAATCAATTTCATTTGCCACAGTTTTTTATGTTAATGATAAATCTTGTGGATATTTCTCGTCAAAATCTCGTCTATTATTTCACAAAACATTCAGCATCTAGATCGATGTATTTCGAATAGTACTATCTAAAGACTCGTGAAAAGAATAAATCACCTTTCTATCCTACCTACAAGATACAACTCAAAAGCAAAAGAAGCAAGTGCGATTTTAAAAGAAGCATTGCAATCTAACAGACAGCATTAAACCATGAT
The DNA here is from genome assembly GCA_017312745.1 of Gryllus bimaculatus. Lineage (NCBI taxonomy): Eukaryota > Metazoa > Arthropoda > Insecta > Orthoptera > Gryllidae > Gryllus > Gryllus bimaculatus. Next base: position 1,326,811 of record BOPP01000054.1, on the reverse strand, counting down.
GCATTCATTAGATAAAAAGTAGTTTTAAGTTGCAATGAAATATCAACCTTGCAAATATTCCAGTGGTGTATCAAATTAAAATAGCTGATGAACTTAATGATTCGAGGTTTTGATTGAAATTGTGCTTCATCCAGATGGACGCAAAGACGCCCCCGCTCCATCGTGCAGTGCTGCCATCTCTTGCGCTGTGATTCGTGTTCGTCGTTTATACAAGATTTTTTATACGTTTTAAAAACATTTACAAGACTTTTGAAACACAATTTTTTCTACAAGAGATTTGATACGCCATCCATCTACAAGATTTTTTATACGCCATGTTTTTCTACAAGACTTTTCATACGCCAATCTTTCTACAAGATTTTTGATACGCCATTTTTTCAAGAGTTTTGCTACGCTATTTTTTCAAGAGTTTTGATACGCCATTTTCTACAAGAGCTTGATGCGCATTTTTTTTCTACAAAAGTTTTTGATACGGCGCATTTTTTTCTACAAAAGTTTTTGATTACGCCATTTTATTTACAAGGGTTTTGACGCCATTTTTATCGTTACAAGGTTTTATACGCCATATTTTCTACAAGAGTTTTGATACGCAATTTTTAATATGCAAAAGTTTTGAATACGCCATTTTTCATACAAGAGGTTTGATACGCCAATTTTTATATGCAAGAGTTTTGATACGCCATTTTCTACAAGAGATTTGACACGCCATTTTTTCTACAAGTTTGACGTTTTGAGCTTGACGCCTTTTTTTCCACAGATTTTTGATAGCGCATTTTTATTCAAGAGGTTTTGATACGCCATTTTATGTTCTATGCCAAGTCTTAAAGCAAGTTTTCACAAGTTTTTACCATTTTTTACAAGGATTTTGATCGCCATTTTTTTCTACAAGGTTGACTGTTTGATACGCCATTTTTTTATGCAAATTTTTGATACGCCATTTTTCTACAAGAGTTTTGATACGCCACTTTTTCTATCAAGTCAGTTTTGATACGCATATTTTTCTACAAGAGTTTTGATACAGGCCATTTTTCTACAAGAGTTTTGATACCGCCTTTTTTTTCTACAAGAGTTTTGTACCCTTTTTCTACAAGATGTTTGATGCCATTTTTTCATACGTTTCAAATACGTTTTGCATGAGCATTTTTTTTCTAACAAAAGTTTTGATAACGCCATTTTTATTTACAAGGGTTTTGATCGCATTTTTATCTACAAGGGTTTTATACGATCTACAAGGTTTTTACCCATATTTTTTACAAGAGTTTTGATACGCCAATTTTTTTATATGGCAAAAGTTTTATACCGTTTTTTTACAAAAGTTTTGATACGCAATTGTTTATATCAGATTTTGATACGCATTTTATATGCAAGATTTGATACGCCATTTTTCTACAAGATTTGATACGCCATTTTTTCTACAAGAGTTTTGATACGCCATTTTTTCTACAAGAGTTTTGATACGCCATTTTTCTACAAGAGTTTTGAACGCTATTTTTCTTCAAGATTTTGGTACCCCATTTTCTTTAAGTTTGATACGTCATATTTTCTACAAGTCTTTTGATACCCCATTTTTTCACCAAGTCTTTTGATATACGCCATTTTTTTCTACAAGATTTTGATACGCCATTTTTTTCTACAAGACTTTTGATACGCCACTTTTCTACAAGATTCTTGATACGCCATTTTTCTACAAGATGTTTGATACGCCATTTTTTCTTTCAAGTCTTTGATACGCTATATTTTTCTACAAGGCTTTATAACACCATTTTTTCTACAAGCAGTTTTGATACGCTTTTTTTCTACAAGAGTTTTGATACGCCATTATTTTTCAAAAATGTTGATACGCCATTTTTTTCTACAAGAGTTTTGATACGCCATTATTTCTACAAAGCATGTTTGAATACGCCATTTTTTTCTACAAGAGTTTTGATACGCCTGCTGTTTCTACCAGACTTTTGATACGCCAATCTTTCTACAAGTTTTATAACGCCATTTTTTCAAGAGTTTGTGCTATCGTTGCTACATTTTTTCAAGGTTTGATGTACTGCCATTTTCTACAAGAGCTTTTGATGCGCCCCTTTTTTCTACAAGAGTTTTGATATGCCATTTTTCAAGAGTTTTGATACGCCATTTCTTCAAGAGTTTTGATGCGCATTTTTTTACATACAAAAGTTTTGATACGCCATTTTTATTTACAAGGGTTTTGATACGCGCATATTTTCTACAAGAGTTTTGATCACGCAATTTTTATCTATGCAAGAAGTTTAGATACGCCATATTTTTCTACAAGAGTTTTGATACGCAATTTTTATATGGAAGAGTTTTGATACGCCATTTGTCTACAAGAGTTTTGAACGCCATTTTATATGCAGAAAGTTTGATACGCCATTTTTCTACAAGAGATTGATACGCCATTTTTTCTACAAGATTTTTGATACTACATTTTTTCCTACAAGATTTTTGATACGACATTTTTCTCACAAGGTTTTGATATCGCCATTTTTTCTACAAGTCTTTTGATACGCAAGTTCCCAAGCTTTTGATAGCTATTTTTTCTACAAGGCTTTTGATACGCCATTTTTTCTACAAGAGTTTTGATACGCCTTTTTTTACACATGATTTTGATACGCCATTGTTTTCTCTACAAGATGTTTGATACGCCACCTTTTTTCTACAAGTCTTGTACCTTATTTGTGCAAATGCTTTACGCCATTTTTTTCTACAAGAGTTTTGATACGCCTTTTTTTTCTACAAGAGTTTTGATACGCCATTATTCTACAAGAGTTTGATACGCCATTTTTTCTTACATAAGTTTTGATACGCCATGTTTTTCCTACGATACGCCATTTTTCTACAAGAGATTTGACACGCCATTTTTTCTACAAGAGTTTTGATACGCCATTTTTTCTACAAGAGTTTTGATACGCCATTTTTTCTACAAGAGTTTTGATACGCTATTTTTTCTACAAGAGTTTTGGTACCCCATTTTCTTTAAGAGTTTTGATACGCCATATTTTCTACAAGTCTTTTGATACCCCATTTTTTCCACAAGTCTTTTGATACGCCATTTTTTTCTACAAGATTTTTGATACGCCATTTTTTCTACAAGACTTTTGATACGCCACTTTTCTACAAGATTCTTGATACGCCATTTTTTCTACAAGATGTTTGATACGCCATTTTTTCTTCAAGTCTTTTGATACGCTATATTTTTCTACAAGGCTTTTGATACACCATTTTTTCTACAAGAGTTTTGATACGCCTTTTTTTCTACAAGAGTTTTGATACGCCATTATTTTTCAAAAAGTTTGATACGCCATTTTTTTCTACAAGAGTTTTGATACGCCATTATTTCTACAAGATGTTTGATACGCCATTTTTTTCTACAAGAGTTTTGATACGCCTTGCTTTTCTACAAGACTTTTGATACGCCAATCTTTCTACAAGATTTTTGATACGCCATTTTTTCAAGAGTTTTGCTACGCTATTTTTTCGAAGAGTTTTGCTACGCTTATTGTTTTTCAAGAGTTTTGCTACGCTATTTTTTCCAAGAGTTTTGATACGCCATTTTCTACAAGAGCTTTTGATGCGCCCTTTTTTTTCTACAAGAAGTTTTGATATGCCATTTTTCAAGAGTTTTGATACGCCATTTTCTTCAAGAGTTTTGATGCGCATTTTTTTTACTAACAAAAGTTTGATACGCCCATTTTTATTTACAAGGGTTTTGATACGGCCGCATATTTTCTAGCAAGAGTTTTGATACGCAATTTTTATATGCAAAAGTTTAGATACGCCATTTTTCTACAAGAGTTTTGATACGCAATTTTTATATGGAAGAGTTTTGATACGCCATTTGTCTACAAGAGTTTTGATACGCCATTTTATATGCAAAAGTTTTGATACGCCATTTTTCTACAAGAGATTTGATACGCCATTTTTTCTACAAGACTTTTGATACGCCCTTTTTCTACAAGATTTTTGATACGCCATTTTTCTACAAGATTTTTGATACGCCATTTTTTCTACAAGATGTTTGATACGCCATTTTTCTTCAAGTCTTTTGATACGCTATTTTTTCTACTAGGCTTTTGATACACCATTTTTTTCTACAAGAGTTTTGATACGCCTTTTTTTCTACATGAGTTTTGATACGCCAATCTTTCTACAAGATGTTTGATACGCTATTTTTTCTACAAGGCTTTTGATACGCCATTTTTTCAAGAGTTTTGATACGCTGTTTTACATTCAAGATACTGCTGCTACTGTATACTTTTGGTTTTGGAATTTTTTTCTTCAAGGTCTACATTTTACTACTATTTCTATACATTTATGAAGATTTTTTCTAGGTAAGTGGTGTGAAGTAATTCCCTAATCCTAATCTACATTTGTAAAAATTTCAGACTACTGAGTTCATTAAAGTGTGATGATCTTTGGGCCTTGATTTATCCAAATGAAATTTATATTAATCTTCCAGAAAACAAGTTATTGATATAACAATAGAAATTTCGAAACAGTGTATACTTTTACTCCACGCATGGCTGGGAGATATTTCTTTGCAACTGTATTTGATTAATCTTTCCACATAATTTGTATTATTTTCTATCTTTTTTTTTGAAAAAAAAAATTAAAAATGAAGCGCAATCTGATAGAATTTGTAGGCAGATGACTTTTGAGTTGTATGTTGTACCTTCATACATTTTATCTGATACGTGTTCGTATTATTATTATTATTATTATTATTATTATTATTATTATTATTATTATTAATATTCCTCACATGTTTAAACCTAATTTTTTTCTTTGAATGAAATAGAGTATTCCTTGTATATATTATCATTTGCTCTTATTAACCGGTATGTAGTATAAATACTAAATTATAACTATTGGTATGTGCGTAACTGCACATTTTTATACATATTGACATTATACTCTTACAAGGGGCTTTCCTTATTTTTCCCTTAATTTATGTAATCTTAGATTTGTCAATTTAGTCTCGACGTTTGCCTTTTCAGAGAGAGTTAGGCAGGTTGCTTGAAGAGCGTGACGTGATTTTTAATTAAGTTTTGCCTCGAGAAAACAGTCTCAACTTACATCAACAAAATGAACGTTTAAGAATGATTCTACAAAATAACGTATCAAATAACAGCATTAAATGTTAAAGATCTTATTAGATGCACAGTAGATCAATATTTAAAAGTTATTTATGATACAAGTGATAAAAGTGACTTTTATTTTGCGGGTAGGAAAGGTTGCGACGCGAGGCTGATAGGCCGAGTGGCGCAATGTACATTTTATGTACTTATGTACAATGTACCTTATTGACTTTTTATCCTTTTGTCCTTTTTGTCCACTTTCCCGTTCTGTCCATTTCCTCTTTCTATCCTTTTCGCCCCCTTTTCCCTTTGTTCCGTTTGTCCCTTTTGTCTGCTTTGTCCATTTTGTCAGAAAAAACTTTTTGAAATATAATTATATATGGGATATTTCTGTACAGCAATGATATAACCATACGATATATGGTCAACAATTTATACTTATGTTAACCAACTTCCAAGGAGTTGCTTTTCCAATTCGTATTTTTTAAATTTAGTTAAATATTTACTAGTTCAACTATTTAAGTCGAATTTTTTTCAGGGCTGAATATTGATATTATTTATTTTTTATTCTGATTGAGTAATTTGAATTCTGAGTGTTGGGCTAGTAGGGTTACGTTTGCTCGGAAGTTGCAGGATTGCAGGTGTGCACGAGGGTTGCGTGTGCCTTAATAATTGTTCATTTGTTATGATCCACAGAGGGTTTGTTATCATCAGAAAATGTTTTTGTATTATTTCTGGTTCATTCCGATCTTCATTCTGATCCATATAGAGCATGCCTATTGCAAGAAGGTTCTAAGGATGATTGAAAAACAAGCATTTTGTTGAATTGTTTCTATTGGATAGCGGTTTCAATTGGGTATTTAATTTTAGGTTTGTGTTATTTTGGTGCCCGTATGTTGCTTTTAATGTTGCTTATTTGTCTATTATTATTCCTAGGTTTTATATTGGTATGTTTGAGTCTTTACATATATTAGTCATCATTTATGGTTAAAGTTCTTGGGTGAGGAGAGAATAGTTTGGGTAGAAACTGAAATTGATTGAAAATAGACGTCATATCTGGGTTGTGGGACACAGCAGATGACCAGATAGGCTTCCAAAAGTCCTCTATTTGTGCCTTTGAGGGAAGCTTTGACTCTTTCATACCATTTACAAGCCCTTTGCCCTTTGACATGTTCCTGTAGAATGCTTTCTGGTTTCTGTTAAAAAGAGAATTCTGTTGCTTCCTCGTAGTGCAATTCCTGTAGCGTCGAAGGCGTTTTGTTAACGCCAAAAGCTCTTGTCGAAGGGTGTTAAGATGTTTTGTTATTATTATTATTATTATTATTATTATTATTATTATTATTATTATTATTATTATTATAAAAGCACTGTACATCATTTACTATTCATATTGTTTCATAAAACCACAGTATGTATTGTGATTTTACAATATTTTACAATATTATTTTATTGTGATAGTACAATAATATAGATTACTATTGTACTTCCAACATATTTTGCTGAACCGTTTTTTTACTTAATACTATTATCAACGCAAATAGTTATATAAGAACATACAATTTATTACGAAATAATGCTGTAATTTTTACATCTTTTCCTTATTCTGTGGTTACAGGAACTACGGCATTAGGAAGTTCTGCCATTGCTAAATTACTGTTGTTACTTTTGTTAAATCCTAAACACTCTACTGAACAATATTTCTTAATTGGAATATGTTTGCTTTTAAAACTGATGTAAAAAGTGCGGAATATTCTCACGGTTGAACTAGTCTTATTCCCGGTTCATTACGGAAGTGCAAATATCGTATTAACTCTTAGTTTGAGGACAGACTACTTGTACAAGTGAATCGAATCGAATCGAGTCGAGTCGCCGCGTCGCCGTGGCAGAGCTCTGCAGTCGCAATTCGGCTCCTGTGCTGGCAAACGCCTTGCCTCCCGCTCTAGGGCTCCGGCCTGGGCGCTGATTGACTCAGGGCTAATTAGCTGATTGATTTAGGGCACCCGGCGCCCGCCCTCGCCGCCACTCCTCCCCCTCCCCTGGCCACGGCCCCCTGAAAGCACTTTCGTCCAGGAAGCGACGCCTCTGGCCCTCCGAATCAGTCTTCGCTGCGCTCACCTCTGGACTGCTCGCGTTCCCACAGCCGCTCCTCAAATTATGCTGGGGAAGATTGCTGTACAGCGCTTGTTTTAAATAACTTTCAATATTTACGCTCTATAATATCGTTTTTTTCCACCACAAACATGTTTTTAATAAAAAAACATTTGTCGTATGATTTCTTAAAAGCTCAGCGTAATTTCGCTTGCAATTAAATGTTTCACGTCATTTGTTACTGTTTTATTTTGATTCAAAATGTTTTATTAAAACCTGAATACAAAATAGAAAACAACACAGATAAAATGTAAATGTTAAGACGGTTATAACTTTTTTCACGCGCTCTCAATATGAATAAACTTTACTTGTGAGTGCCGCTTATTTTTATCTTGGAATAATAGGAACTGGCGGAATCCATGCGAAAATTTTGCCCATTTGTGCGCGTGGATGGATACTGAAGTGGGAGAATATTGTTTTTAATATTCTCCATATGTCACTAAAAATTGCGCAAAAGTGCTGATTTTATCAAAAAAATTGTATATGACATTAACGAAATAATTAATTATGGAAAATACATTTCATTTCAAAATAAAATATCCTCAATAAAGTAGTTTTAAGATGCGTTTCAAAATATATACAACCTTTGCATTTTTCGAAAATTCAAGATTTTCTGTTGAAATCCGTAAATTTCGTCCTATATTCGTACGCACACGACAAAGTAAGAATTGCTCTTATTTTAATAATGTAACCTGTTTAAAGCTTAATTTCTTGTTTATTCAACTTTTGTTTAGGAACATGATATTTAATTCTACATTTATTTCTGTACAATTTACATTCATTTTGGATTATATCAAAATTAATATGTAAACCCATACCCTGTAGACATGGTGTTATTGACAAGTTGTAATCTACAATTATTGTTAATGTGTGAGGGGTCTCTTTCCACGTCCATAATCCGGAGGACTATTTCTGACCTACGGTTTCTGAAACCCAAAATTTCCTCCCCTGGCCGGCTTTGATGCTAAGACGAAACCCCGACCAGCGGCGCCCTCAGGAGGGCACGAAAGGCGTTGCGGTTGAGGGGTCGCGGGTTCTCAATCATTTCATCATCTCGCAAGCGCATGGGCTTCCTCGCGTCAAAGGATTTCAGCCAATGAGATCCCGACTTGCATTCACTTCCGGGGAGATCCGATTTTCTGTTATATCCGTCTCCCAGAGAGGTCGCTGAAGAGTACAAGATTGGGATAGGCCACACTCACAGACAAAAATCACTTGAATTAAAAATCAATTGAATTACACAGATACAGAATAAAAATAGTACAACGAGCACAGAAGTGGACGTACGTTAAAACGATACTGTTGTAATGTTTAATACCGGGCCATGGTCTATTAGAATAGTTGTGTTCTAATAACTCTTATTAACAAACTGATTTTATATAGTGTGGTAGGCTTTCACGGCCGGAGCCAATAGAAGATACATATTCCGGGCTGGTAATTTTGGAACTGGACCACGGCCTAACAACCCGGAACATTTATCTTCTAAACTGATTTTAGTTTGATTTTTAGGCAATAAATGCCGATTAAAATGTCAAAAGGTTTGAGCCACAAATTAAAATGAAAGACCCAACAATTCAACGCTCCAGTCCATTGGACCTCCTTTATGTGCGGTATCAGTGAAAAAATTATTAGCAAGACTGAGAGCTGGTGAACCAGTTGACATTAAAACAATGGAGTATTGTACTAAGAAAATTAGTAAGGGTTAACTCGACATAAGACTCGACGCGGTGTAGCGCGAATTGGTACAGTCAAGTTTCATTTTTTCTCGCGAATTCGCACGAACTATTTTAAAAACCTCAGACAAACTAATAAGAATTGTGTAAAAAGGAAACTTTCCAGATTGAATAATGAAAATTGACGCAAAAAGAGTTGAAAATATGGACTGCATTACTCACATGATGAAGAACCTAAATAATAATTGTACCAGAAATAAAAAGAATTTGAAAACGTGTTAATGACAGGAGTGCAAGAATATTAAAAAAATGAAGAAAGAAAATCGGTGAGGTTGTTCAGTACTTTCTTGCTATTTTTCATTCAGGCTGTGTAAATAGTGTTGACATATTCCAAAAAAACGTGTTAGAAATGTATAATTATGTTGTCAGTTTAGTAGTAGTAGTTTCTTATTGGCGAATAAATCAACTTCACGACTCGTAAATTTGTTTCGTAGAAAATACCCGGTAATAACACTATATGTTATTAGAAGCTGTGAAATGATTTAAACTATACACAACACACATCTGACATTTTCGGTTAAATTTCAATCTAGGATAAAGAAACCGGATTATTATGAGTATAATGTGAAATCGAAATACATATAATGCGAAATATATCTGTGCCACAAAATTGACTTCCATTAAATACAACGCTTTTTTCTACTGTAAACTGTAATACGTTTTCAGGTGAGTCAAGAAGGGCATTCACGAGATATATTAGTTCAATTTTGTTTATCAAGGAAACGTATAACGAGTCGTAATTGAAAACAAGAATTATATATTGTTTTTATAATAATTAATGATTCTCTCGATAGAAACTTTTTGTTTTCTTATCTATTTGTTAAGTTTTTTCAAGCTTTTCACATGTTGAAGGCAGATTACAGAAAAATAATTTCGAAATTCAACAGACACATTCCCGTTTCGCACCTGCGGACTACCTGCAAGCACATTCCAATTTCTTTTATCGGTTCCGCTCCGCCTATAATTCAATCCACTCGCAGACAGTCCCATTATCAAAAAGTCCATCCAGCGGAAATGAAAACTGTCGGAAAGCTCTATATCTTTGAGGATGATGAGCCTTCAAACTCTACTAGCGAAAGCGTAAAATGAAAGCTGAGAAATATGGATATTTCAATCCTTTTTTCTTCTTTAGTCCAAGACCCGAATGTTTTTTTTATTTTTTTTATTTTGAAAGTAAATGGAGCAATGATAAGGAAGTTACAAGTCACCCATGGATTTATTTACGAAAAGTTAATCAAGAGTACATAATAGATATGAACGCACTGACAAAGAATACTCAAGGGATATACTAGTGGTTTTGTACTTGTTTTGCAGTACATTAACAATATAATAATAATAATAATAATAATAATAATAATAATAATAATAATAATAATAATAATAATAATGTCCTTATTTTTGGCGAGGCACAAGCCTGCTCTTTCGCCTAACCGATTAAATATTTACATTTACATAATTACAATTGGGGCGTTCTGGTACTGGCGTACAGCTGACATTTCACGGTTACTAACTGATGCGCAAATATCGTGTTAACTCTTAGTGAGAAGACAGAACGATTGCCTTGTTTAAATATCTGGCATCCAATCTACGACCATTTTACCGTGTCCTCAAAATTCATTCAAGCCATCCAATCTATGAAGTCTATGGCTTTAGCGATGTGGGTTCTTACGGCTTGTGCATGTTTTCAAAACAGAAACTTGCTCCTCTAAAAGACAGAGCAACGAGCACAGAGGATTCGAGTTGTTATCCTCCATATGAAAACGAACAAGCCACAAAACGCATTTTATTTTATGGTTCCGGCTCTTTTAGTTGTTACTTCGGTGTTCATTAATAATAACAATAACAATAACAATAATAATAATAATAATATTAATAATAATAATTATAATAATAATTATAATAATAAATGATGCTTGAATAATTATAAATGATTTGCGAAGGTTTCATTTAAACAGTGACCAACGATAACTATCTTTTAAATTTAATTTTGAGGTACGTCAGTGGTTGTGACTATAAAGAATGTTGTTATAATACGTATTCCTTATATCAGAATCATCAGAATTCTGTCAAATTATTTCTTCCGGTCTAAGCGGCTGCAGTTATTTCGGGAATGAGCCCTCCCGGCCTGTGGCACGGTCCGCGGCGGCGGCGGCGTGGGCAGGGGCGGGCGGGGTGGGGGAGAAGGGGTAGGCAACCGTGGGAGAAGGGTGGGCGGCGGCGAGGTCGCGGAGGGCGCAGGGGCGAGAACGCGGTCGACCGCTGCGCTGCCGAGGACGGGCACCAATAGTTATTTATGCGCCGAGGGCGTTGGAAGCGTGCTAATGATCGAACGGTGACAAAATATCCGAGACCATTACAACCATTTAACGCCCGTGGTACATTCTAGATTTTATTATTTACCTAATTTTAATGATTTATATTAACTTATTTACTAATTAACTAGATATTAACTTGACTCGGTTTATATTTTCATAATTCCCTCTCATAATTTCCTTCCACAAGACAGCATGTAGCATCATTCAACTGTTTTCACATTTCCCTCGCAACAACTATCCTTTCAATCTTGGTAACTTTTGCAGTGAATATCGAATTCAGTATCGAAGGTAATTAGCAATAAGGCATCAGTAAAAAAATAAATAATTATTACTAGTTAGGTCTTTGCGGACGTTCTGTACTTTCGAAATAATGGTTTGAAAAGTGAAAATTTCTTCTTACTGCATCGTAATTTCACACCACCAGACATGCTCAGGTGTCTCAGAGTAACAACTGATGTCACTGCACGGCCTCTGATTGGGAGGTCCTTGAGTTTCACTCCCGACGGTGGCATTTTTCACACTAACTTGAGAGCTACATCGAATTCATCTGCTGTCTGAAGAAGAACACTAGGGGTCACTACACACACCTAGGGGAGTGAATACTGGTTCGGTAGTTTTCCGTGGTTTCTCTGATCATTCCAGGCGAATGCCGGAGCAGTTCCCTAATAAATGACAAACTCTTTTGTGTCCTTGTCCTATCATAGTAAAATCTGCCGTTTTCTGCTGCATTTCTACGATATTTTCTCTAGACTATATTTGTAGTATGCGAAAAAAAGAATAAAAAGTGTTGTTAATGCATTCAGTAGCTCCATGAAATATTTCCCAACAAAAATATTACATAATTCCGACTCTTTAAGATGTTTTGTGCCCAATTTTGCGAGTTTCGTCACAACTGCGTGCACGTGAAAAGTCAAAAGGTTAAATCATAGGGTTTTCAGGGTAGGGTTGAGAGTCATGTGAGAGATGTTAGTGTGTTACGAGCTTTTGCCCACAAATTCGTGAACCGTGCCTGTAAATCTGCTTTAATGCTGCTGTACGCTCCAAATTGGCCTCTCTCTTGATGTGTAACCTGTGTGTAGGTAGCCAGTTAATGATAGAGTAATTCTGAGAAACGGAAGAGTCCATTACTCTGCTGCGGGAGGCATGTGGCACCACTTACACGAGATATGCACAATATTATGTGTTACAAGCAGATTTAAACCACGTGTTAGGTGTAATTATAGACGAAGTCTACGTTGAACTGGGGCCACAAAGAAAGTTAACTATCTAAATTATATGCGATATGTTGAAACCAATCTTCTTTTAAAGCGTAAGTTTTAATGAAATAATATATTTTCACTTTTGCGGTGCAAACTGCAATTTTTTTGTAATAAATAACGAAAACTGTTATATATATATATATATATATATATATATATATATATCGATCTGAGTGGTCTCTGTAAATAACAATAGTGTAAACATCATTTCGAAAGCCGCACAGAACGAACGGCGCCGGGAACCGCGCAAAGAACGTCCAAGAACGGATCGTCCTCTCGCTCACCGCGAGAAGCAGCGAGAAGTCCGTTGGCGGGAGAGAACAGACAGTAACGGGTAGAACCTGGTGGCGTGAAAATGGCAAACGAGCGCGTCAGAGAACGAATTGTCGAAAAGTTTTGTTGAGACATTGAGCAAAGCGAAAAGTGATAGGAAATAGTAACGCCGAAGGTGAAAGGCAACGGCACGAGGTATAATAATTGCAATTCATGTAGGGAATAAACTAGTAGAGCAATAATAGTGTGGTACATAAAGTGAAGACAGTGCTGATTAGTAGCAACGGCCACAAGGCGGCAAGAAACAGTGTTATTGACTGAAGAGCAGTAGTGGTGATGAACCAGGTAATGACATTGTGATTATTTGGATTTGGTCTCTACCCGTATGGACGAATAATTTTGTTGTGATAGTGGGGGTATTCAAAATCAGACGTCGCCATTGGCAGTGCAAGAATTGCATCATCGTTGGGAATCACGGCAATGGACCCACTTCGGGCGGCGCCGATGGTACCGAGCGCCACCGGACGAAGCCGAAGTTCCGGAGAGGGGATGACGGTTGGAGAGGGGGCAGCCGTGGAGGTCACCGCTCACCAACGAGCATTCGTGTAACGTTCCAATGGAGTTACGTACGGTAATGATTAAACCGATATGTACTTGTAAAATGATAAGTGGTGATCAGCATAGGGTAATTATTTGTGTGATTTCGTTAATAAATGCTCTCTTTGTATTGTTTTTAATCTACAAAGAATTATTTTCATTTCGTTATTTACTTCCCTCTGCAATGGACTCCCTGTCCCATATTTAATAAATTTCATTCAATCGATAAAATAATATGTGGTTCACGTTAGTCATGAAGGGTGAGTCCGGTCACATATTTGACGCCTGAACAGGGACACGAAAGAAGGGTGGGTTTAATTAAATGGGAAATAAGCTTGCCAATCTTGTTGTGTTGCATGTAACTCTATATCAATGAATATTAAATGCAGTGAGGAATTTGTTTTTGTGGTGAATAATTTATGTGGATATGTGTGAACCTTAAAGGACATCTTGAGTGCAATTAATTGCAATGTTGCTTAATATTTCAGTGTGTGTATGTCAGAGGGTATTGTGAATTCAAATTGCAAATGTTAAAGTATATTTATTTATTATTGTGGTGTGTATGTTAGAATGTGTTAGCTTCAGTACAGATATCAGGGAATAATTCTTTGAAAAAATTATTGTAGAATAGTCAGTGAAAGTGTTAGTTTCAATTGAATATACCAGGTTTATTTTGATGAAAAATTATTATTTCATTGTACATCTCAATGAATATGTAAATTCAGTTGCAAATTATAGTATATCTATTGTGTTTCAGTATTTCAGTGTATATATGTCAGAGGGTATTGTTAAAATTCAATTACAAATGTTGGTGCATTTTCTTAAATGTTGTAAAATGTATGCTAGTGAATGTTAAATTCAATTGCATATAGCAGGATATTTTATCCAAACAGTGTTTTGGTGGGAATTACTAGGAACGTGTTAAATGCATTGCAACATTAGGGCATGTTTTTGAGAAATTATAGCTGTGTGGTCAGAAAATATATTAAATTCATTTCAATATTATGGGATTTTAAAATGTTAAAATGAAGTATATAAATCAGGGTATTCTTTTTGTTTTAAATATTTATGCAAAATCTATGTCGGTGTATATTTGGCAATTCGCTTACATATCATTGTTTATTTGGTGGGCATTAGGAATAGGTTAAATTTGACTAAATATGCCAGGATATTTTTTGTGTGTTTAAAGAGTCCAGTGTTTTCCTCAGTGAATTTTAGCTGTAATATTGTTGCAGTATTTATTTTGAAGAATATGGTAGAATCAGCTGCACATGTCAGAGTATATTTTGAAATATCATTACAGTAGGCTTTTTAATAAACGTGGTAACTTCAGTTGCCCACACCAAGGTATTGTTGTGTGTGAGAGTGTTACTACAGTATATTTCTGTGAATGTTTTTGAATTATATTAAATATGTGTGTGTTTCGTGCAAACTATTGCAGTGTGTATTTCGATGAACATATTGTAGATTGTAGAGAACATGAGGCAGTGTTTTTATGTTAAGGCAATGTATAGGCGAACATAAATAGATATCATTGTTAGAGTTCAGTGAAATTTGATGTGTAGGGGAGTGTTAATCAGGGAATATAAGTGCGGATCTGTGTAGTTGAGAGTAATTAGTAGGGAGATTAAACAGTACGGAGATGAGTATCAACAATGGGAGGCCAAGCATATACAGCAGTGGGGGAGGAGGAATATAAATGGAAGAGTAGTTATGATGAAGGTGGAGTTGATCAGTTGGTGGGTCGCAATTGGAAGACTCTGACAAAATCAGGATGGATTTGGACGGGGCGGGGCGTCGCGTTGCGTTCAGGAACAATTAGGAGTAGCGAAAGGGAAGATTTGCTGAGTATGTTTCGGCAAATAATGGAGTCCGTTAATTCTCAAGGGCACAAGATAGCTGAGAAAATAGAGCGGGTACAGTAACGGATGGATATCCAGGCGCAAGAACAGGCGAAGTAAATTCAGGATTAGAAACAACTAATAACGGATCAAGAAAAAGAACAGAATCAGTTGATAGCCGAGAAAATTAGGCAGGTACAGGAACAGAACCAAATGGTAATGGAGAAGCTCAGCTTGCACGACCGAAAAATAGATAACCAGGTTCGGAAATTAAGTGATAAAATTAGTGAGAATATCAGAGCATTGATGGAAAGGCGATTTGAGGTACAAGATCAGGTTATAGGATCAATTCAAGAGAAAATGGAAGAGGTTTCTCAGGAAGTTGAACAGAAGATGGAGTCGTGCAGGAAAGAAATAGCAGACACCGAAGGAGAATTAAAGGATTCGATGGAGACTACAAGCAGGAAGTACAAAAGGAGATTCGAAGGTACAAGGAGAGTGTCGCATCACTTCAGGTGGAGGTCCAAGAATTGAACGAGGTCAAGACGGCGCCAAATGTATTAGGATGACCTGTAAAAATATCAGTACCTTCATCCCTGAAGTTTCCTGACGACGCGAAGGAAAACTCCTATTCTTTATTGAGAGCAGTGAATCGGTACTTGGCAGTTAGCTACTTACCAGAAAGAAGCAAAACTCGGGTCATATACCAAATGCAGGTGAATACTAGAACGTGGGCAGACACCCTGACACCATTTCCTACAACTGTGGAGGATTTTAAGCAAGTGTTCTTTAGGAGATACTGGAGCGAAGACGTACAATTAAATTTCAAGAGGGAGCTAATGAACAGTTTGTACAAACCATCGAATGGAGGTGGAATGCGGGACTATGCAACTCGGTGCGTAATGGACTTGAGATCATTATCGCCACCTATGAGTGAGCAAGAGAATATATGCATCCTGATGCATCCGATATAGGCAACTTGTTGAGAAGCGCATATCATGCGGATCTAGTAAAATGTGAGGACGCTTTAGGGAGTTTTGATTTACCTTTGCTAACGCGCCAAAAACAAACAACGAGGTAAATGACTGCAATGAGCATCAGACTTGTCAGCGAACCCGAGATAGTAGAACGAGAGAGAGCCAGGAATTGGGGTGACCAGAGGAATACAGAAAACCACGGAGGAACAAGGAGCTGCAGGAAGGCGAAGATCGAGGAAGAGGGGAGAGATCAGACAAACAAAGAGGAAACGATGAAAGAGGAGGACCACGGAACATCGACGTAATGCCATGTACCAGTGGTTTGAACCCAAACCAAAATTTAAACTGTAGGAGTTCGTATTGATGGGCGGCTCCAATACGAACAGACGTGGAATGAGTAATGAGGTCCCCATTAATTCGTATCGAGTAGTAGCTTAGGAGGATGAGCCTTGGATCAAGAAGAAAATCAGCGAGAAAATTCACCGAGAATGTCCAACTGTTGTGGCATCATGTTTAAACGAGTAGGCCGAGGCGCTGGTTGACACAGGGTGCGTGGCACGCGCGATCGCGGAAGAATATTATGAGAAGTTGGTTGCAACGGGAAAACACACAGGCACGTTCCCTATGACACGGTCCTAGGTGTTGGAGCCACTCGGAAGAGGTCTAATCCAATTACCAGGCAAGTAATGCTGGAAGTGTGCATTGGAGGTCATGTGTATGAGGTAATTGCATTAGTGGTGAAGTATCTGTTATATCCAATCATTTTGGGCACATCATTGTGAACGGACACGAACTATGGATTGACTCAGGGAAAGAAGAAGGAGAGGAAAAATTCAGTATCAGCGCAGGAATAACATCCAGTGGAGGAGGAGTAGAAGATTGGATCGAACAACAAGTAGAAGAAGCTGAGATGTTGAGCGAGAAATACAAGTGTGAGCTGAGAGAACCATCATTAAAGAAACAACAGGTATTCACGAAGAATCCAGAGCCAATCAAAGTTTATGAGTTCAGAATACAATTAACGGATTATACCCCGTTCAGGGAAAAGGAAATACCATATTCCAGCTGCTTATGGAGAAGACGTCGCAAGGCTAATTAAGGAAAACGGGATCATTAAGAGAGCGTCTACGTCATACACTAGCCCGATGGTGATTGTAAAGAAAAAGGATAGAGGACTGCGGATATGTCTGGCTGCGAGGAGGCTGGTAATGGACTCTGTAACATTACCGCATCGGGACGCCCCTCCTGAGGTTGATGGGATTTTTCGAGGGTTCGGAGGATGCGCAATATTTTCATGCACAGACTTCAGCAGGGCATATTGGCAGCTGGAAGCTGATCCAAATGGACGGATCCAAATAACGGAGGAGCGTGGTGGGGGAGCGTGGCGGAGGAGGATGAAGAGGGTGACGGGGAACGTGCGGCGAGCGTGGCGGGGAGCGTGGCGGAGAGAAGGGCAAGAGGGAGGTTGTGGGATGTGGCGGCTCGCGTGGCGAGGAGTGTGGTTGGCGCGGGGCGGGGGGGGGGGGCGAGCTAGCCAGCGATGCGCGGTTCCATGGCCCGCCCGTGTCGTAGCCTCGCGGGCCGAGCTATGTTCCGGTGCCGCCGGGCGGCGCGCCTCTCTATAATCTACGGGTCATGGGCTGCTCGGCCCGGCCACCCACCCGCCCACCTCGCCCCGCACTCCGCGCCACCTCCGCCCGCCCACCTTCGCGCCCTCGCCCACTCTCGCCCACCCACTCCTCCGCCCCGCCCACGTCCGACCCACCCGCCACCTCCGCTCCACCTTCCGCCCCCTCGCACTCCGGCCCACCGCCACTCCGCCTCCCATCCGCCCCACTCCGCCCCTTCGGGCGGGTTTCCGCATTCGCCACCGCTGGCACGTTTTTCTCAGCCGCAAACCGCCGCCCGACTCCACTCCCATTCCTTCCTCTGGCGCGACAACCCAATTCGATATCTCGGGGCGGCCGCTTATGGAATTTCGCAATCCACCCGCGATTTATCGGAGAAAAAACGGAAACGACCAATCAGAGCGAGCGGAAACGACGCCAGATATCTTTCTTACACTGCAATCAGTAATAAGAGACCGTTTTGTACCTTGCAATGCATTTTGTAGGTTTTGCTCTACAGGATTTTTCCACTCTATTTCACAGGTAATAAACTAATGGTGTTACAGCTAATACTTTCTCGCATTATTCCAACTTTTTAAATATTTGATAATTCTGGGAATTCAACGAAAACGAGACACGTGTCATTCTCTTCAGCGTCCCTTGTTTTATTAGTTGAAAAATCAAAGAAATTGTTGAGTCGTTTTTGAAATATATCTTTTTTTTCTAATTTACATTAATTTCAAGCATAAATTGCGCGTAAACGTATTGTTTTTTTAAAAAAATGGTATGATACTTTTTAGAGATCTTATTTTTTTGAACATATTTTGTGTTTAAGATAAAAATCTCTGTCTTCAAATTTACAATTTTACAATGTTCACTTTTTGCACTTTCCAAGATGTTCCGGAAACGGTAGCTGCACCATTTTTTATCGCCGTTTGATACATACGAGGGGAAAAAGTAAAGAAAAAATAGTGTCAATTTAAAAAAAATGAAACTATAATTTGCGGGCCTGTAACTAAAGGGGTCTACGAAACATTTTGGCTAAAATTCAGATTATGGGAAATCTGATCTGAAAAGAAATATTGAATTCCGGCCCAGCAATGCTATACTTTCTCTTTTCTAGGTAAACGTAGTGAGGCGGGATAGTAAAATTTCATTTTACGCACTCGTTCAGAGAAACTTCTACTTCCCCTCACTCCTTTCGGAGTGGAAACTGTTACTTTGCAGTACACATACCTCCGAGACGTTATGACCTCATAAAACTGCTTTTGTGTATTTATTTTCTTCCCGTTCGACTTTTGTCTTTCGGGGGTTTTGACGGATACAATGATTTACTTGGTCTTCCTCAGGCAAATGCGGATCTCGGAACAACCCTTCACTATTGTTTTAAATTTCTTATTTGTATATCTTCACACTAAGAGAAGTTTGCATTTGTGTTTTAGAGGAGGAGGGAGAGTGCTTGTGGGAAAAGGGAATAAAACTGCTGTGAATTGCAAAGTACAACTAAAGAACTCTGCGGCGACGTCAATCATCGAGACTACCGCCTCGCGTAATGAGAATGATCGTGAATATATACTTGTAAATGTCCATAAATTCGTACTAAAATAAGGTTCGTACGACAGTTTTTTTGACGAATTAATTTCAAAATGTAGGACTTGTCTACTATCGTAGTTTCGCCCGTTTACATTTCGTTTTACACGAAAGACTCACTTCGTACAGAGCTTGTTACGTAAATAACTAGTATTGTGTCATTCACATGTAACGTTCATTAGCCCAACAAATAAAATTTGCATTTAATGACAACAAATAAAATTTGCATTTAATGACAACAAATAAAAAATCACCCATCTATCAATACGTTATTTCTAAACTAACTAATAAAAGCAGAAAAGGCATTTTGCGTTCTCTCCTTCTATACTTAGTACGGAGCAATTGAAAAGGAACCACACCGTAAAGACTCGCCCTTCTTCTTCCCATCTCTCTGTCGATGTCTTACTATGAGCACTGTCTCCACTAGTCTCTGCCACTACCAAAATCCCCTGATTGTGAAAACGAATGATGATGCATTCGTTCGCTGTGAAGTTGTGCTATTCTCTTACTTTTATAAATTTACATTCAGAGGGTTCAGACGGGTACATTCAGAGAATGAAGAGAAGAAAAACTATTTATTTTGAGAGTGCGAGTGTTAGAGGCTGTATCAAGGTACTCAAAATATTCTATCCGAAGTTCACTGACAAAGTCGTTTTCTTTGAAGGACACTGATAAGGAGACGCGTTCAAAAGACACAACAAATTGTACCAAGTGAATATATTTATGTAAACAGTGGTAAAAAACAGAGTCTTTGCTCGTAAGTGAAGCTAAAAACGTTACAATAAGCGTACAAACGTTTTTACAGCATTACAATTTTTTATACCAATAGACGAGACAGTAAAAATGTGTTTCGAGTGATGCACGGAAAACTTTACATTAAAAAATGAATATTACAAGTATAATGACTTAGCTGTGATATGATATAAAATTACTTTTTATTGTCTTTTAAAACATTTTAACTAAACATGTTTAGTGTGTGTCTATGTGTTGAAATAATAAATATGTTCAACGCTTCAAATTTACAGTGAACAATATGGCTTATAAAACCAAGCTTGTGTTTTGTGTTCTATTCCTTTCTGCGGCTCCACTTTCACACGACACAGCAAAACAAAAAATATCCCGAGGTTCGGCTATCCGTTGCATGAAATTATATCAAGCTCACAGTTAATGATAGTTTTGAGAAATTATGAAATTCATCAATGGTATTCTTGCTCAACTACAGTTTGCTTTCTGCTAAGCTTGTTTCGATACGCACAGAATAATTATGGAATCCAATAAAACGTTCATGTATTGCCGCCTCTACCACAACTTTGCATGGAATAAAGCCTCTGTCAACAAGCCCAGAAGCACAGGCGTCATTGCTGACAAAATGTACTGCCTTTTTTATTCCATTAAAATTTCTCTTTGACGTTTTTACAAACAACGCTTCGCTTTTGTTACCGAATTTACATTTTAATACGCATACTAGTGTAATATGAACTTCGCAATTTCGGCGGCCAAAAATAGCGTATTTGTTAATTTATATGTTAATTTTGTATCCTTGATTTCAGGTGGGGGTATTTTAATCCGCTCGGGAGAGGATTATTAAAAAAGAGCAGCGGGTAAAAGAGTAAACTTGGGCTGAAAGTGGTGGAGTCTCTGTGGGTTACCGACCGTGTTTTTTCATTTGAATAGCTTCACGCAGAACTGCGGCGTTTGAAGGGGAAATAATGCCCTGATGATATTAACGTTTTAATAATAGTTCTGTTGTATAATTTCATGATATTTTTTGATATCTGTTGGTGTGTCATTCTATAGAAACATACATAGGACCAAAAAGATATCGTTTTCACATCACATTTTTATCGATCACATAAATTCTCCCAATTTAACGTACCCATCCCTTTTCACACAGATTCAAAACTGAATATTTTCTCCATGGATTTATAATTTTCTTAGATATTTTGTTGTTTTACAAATCTTTCTCCTTTTTGCACTAAGCTAAATATTCTCTAAAGGCTAAATGTTTATTCGCTCGCCTGCTCTATTTCAAGCACGGTTTTCTTCTCAGATCCTACCGGAATTTCTTTCTCCCCCCCCCCTCTCTCTCTCTCTCTCTCTCTCTCTCTCTTACTCTCGCTCGCTCGCAGTGCTTTAAGGTAATTATAACCAACGAGAAGTGCAATGTGCTTAGAGCTATGAAAACAGAGTATGTAACTCATTGCATTTAGCTGTCTTTGCTGTGACACCACATCGGTTTCTGTAATGAAAATCGGGAATATTTTTATTTCATTAAAATGCCTCTCTTGCAATATCTATGGAATTTGCTATTTATATTATTCAAATCCCCTTTGAAATCGAAACATTTAAACAAAATTAACATAACTGCAATGGTTATATATAATTTGAGGTTTACAAAATGAGTAGCATGTATAGTAACTACAGCCCACTCTGAGTATAATGAATTTTATATAGCGAACAATCGGCTAGAGTGAACCAATCTCACTGGTGCTGTCTCACAAGTACTTTTTAGAACAGATTTTATGTAAGAACCATAGAAACAAGATTTATCCATATTTTTATTACCAAGGCCCGATAATACGAGTATTTCTGTCGAAATAAACGATTCAATCCGATACAAAAAAGTAAGTCCTAAGTAAAATCTTTTTTGCTGCACAACTGTTTCTATACAATTAGAGACTATACCGAGCATAAAAATGAAAGTAATATTAATTATAATAATAATATTTAATGTATTATTTACCATTTGGACTGTGTCATTGTAAACCACCTGTAGAAGTACAGTACCTCAGCTTGTGGATCAATGACCCCATCTCAATTAGTTTAGTTCAGTTTCCTTGATCCTTTCAACAAATGCTGAGATGACCCCTTGTTTTACTTCTGACCATAAATGTAACCTAATTATCTCTGCACGTCTTCTTATTTTCTTTCGGAAATTCAGTTATTCACATTGTTGTCCATGTTTTCGCGGGAGGAAGTATTATTCCTTAACAAAGGACATGGTGAGGGTTAAGAGCCCAAATATATAAATGATTTGCACTTGAAAATAGCTGTTATTACATCGGAGCGAATATTTTGTTAACAATCATCGCAAAAAACGCTTACTTCTTTCTATATTCAAAATCCAACTAGCATATGGCTTAGGGTAGAGATCAAAGAATTAAAAAAAGAGCGCATTATTCAATTCTGCACTTAGCACGTCTCACTGTTTTAACTGTTTTGACGTGAAATAAAAAAAAATAAAATATCGCCAAATTACGTAGCAGCATCAAAATACCTTCTCTTTACTTCATTAAAGCAGTGACGATCAGCCATTGGAACAGCTGATTTGTAAAAGAGAAGATGACGGTAGAGCCAGAAGGAACTTTCGGATGCAACCACCTCATCACGTTTCAATCTCTTTCCATTTGCGTTCTGTCTCTTGAAATATCTTCCATCGGGCTACACCACGCCTCGCATCGCAGGCAAGTGAGGCGGTTAGCAGCGATGTGGCACGCGCCCGGCGGGCTCCTCAGGCGAAATGCAGGACGCGTCCTCGGGGCACAAAGGGCTCTCCGGATCAATGAAGGACGTCTTTAATCCCGCGCACACGCGCGCCGGGGCCCTTCTCCCGGCCCTTATTCGCCAGGGCGAACGGAGCCTCCCTGCGGGAGGGCACAAGGCGCCGCTTGGAGCCCTATTGTGCACCCTTCGCCCTACCTCCCCCCCCCCCCGCGGTGGGATCCCTCCCGCGCATGGACTTGGAATTTTGAGGCGCGCGGCGGGGAACATTTTAAATTAGCGATGAATCGATACTATGTACTCTAAAACGGACTTTAATGAGCATGGATAATGCATAAAAACGGCTGGAAAGTAGTAGTTATTAATGTTATTAGTCCGAAACGGGCGCAGTTAACGTTTGTAAACTGAGGTTTGTAACCATTTAAGAACAGTATTTGTAATATCGTCTGTTCAATAGTTCCAGAAATCCTACTTTCTTATAAAAATTAAAATAAGAAATACTTTTTCTTAGATCTCTTGTTTAATTATTTCGTGATTTCTGGTACCTCAGTGGTTATGGTCATTGCTCCCGTAAGTGTAGTGTATGTTTTTATCCCAGCAGGTAGCGGTTTTCTTTCCCCGCTGGATGGTGATATCAGGCGCCGACCAACACATCGACTTGTTATGTTTTCTCCTTCTATCTATCTCCACCAGCGAGGTAACCGGGATAAGTTCTAAACTCCCAACTACTCTCCCGACATGTGTTGTAGAGTAGTGCATGTAAGTGTGTGTGTGTGTAAGTAAGCGACGAGAATAGAAGGAAGATGGAAGAATGATCGCGCTTGTTCTGTGGCCCGTTTCTTAGAGTATTGCTTCAGTATTCGCCTGGTGTTGATCATAGAAACCACAGAAAGTCACCGATCAGCAACCGACCGTTAGAATTCTCCCCGAGACAGCGGCTGAATTCGCCCTAGCTTTGAACCTCGTGTGGAAATTCCTGTAATTTCTCGAACTTTAGGACCTCCCAGTGAGGACTCGAACCCGAGACTCTGCAAAGGCAACAGTGGTTACGACGCGCAACCTTACCGATGCTCCTCGTGGAAGAGAGAAAGAGGCTCGAAGTACGAGATCCATTCATAGCCACCGTTTGCCCTCGCGCGCTGGTGTCGATATTGCGGGCGTCGCCGCAGATATGGAGCTGGTTTCCTTCCGTCGCCGGCAGAGGGGTCTGCTCGGAATTAGCATTGAAAGGGCTGCCGTCGCTTACGATGCGAATCTCAAAGAAGGGAAATCTGCGCCATGGACCGCGCACAGAGGGCTGCTGCACCTTATCCTAGGGCGGAATTACCCAGCGGTGTCATAAGGTTCCCGCCTGGTCAAGACAACGATCATCAATGATAAAACAATCTGAGTAGTGTATAGTCTTATCTTTAATTGTTGTAATGCTACAAGTTAGCAGCCAACTCATTTAGTTTTGTGGAGCGAGGTTCTTGAGATGGGTGCGGAGCATGAAATCTCATGGGGTTTGGTTTCTTCACGACAACGCACGCGTGACTACTACTTGAATTGCAAATAATTTTGAGAAGGAATATGATTTCTAGGAGATGGACCATTCATCCTACCGCCCAGATTGGGTACCCAGCGACGGCTATCCCTTATCAAACTGAAAGAAAGGGTTACGGGGAGAACATTTTCAGATGACTGTGACGTTAAAAAGGCAGTTTTTCAAACATTCTGCCAACAAAACTTCGGAAAATTTCTTCAAAAGGCTAGAAATGTTAGTATCCAGATGTGAAAAGTGTTTTGTAGTAAAGTATGACTAAGTTGAAACTTCACATATTTTTCTTTGAAGTTTCTGATGCCAGAAACGTATGGGAACTACCTCGTATGTTGTTGACAGTGATGCCCAAGATGATATGTGGCGTCGTAGATATGAAGGACGCACTCAACATCGGGTAAATGTTTTTGGAATCCAAATGTAGGATTCCTTCAGAGAATGTATAGGTATATTTCTCATGTTGATAACGCCCTGGTTGACCTCTCAAAATACCCGGAGAATGGCACCAAGTTGGCTGGAAACTGTCCTACAAGAACGGATACCAAAGGATATGCGGACAAAAACGGATACCCTTATTGCGTGTTGAACCCCATTTCATCCTCATCCCAATACTCCGCTGGATGATGCAAGCCTTCATTTAATTTGCATTAAGCATTAATTTATAATTAACCTAGTTATAATTATTTTAATAGAACATTGTAAATAAAATGTTATTTTATTAAAATGATGATCAAACACATTACTTAGTTTGTTTTTTATAATTGACGGGGACGTGAGTAAAACATTGCAATGCGCAGATTGTGAATCTCAATAAATTCCGAACACCGCCAGCACATCAGATAATAAATAAATGAGACTTAAATAAGTAAGTATGTGATCCCCTTTTTTTCCGTTGGGGTTACATTTTTCTTTGCCACGAAAAAAGGGATTATTTATTCATTTATTTAATAATTGATACAAATGGTTGTCCATAAATAAAAACTTAAAAATGACACATCCCACAACGGAAATATGTTGCACTCCCTTTTTTTTTTTTTTTTTTTTTTTTTTTTTTTTTTTTTTTTTTTTTTTTTTGTTGAGTTCGCCCTCATGGAAAAAAATTAAACGCTTTTGTCTGAAAACTAAGTTTCGTTGAGGTCGAGCTTCTTAATCGCAACGCCTCAAATTTGGTTCACTCACTCGATGTTAGCTTGTATTGACAGTTGGTAATATTGTACGACGTACAGCAACCAAGCAGCTGAGCGCTTAACGGCCGGCGTGCGATAAATATAGTATAGTCCCCCGCCTGTTAAGAACAATTAAAACAATTATGTTGCAGCTAAAAATGACAGATAAAATAATTCGTACTCCATGAAATAGTTATTTATGATACGAGTAGTAAAAGTGACGATTTATTTTGCGAATAGAAAAGTTTGCGACACGAGGCCGATTGATCCAGTGGTACAATTCTACGAGCGAAACGAAATGACTGTTACCACTTGAGTTATACTCGAACACAATTCTTTAGAAAGCTTTACTTTTATTTTATTTTTATTTAAATATGCAGATCACTTAATGAGGCGTTAAGATCTGTAGTAGCTGATGCGATCAGATGAAATTATTTTGTTTTCTTTGTTGCATTCACATACTTTTTAAACAATTGAGCACGATGTGCTAAAAATTCAACTTTTAGTACGGTATGCAAAGACTCTTTGTACTAGTGGCTGTGTAAAAATGTATTTATCCATGTTATTTTTTCTTGGAGTTGATATTAGGAAAAATGCCAATGAATGACACACGGCCGATATCACAATTGTTGAATGTAAACTGTAGCATTAGTTAGCTTAAACAACAATCATTGTTGAATGTAAACTTTATCTAATGGTTCAGTTTTCAAACTTCACTCGCGTCACTCACTTGATCTATATTTGCCATGTAACATTAATGACTATAATTAAAACTGTAATACCTTTTTTTCAGATTATGAGTAATGCTTCAAAGTTGGAAGGTTTCTTTTTGACAGGAATTGGTATTGAAATTATAACAAACATCGATTTAAACATAACGTTTTATCCATTTCAATTATAATACTCAAATATTGGTATAATATTCTAAGTTTAATTAGAACCGTTTGACATTCTTTAGAGCTTCAACAAGCGACAGTGCTCACTGCTGTTATTCGCAAATATTCTGAACTAATATTTTATTAGCAAGTAATATTTTTTAAACTTATCTTAAATATTAATCAATTCAATGCTTGAACGTTAACTTAGTGAACTATTATTGAAGTCGGTAAAACATTTTATCAACGGTTACAATATCCATCTCAGTATGATTAATTATTTCGTGTATCCTGGCGTACCAACTGCTGTAGTCGTTAGTGTCGTAAGTGTAGTGCATGTTTGTATTAGGCAGAAGGTGGTAATCTTCCTCAGCTGCATTGTGAGATCCGACGCTAACCTACTCGACGCCTAGCATGTTTCTTCCTCAACCACGCCTACCAGCGGGGTACCACCCAACCTGACAAGCTCTAAGCTCCCCACTGGTCTCCCAACATGTGTGGTCGTGTAGTGAATATAAGTGGAAGTGTGTGGAAGCAAGGCGTGAGTCACCGTTGCTATCGACCTGAACATTACTAACTAATTCAGAAATGTTGTGGAAAAACACATTGAAACACGCAAATGCGCCTTCAAACTGTAGTGAACTGCCCAATACTGCGCACAAACGAGGCACTGCATCTTTGATTCCATAGAACCGCCAGAATTTGTTACTTACGTCTTCTTCAGATTAGGTTTGATATGGATAATTAAAAAAATATATATTATTTTTAGAAGAATTACGCCCAGGTTTCTTGCCACTTCGTTCGCGCTTGTACGACCTGGTCGTTTTCGTGCCGCAAACGCCCCCCATCGTCTCCTAGCTCAGCGTTAGTTTCGTCCCGTCTACATCTCGCACCGCCCTCTCGTCCTCTCCTGCCCGCCCCCGCCCCGCTACACAAGGCCACGCCTAGCAACAATGGAGCTTAGGTGGATTGATAGTTGCATTTAACTGAAACGCCATCTTGTACTGCAGCGCCATCTAGTGGCGAGTTACACCAAGATCAACAGCATAACAAACTTCCCCATGAAAAGACATTGAGACTTACCAACTTTTATAGCGATCGGTCAAACGGTGTCGGAAATCAAAGATCTCGAACAAACTAACATTCAATTTTATATACTTACGTATAGATTATTTGTAAAGTATATACACACATGTAAGTTACACGTGCAGACACCTGTGAGTTCCAGCTTTCAAGCAACATCTTATTAGCTGAGGTAGATTGAGTAATTCATCCGGAAAAGGTATATTTACACAACGCGTTTTAGAAATAATATACGATCGTGTGAGAGTATTAAAATACGTAGACATGTTTAAAAGGAAACCATATTAAATGATTTTTTTTTTGAACTTTTGTCCGATGAGAATACGATTGGACCCCGGCAGCGACGAGAATCGGGAGCAGCACCTGTCACACGAGCCAATTGCCCGCAGGGTGGAGCGGAGCAGGGGGGGCGTGATGGCGAGGAAGGCGGACAGCTGCTCCTGCAGCCATTTCGTTCCCCGCGCTGTCTTCGTGAAGCGGGCGATTTTCGACGCCGAGGCAGCTTTGCCGCTATTTCGCCAGAATCAAACAGAATTTCTGGAAACACGAAACGGAGAAGAAGGGTGTAAACGGAAAATAGAGAAAATGAAGGAAATGAAAAAGGGAGAAGGAATAACAAAAAAGAAAAAGAATAATCATGTGAGGTAAATAACAGAAAAGGATGACAGAGGGCGGAAGAACTGGACTGGAGGAGTACAAGACGATACAAGAATGTTGATATATATAAAGAGAGAGAGAAACAAATAGAGTGAGTTATTGTCTAAGTACACCAAGAGGGAACTAGGGAGAGGAAAATAATGCGTGTTAGTGAGGAAGAGTCGAAGAGAGGGGATAGGGGAGAGGGAGGGATAAAGAGAAAGAAAGAGGAGGGAAAGGGATAAAATAAAACGGTTAAAAGACAAATGTGAGTAACCACTGAGGTAGAGCTCGAAGGGAGGTATGTGAATGTTCAAGACTCACTCAATCATTCTCGGTTTACGTAGTTGTAAGGTTGGTCGACAACGTGGCTGACACAAAAGCCATCTCCATGCGTTTTTTGTTTGTTAAATATTTGCTTCAATTGCATAAATGTCAAGCCACACTATCTTTTCAAAATATTCGATAATAAGCTCGTGCTTGACAAGCGCAAGACGCTACGATTTCCCGGAAAACGCCGGATAAAAAAGATATTAACTGACTGGATACACGAATCTATATTAAGTTTCGTTGTTAAACTTAAATAGTGAGGAAGTTGGTGTGAAAAAAGTGTATTTATTTAACGTCAGCCTGTGTATGACATGCTACGGAGAGAATTGTATTCTGTGCACATTTTTTTTTAAAATTCTGGGATCCTACCCTTCCAAAATAAAACTTAGAAATAAATTTGCACCCTAACACAGCCTTAAACAAAAAAAACTAAATTTAGGAGAAATGCCGCAACCCGGCAACACCGGCTGGGTGGGAAGAGAATGACATGTGACCGCGCTATCGAACGAGGAGCGGTGCGTCTCTTCGATATCTCGAGGCGAGGGCGCCGTCCTCTCCCCGAAGGGGCCCTCGCGGAGGGGGAGGGGAGGGAGGGGGTGAGCTACGACCAAACGCGCAGCGCGGGGGAGGGGAGGCGCGGGAGATAAGTCGTCGGATGAAAAGGATCGGCGGCGCCAGGGAGAGAGGTTTGTGCTGCTGTGGCGACGGGAGAGCGCGCCCGAGTCGCGGCTGAAACCATAAGGGCGTCGGCCCCAGGGGAGAAACGGCAGAAATGGAAACTTTTGAGTTCATAGGCGATGTGGTAGGAATATTTGCACCCCAGTTTCTAAAAGGAAAATTGGATTGGTTATTTCGTGTGTCATGGCGCGTCAACTTGTGTGGTCACTTGTCCCATTAGTGTAGTGCATGCTTGTATTGAGAGAGAGAGAGAGAGAGAGAGAGAGAGAGAGAGAGAGAGAGAGAGAGAGATGGTGATATTGATGGTGTGATCCGGCGCCGACTACACAACAACTTTCGGGGGTTTCCCCATCTAGGTATCTCTCACTAGCGTGCCACCGCTCCGGCTAAGCTAAGCTCTAAGATCCCTACATGTGTGGTAATGAAGTGTATGTAATGACAGAGGATATGACAAGGAAGAGAAAGGAAAAATCGCGCGTGGTCTATGGCCTGTTTAGTAGAGTACTGCGTCAACATTCTCCGGATTCACAGAAAACTACCGATCAGAGCAGCCGGCCGCTACAATTCTCCTCCAGACAGGAACTGAACTCGTTCTAGCTCTGTAGCATAGCAGTTAAATTACCTAACATACTCGTAGTACTTTATAATCCCGCACATAGCACACAGCAGTGACCAACCACTCTTGAGGTCACAACGTAAAACCACGTGAAGGCGAGTGATTTCTTAGAAAATGACAGTCTCCCTGAGGCTTTGTCGATACCAATGAGTTATATACTACACGTCGTGGCTGACCCGATGCTCAGCGCTCTTGGTGGGCACTCGCAGAACTAGGGCCGCAATTTTTTTTGCATTCAGAATATGAGAGGTGCCTGATAGTAGCGTGTAGAACTATTGTACTGAATGGACTTGTTGTTTGTGTCAGATCTTATTTCTGTATTCGTTTATCTGAATTTAAATTATATTAGTGGTTAGGATAATAATGTCCACAATGCCTCCAGTATGTTTGGCATATAATTGTAAAATAAAAGTAATCAAACCATAAATATATAATTTCTCACGTTTGCTGCCTTATTTGTGATCTGTTTGTTTGCTTTTTGTTGCAATAACGTTTACTTTCAGGCGTTATGCTAAATACAATAACATTTTAATAGATTTCATTCTTATGACAATAACCGATGCAGGAAGCAATGAGTTTTCTCAATTCGTTTTCATTACATATAGTGATTTTGTTTTTAAATGATTTGTTTTTGGTCTGAGATCACAAAGTAATAGGATATGTATTACGCTCGGCCGTAACAAGCGCCAAACGCAAAACTAGACTACTCTGTTTTTTCCAGAGGGCGCTGCTTTGACTGCAACAAAACATGGCTTCAATTTGCTGCGCTTCAGCCACTCTTATAGTATATCCTAACACGTAGTTTGAAATAGGGACCGCGGCTGGTTGTTGAAAGAGATCGCCAGAAACCGTTTTACCTAATGCCAAGAGTTCGTACAAATAATTGGATTAATAATAATATTGGCCCATGGCATAATGTATACTCCTTTAACATGTTGATATCGCACGGTAAAATGAGGACCTGGGCTATGATACTAGCTGTTTCAGTTTTCACCCACAAATTGACAAAAATAGGCAGAAATAAACGACAAACAGGTGACATATAAGATTGTTCCTGATATATTTAGTGTTTGTAACAAGGTACTAACTTTGTATGAGCTGAAAACGTAATTTTTATAGTCCAGAAAGCTGGTAGGATTGATACTGTAGAGTCTACATTGCTGTAATACATGGAGGGCACTAAAAACATCTTAATGCTCTCCTGAAACTTCTACAAATTTATATCAATGCCTTAACATATGTCGCGGATGTAGTTTTTCGAAATAATAATTTCACACAGAGAAACGAATGAAAAAGATTGAGAGAAATTATCGAGATTCTAGGGCATAAAGTAAGAATGGAAAGTATGAGTAAGAAGGAAAATAAATTGATTATAAAATTAAAATGATAGTAAAATTATTATAAAATTAATTACTAAGTATAAAGCTTTTGCATAACCTACTAATATGTAGGCATTAAATGATTTTACTGCTACCAGCTAACTAATAACACCAATTTCTTGAAATCTTTACCATGGGAACATTAAACTTGTACAAACGTTTCCTGTAGAAAAGATAGAGCAAATCTGCGGTTCTTTGTCCTGGACTAATAGTGATACTTTTGCTATTCACCTACCTAGAGGAATGTGTTCTGAAAACTTTTACTCATTGTCAGCGACGTGAACTTGAAAAAGGGGAAACATGGGGGGGGGGGAGGGGGAAGGGCTGGAAGGCGATAAAGGCTTGGGCGTGGTAGCAGAGTGGATAAGGCGATAGAAAAGGGTGCGCGCCAAGGTCTCGAGGGGAAGCAAAAGGGAGGAATGGTCTCGAGGGGAGGAAGAAGCAACCGGGTGAAGGGGCAATAGAGCCAAGAAGAAAGGAAGAGCGATAGAAGAAGGGACGACAGACGAGATGCTGATGTAGGGAGCGTTTGGGGACGAGATCAATTTATGGATCGTTCGATTGTTATATCCGGACTCAGTGCTAGAATAATTAGTCCCTTAACACTAGTGAATTCTTTATTTTGAAGGTGGTGGAGTTCCTAACATGTATGGCGAGATCTGGCGTACCTATACAGGAATTAGGAATTTTCTTATTCATGCATCTCATCCTGCAGGACAACACTCCAGCTAGTACAAGATGTAAGCTTCCAACACCTGTAGTACAGTGCAGGTCTCCCAACACCAGAAACTCAGTGCGCGTAAGTGTGGATGTGTGTTTGTAAGGGGAGGGATATGACGAGGATGAGGAAGGACAGGTCGCGGCCGGTCCCTGACCTGATTGTTAGGGTAATACTCCAGGATTCGCCTGGTACTGATTGAAAAAAAACATGGAAAGCTACCGATCAGAGAAGCCACCCGCAAGAGTTCTCTTCAAGGTAACGGCTGAATTCAACGTAGCTATGTAGCTAGTGTAGAGAATCGTGTCACCTTAGGACCTCTCGATCAGAAGCACAGCAGTGACATGAATTGATGCCCTGAGACACCCAGGCCGGTCGGCGATAGAGATGCGGTGGGATGGTGTGGAGGGAGACAGAGCGGCTACGAGAGTCGAAGGCGTGACAGTCCCCGTCGTCGGTGACGTAGTGAAAGTGGTGGTGCTGCTGCTGAGTTCAGGGGTATGAGGAAAAGAGGGGTTAGGCGCAGAGGGGAGGGGATGATTTAGGTGGTGTTGGTTGGGGAGGTAGGGGACGGGTGAGGATGGGACTGTGTAGGTGGGGAGAGTAGGTGATGCACGGGGAGGGGTTAGGAGGGGGAGAAGGGAACGGAGTTTGGTGGTGTTGAGTGGGGAGGGAAGGAAAGGAATGGA
>BOPP01000054.1:1230847-1294148 GCA_017312745.1 Gryllus bimaculatus | reverse complement strand
CCCGCGACCTTCCCTGCGGAAAACCATCTGACCCTCCGACCCTTTCGCATCCTCTTGCTGCACATATCGCCAACCCCTCACAACCACACCTTACCATCGCTTCCCACCCTCCCCTCCCTTCCTTCCTCTCTTCCCTCTCAACCTGATCCTTAACTCCCCTACTCCTCCTACATACAACACTTTTAATCCCCCTCCATCCGCATTCTCCTTCCTACCATGGCCGCACCCAACATCACTTAAATCCTTCTCCGCCCATCCCTCCTCCCTCCGACATACAGTCTCTCCCTCTTCAATAACCCTACCCTCCTACTCTCCCACTTTAACATCCTCTGACGCGTGGGCGTGGGCGGGGCCACGGGCGGTGATTCTTCTTCCTCGGACGCTTCCACCCCGAGGCGCCGACCGCCCATCAGTCTCCTCGCCCTCTCTGCCCCTCGCCCCCTCACCACGCCCCCACTGCCTTCCCTCGCTGCGCTAGCCAAGTAACAGCTCTTCGGACAGCCATTCCGACGCTCAAAACGCCGTTTCTTTAACACTCCCAAACCATTGTCAAATCGTTTTTAATAGTACAGACTGTCAGAGAATAAGATTTCCAAACACTGAGGCACGTATGATGATCGAAAACGTGTACTCTCTTGCCAATCAGTATGCGTTGGAAAATGTCATATAATGAAGTTTTACATGAGACAGTCCCTCTGACTGGTAGGCAATCCTCCATGCACAGGTGTTCGGCGGGTAAACGAAATCGCTTTGCGTTCAAAATGACCTGGCAACCATCACTGCATAATGAGTTGGCCATCAACCAGGCGTTATTCTTAGCTAGAGACATATCACTCTAAATTCATTATCGTTCCAAATTGGTTTCGGTCTGTCGAATAGGAGGCTGATTAAAAATGACCGATTTAGAGGGAACGTATATCTAGGAGCTATAAAAGAATCTTTCTTGCACTACCCAGCACAGGTATTGCGATACTTCCGATCCGGAAAGAATATCATAGTCCCGTGTTCAATAGTGATTTTTACTGAACAATGTGCAATGTTATTGTGTATTCGAATATCTTCGTCTGAGATATACAATCAGCTGTAAAGATAATGTCTATGTAAGAGCAAATACTCTTTTTGTTTCGCAATGTGATGAAAGAAGGGACAGAATGAATACAAAAAACAGAGGATGAGTAGGGCAGTGTACCAACAGTTAAGATTGCAAAAAATTTGCGTACATACAGGTCCAGAAACGTCATCCCACACTTGACCAAAACTGTCTCAAAGAGTTGCACTAAAGTCAAGCGTTACGCCCCTGTCAATCAAGATTGGTCAAACGAAGTGGATTTGTGAAAAATCGTGGCAGCGTGCTTTGTCCCCGTCACAGAGTGCAACACCATTTGAGTTCGAACGGGGGAGTATGATCGATCTCCACGAAACGGATGTGTCACGCAGTGACATTTCGGCTCGTTCACTGCTGCTGTGACATGCGCATGTGCAACTGAAGGGTGGAAGGGAATCTGACGATTAGTACAGATGTTTTCAAGAGTGAGGTGAATTATTAACTAGATACAAGTTATAACATAATACCCTACGTCCTCACGGTTGTATCGTAGAGTTTGAGCTACTATATGGTGAAAGCGCACGCCGCGAAAAATGTTTTTTTGAATACGACTTCTCCGTAAACATTAAAAAAAATTAAAAACCGAACGAGACGCTATAACATGTGCAGCTATTGGAACAACATCTGGTGGTAGGATTCAATCCCAATTTTTGCCGTCCACAATTCGGTTTCACATTTTTAGTGCGTTTTAAGTTTCATAATCAAGAAAATTGCGTTCGTAAATTAAAGCACACCTAGTATGCTTTCCTAAATTGATATTGTTTGGCGTCTCTTTATTGTATGTGCCCAATTGAGACAAAAATACCAAAAACCTTGCATGGCGGTCTCATTAACTGTTTGAGTTTTTTTGCATCCCTTTTAAATGAACTAAAATAGCACATAGACTACTTTTAGTAAAACTTGTTTGACAAGTAAACTATCAGAGATCTGAAGAAATGACGTATATACACATAGATATAGATACACTATATAAAAGTAAAATCGCCTTCCTAAAACACAATGAATTCTTGTCTCTTCACAAAATGCGAACATTTCTCAGAAAATTGGAGCAGTATTGGATACACTCACTGATATATGCTTCCATGGAACGTAGCAACAATAGCAAACACCAAACGTTCACCTAATGGCTTCAACGGGGGCTCAATAAAATCACTTCGCTGTTCCTTCGCAGTTGTTGAACCTGATATAAAATTACCTACTGACAATAAAGGGAATTGTGACGCAGAAACACTTAAATATAGTATTACAGAAACTGAATTGTGTCCTACAATTAATTATAATTAATTGTATAATTAAATTATTGGATTTAATGAAATATTGAAGTTCGATTTCGTCTCATCATTTTTGACAGATAATCTCTACAATACGTTACTATTACAAATAATATAAGAGCATGTGATGCTGTTTGACCACTAGTTTTAGTTTTCCAGAAGTAACAGTTTTAATTTTATTGAACACATTGTTTCTATTTTCATTACTTTAGATAGTTACATCACATTGAACTGAATGTAACCAAACTGTCTGTATTCTTTTTTCCAGGTGAGTACCTGTTTAAAGAAGCTTTCGTGTTTCTACAGCATGTTGGTGAGTGTATACGTACAAAATATTCCTTATGTGTTGTGCCTTTGTAACAAAACCAATTTTGTCAATTTTAATTAGTAGTTCTCAAACGAATGATTTTATATTGTCTTTAGAAATGGAATTTTGTGTTTTTATAGAGGTAGCTTTTTCCGTTTCAATTATTTTTAATCAATCAGTTTTTTATATGTTGACCGACATCCAAAATAACTTCAAAGAAATGACTTGATCTCAACCCTAAGCCATATACTAGTTGAATTTTGAATATAGAAAGAAATAAGCGTTTTTTCAATAATTGTTAACAAAATATTCGCTCCGATGTAATAAAATCTATTTTCAAGTACAAATCATTTTGTGCAATCAGCTTTGTATCCTGATCACAAAGAATAACCTTAGGAAGTAGCGTTTCACATTGCCCCCACATTTGATAACTCAGAAACGATATATAATCCCCAAACTGGAAACAACATCATTATGTGGATAAATAGGAAAAAAAACACAAGAGTCTGTTATTTGTGCTACCGGCTGTGTGTAATTTTCTAAAACCATCTCCTTGAAATAAAGTATTACATAAACAAAAAAAAGCACTTCTTGGAATAAATATACAAATACGTCTTCTTTGGCTGCAAGTTGCTTGTTTTAGTTGCTCTTCACGACGAACTGTGAAATCTTTATCAGTCGCCGGCCGTTAAGAGTGACTTTTCATTCATCTGTTTTGGGTGCGTCGAGAAGATTTAACTGATCAGTATTACGAAGAAAGTATTCTTTACTGGAGGCAAGTTATTTTAGCGAACGTTTCTTCCGTGGGGCCCTTCGGCCCCTCGCCCTCGCCCTGAATAGCCTGAACGCGCACGGATTGTCTCCTCCTTAACGAGAACGCGCGCCAAGTGGCTTCGCCTCGGCACAACGCCTGCTCTGTAGCGCACCGGTGAAGCGCTCTTGTTAAGCACGGCCTCGTTAAGGTAGCAATCCGATATTCCGCGCAGAACGAAGCCTTTAAAGGAGAACTGCAGCTGAAAACGAAACGCATCGCGAGTGAACTGAGAACGAATATGACTCGCTACCCGTGACACCGTTTTCTACTCGCTTACGTGACTCACGGCATCCGTTGATGTCGCTGCGGTGCTCCTGAGCTAAAGGTCCTAGAGTTCGAGCCTTCACGGTGGGCAGATTTGCGACACTAGCTACGTAGCTAAGTCGAGTTCTGTCGCTGTTTGGAGGAGGATTCTAGCGGTCGGCTGCTCTGGCCGGTAGTTTTCCGTGGTTTCTTCGATCAACACCAGGCTAATGTCAGAGCAGTACCCTATCAA
This sequence comes from Gryllus bimaculatus, assembly GCA_017312745.1. Lineage (NCBI taxonomy): Eukaryota > Metazoa > Arthropoda > Insecta > Orthoptera > Gryllidae > Gryllus > Gryllus bimaculatus. The sequence goes on along the minus strand of BOPP01000054.1, from coordinate 1,290,155 downwards.
AAGGGCCACGGACCGCGCGCAAGCTTTCTTCCATTTTCTTGTCCTATCCTCACCCTTACGTATACATTCGTACACTTACGTACAATCTGATTGAGAAAGGAAAAGTTTTTGTTTGTATTGTGTATATTATGTATTTGTCTTATTTGTGTTTTGTGCGTATTGTGTACATGCATTTCTCTTATTCAACTGTTGTATTTTTACAAAAATGTAAAATAAAGTTCATTCATTCACTTTCATGCGGGAGACCTGCCGTGAGCTTTGAGCTTGACCCGTGTGGGGCGGTGTTCCTCTGGTTGAAGAAACCCCAGCAATCGGATATCGCGTAGATCGCCAAATCTCAGCCTCCACCGGGGGAACATCACCGCCACCTCTCGCGATAACAACATGCATTACACTTACGGGACTAATGACCTAAGCCATTGTCACCCTTGGAAGCACTAATGAATCAATCAATCGTCTTCTTGAAATGTATTCCTCCGCCTTCCACACGCTCAATAGCCAGTTTAATGCCTCGGAAGTGTGAATTGAGTGGGTCTGTGTGAGATGAGGGATGGTGTTCCAGAAAGATCATTTTTGTTTCCAAATCGCTTCTGAAATAATAAGTAAGAATAAGTATCTGTATCTTCTGTAAGTCTGTATAAGTATCTTCTGTAAGAATAATGACAAATAATATCGAAAAGGAGAAGAGACTGTGTGAGTGAATCAAGTCTTCAAAAGAACTTAAACAGACAGGTCACATTCACCGATTGTCAAAGAGGGGAGAGGTTTAATTAGTTTATCCAACTAAACTAAACTCGCATTATCCTAACCTTTAATCAATAAATTAACGCAAATATCGAAAATACACCAATTTTGCGTTAATATTATTTTACATAGTGAGACAAGAAAATCAACCTTTTCATGAAAAGGTAGGAAAGTTCATGGGAGGAATCCTGTCGAGTCATGAAAAGAGGCTTTTGTGATGTAGTTTATTCTAGAGGCTTTGTCATTCATGTTTTCCTGTAATTAAATAATATCACTGTCATGAAATGTAGTGTGGTTATTACTCTATCAATCGTTTTGCTAGAATGACCCCATTCTTGTTTATTGTTGTTCTTGCGTTTTCTTGAGTGGTATCGAGAATGTCAGGGTCTGTCGATGTAATGGATGTTGAACTGCAAGATAATTTTGAAATATTTGGAACTCCACCGTACATTTTAGATGATACAAGATCCACAACTTTTGACATGTTTCCATTAAAATCAAAAGATATGTGGAGATATGAGAGAGTATGTATGTGAAAGAACGTAGTGAGTTTTGTAATGTCGAGATGTGAGAGGAGTAAGACGTGGCACAGAAAACGTGCTACTCCCATTCTTTTGAGAAATGAGTGCAAAGTACTTGCAAAAAAATACATTGTGCAATTACATTTAATATAAATAGTTCTAAATAAAATATCAATTGATAAGTGTATATTTGGAATGTATTGGAAAATAACTCAACATGTTTGACTTGTAAACTTTGCTATATAGCTTGCTGATAGCAATTTGTTTTTAGCTAGATGAAGACGTGGCTTTGGTCTCAAGTAAGAGCGATGTATGCGTTGAAAAACTAGATCTATAACAGGTTAACTAACGCTAAATCACAAACTATTAATATAATGCAAGGATCCTTACTTCTTCGTGAGCAGTAGTTACAAGTTGATAACTTGATGACAGTGGAGTCATAGAAAATTTATTACAGGTTGCTTTTATCAGAATCGTCCGGTAATGAGTTTCTTGTTAATGTTTCTTGCCGTAAAACAATGAACTACTCTCCAGTCAGTCTTCAATACAATAACTTTGTCGGGATGGTTCACGAAAAAAGATTTTTGAACTCCCAGTATTAAGATCGAATAATTCAATTTGTTAAGAATACACGAACTCGCTTAAAGTTTTCATCGCTTTTATAATTAAGTTTACCAATTTTTTTATAGATATCTCCAAAGAATTGGTATTTCTAGATAGATTCTTCGCAACTTTGTTAAATAACTTTTCTTCACTCAGTATGATTACATGGTAAAAGCAAACTTGAGAGGTATAACTTGAAGGGAATTCGTATCATGTTTTTCTCTAACGTCAAATTTCTTTGTTTTCGTTTTTTTTTGTGCCCTAGTTTTACAAACATAACCAGCAACAGTTCTATAGAAGCTCAGTTTTAATTTTCGTCAAACCATTCTTAAATTTTTAATGATTCCAAAACTATCATGTTATTTTCGAAGATCTACAAGAACAGTTTTTACGAATATTATAAGAACTTTCCATCACTTTTTATTCTAAAAATAACTCCTAATACATTATTCCAAGGTAGCATTCGCGTTTCTTTAAAAAGAAAAATGCAAGCAGTTATGGAAGTTTCTGACAAGTAATGTCAGAGTAGATTCTGCGTAAATGTGTAGGTATTACGTGAAGTGAACCTCATATCATATTTGTATATGACTTCATATCTCTTCATATTTTCGAAATGCTCTCGTTTCCTGGTTTATAATATCTAAACACACCAAAAGTTCCATTTTTAATTTTTATAAAACAATTTTTACATTTTTAACGCTTCCGAACCTATCACGTTACGATCATTTTTGTAGAACCAATACAACTGCTTTTACGAATATTGCAGGAAATTTTCATCTCTTCTTATTCTAAAAAATTCCCAGTCAACCGTACATTATTACAAGGGACCACTGGCGTTTCTTTTAAAAGAAAAATGCGAGAAGAAGTTATGGCAGCTTGTGACAAGTAATGTTGGCGCCGAATGACGTCGTATATTCCGGGAAGAACCTCGCGAGCGGACAGTGCCGCTCACATTCTAAATTAGAAGCGAAACATTTGCCTGCGTTTTTCCCTTGTTGCCGCTGCCGCGGCTGCTGCTGTTGAAGCGGGGCATAAAACCGGTAGCGTGGCGTCTGCAACACAGCGGCCGTGTCTGCGCGTCCGTTGGCGTCGCGCGGCCAGCACAAAACCTCGGTTTACGAGCGCCGAGTCGCGACTCCGGCCGCCAGAGCGCAGCAGCTGCGCGCCATCTGCGCGTGCGCGCCGCATGTGCGCAGCCGTGAGAACTACATCTGCGCGCGAGTACGCCCTGAGAAAGAGAGGGGATGGCGGCGACTTCGAGGCGATGTTTTGGAAACCGATGTTTTTATGAAATCTTCGATGTATTTAAAATTGAATTTTTTATAAAATCTTCGATATAGTGAGGGTTCTAGTTCACGGGATTTGGTCGAGGAAAAACAATTAAACGATATTTGGTCGGGGTGGGACCAATTAAACAATTACTTTGCCCGACGTTTCGAAACATTTTAATTCCATCCTGAGTGCTAGTGAACAAAAAACAAGGCATGAAGACTTCAATATAAATATACAATACATCAATTAGTAATATGGTATACAAAAATGATAGAAAATGTACACACCTTACAAAATAATTAAGGAAATATTATATTTTCTCAGCAGTATTATGTCCAGGTTCCCACCCAACTCCACATGGAGTTGTTGCAGCTCAGGGGTCTACCCTATAACACGTCCGACTCAAGCCAATGCACCAAAGCAAATCAAGGAGAATTCTGCTACAATTCAGTAGTCCGATCAGGAACTTGCGCACAGCCACTCAAACATGTGCACCCGGTCACGCTGGTGTTTCATTAAAACAACATAACAAGATAATTCAAAGTTGAGGAATTATTGTTACATTACATCACTGCTTGATATTACTGACAATGTGATCTTCACTTATAATTTAGTAATTTTAAGTGCACATGCAAAAGTGGGCCAACTAGTTATTTAATTATTTGTACACCAACCAAATCCCGTAATCATTACATCATGGTCATGCATTCTACAATGGTTAATCATCGATGTGCTTAACAAAGATGTACCTACCCTAATTTAATATGTTTCAATTTCAAATCTCCAATGAAATGCAGCTCTATATTGAAATTATTTATTAATTAGCTTTCCTACTCTTTCTTTTCCTCCGTCAACATTCATACAGTCAGTAACAGTATTTTGTTCGACATACAAGTTGGCACCGACTTGAGATACGCGTGTTTCGTCCATGACACATGGGTATTTATTTTATTTACACTTAATTTTACAATGTTCATTTGTATTTATATGTTTATTAATTTGCTAATTGTACATCTTTGTGTAGCCACTGAAGACAGGATAAAGTAGTCCCGAAACGCATGTTTGGCTGTTTTTTCTTATTAGAATTTATATTGTATGTTGTGGTTGTGGTTGATACTTCCTCAATCCTGAAGTAAATTCGATGTTTTGTATTCGATGTTTTTACGTGCTTGATATTTTATTTTGAATGAAAAAAGTTGCATCATAACATAAACCTATTGAATATTATTCAGACGAAAGTTGCCAAGAATGAAAAATAAATAAAATCGAGTTTTCGTTGATAAATTGATTATATATTATATTTTAATTGTCCAATCAGGTAGCAAAATATTTATTAATTGTCCTGTTCCTGGCTGAGAGTTGTCAGTTAACACTCAATTAATACTGTATGAATAAACGCGACCACCTTTAAATTAAATCCATCGGCGTCAACATTAATTACTAATCCAGGTTTAAAAATGTCGAGATATAAAAACATTGACGGTTTAGGCCGATGCTTTATTAACATCGATGTTTTAATTTTGAACTTTAACATGCACCAGTCGCGTCACAATATTAGCGGGAAATTCAATGCAGCCAGATCCCAAAATATCAATCCTTTGTTAAAAGTCATTGAAACGTATATGGAGCATTTTTTTAAAATATTGCATCCTTGTTCATTACATTTCAAGAAGGCCATCATCGCTAATTTTTGACTGGTTGAACTAGGCTAGCACAACGTCGATCCGGGTAGCATATTTTTAAAACATCGACAAGAATGCCGCATCCCTAGGAGTTGCAACCGAAACGCATATCCTCATTTTGGCCAATTTAAACTGAAAACGAATTTGCGTTTAATCAGCTGGCATGCGGTTATCCAATCAGGGACATCAATCAAAAAGAAAAACAAGTCGTAATGAAGCTCCCGATTGAATAACCACCTTCCAAGTGATAAAAAGGCAATTCGCCGTGTGTTTAATCAGTGTGTCAATTGGGAATCGTCAATTGGGAATCGCTGTTTGTTGAAAGGCACCACGACTGTGTGGCGTCTTCAAGGCATACGCGAAGCAACCGACATGGAAAGCGATCAGTGGATGACTTGAAAGTCCATGTTGCTTAAACAGGGGTGAACTCTCACAAAAAATATAATGAAGAAAATAGAGAACGAGTATCAAACATTTCTGTTTTGTAAATAATACCATTGTCGACTTGAATAATTTACCTGCAGATCTGCTAGTGGCTCTTCGCAGAAGCTCGCAGCGGTTTAAGCTGAGGTGCAATATAGCACGGCGGATGCTCTTATCGATTTACGTAATTTTACTTCATTTGTCCGACCAATACCAAGCAAAAATATAGTAGTGTTATAACAAAGGAGCTACAAACCGCGGACGACTATTCCTTCCTCTTCCTTGCCCTATCCTCTCCTCTTCCTCACATACACTGACACTTCCATGCAAGTCAGGTAACATTACACCACTAGTCGGAAGACCAGTTGGAAGCTAAGAGCGCGTTCCGGTTGGCGCGGTGCCCTGTTAGTGGAGACACCTGGACGGGGAAATCCCCTACAAAACGACGCTTAGGTCGGCGTCGGATCCTACCCTCAAGTAAAGAAGGGACACCGCCATTTTTCGGAATAAAACATTAACTACACTATCGGGGAAAATGACCGCAGCGGTCGCGCTTACCGGAAACCTCAATCAATCTCTCCGACCCAATTGCCCGCACTCGAAAGGGCTGGATCCGCTAACCGCTACAGTGATTATGGCACGCCTACCTCGCTTGGTGCTAACGTTTTTACCGACGGTTGGCGAAATCTTACCTCTTGGGGCACGGATCCACCAATCAATGTGCCTCAATGTGGCACCGATCTGTTACTCAATCGAAGCAAGGAATCATCAGGGTTGGTGTGGCGGTGTAGAAACATTCTAAAAAAGAAAGAATTGTTACAATCTTAATTTTAGATTGAAATATTGTACGAAATGCTTGTTCGTCTCGTTTCATAGCCTTCTCATATTCCACCTCTTTCTTTCTCTTCTAAATTTCCTTCCATTTCGTTCCTTCCTAAATTGTCTTCCATTTTTGTACAGCATGATTAATTTCTCGCATCAAATATTCTGTTGTTTCTTCTTCCCTTATTATCTTATTATCTTACGAAAATGTAGTTTGAAAAATGTTTAATTCGAGATTTTGTTTTTAAGAAATTTGTTTCTTAGGAAATTATTTTCAGTAATATTGTTTTTTAGCAGCAAATCGGCATTAACAATTTTCCGTTAGGCATTATTTGGCTGGCTGCATTCCAAGATCTGCGCGTCACACATTGTCCCTGTTCTTTGACACATGCACTCGGATGATTGATTGCTTGATTGATTAGTGATTTCGGACCCGTCAACTGCTAAGGTCATTAGTTTTACACGTTTAGCGCAAATTTCTATCGCCGAAGGTGGCTCCCCCGCCCTGTGGTCTTCCCCCGCTGAGTGGCGAGATCCGGCGCCGACCTAACCAGGCTTGTGGGGTTTTCCCTAACCTGGTACCTCCCACCAGCGAGGCACCGCCGCAGCCGGGACAAGCTCTAAGCCCCCGACCGATCTCCCGGCATGTGTGGTAGTGTGGTGCATGTTAGTGTAAGTAGAGGGTGAGGATAGAACTAGGAAGAGGAAGGAAAGATCGCGCGCGGTCCGTGGTCCGTTTGTTAGGGTACTGTTCCGGCATTCGCCAGGTGATGGTCGAAAAAAACACTCGGAAAACTACCGCTCAGAGCAGCCGGCCGCTACAATTCTCCTCCAGACAGCGTCAGAATTCGTCCTAGCCATGCAGCTAGCTGTGCACAATCCTTTGGGAGTGGAGCCCTAGGATCTGTCGGTCAGAGGCGCTGCTGCGACATCGGTTGATGCCTTGAACCACCTTTGCCGGTACTTCCGCTCTAAACACCGCCGCCTGCCGGCGTCAACAAGATTACCTGCAGCCCTTCTCCCTGCCCGTGCGCGTCCGGGCGAGCCGAATGCTATAGCGTCACGTGAGTACTGTGGTTCTGGTTGTGAGGGGCACCCGTGGGGTAGCGAGGAGAACGCTCGTTCATCACTGCTGAGATGCAAATCCCGGTTGACCTGTGTGAAATTTGTGGACGACAAAGCGAGACATTGCAAAGAATTCACGGACTCTCTCAGTTTCACTGTTCTTCAACAGTATTCATACATCACCTTTATAACCATGAGGCCATCAAATCATTCATGCATTAAAGGTATTACCGTAACACTTGGTATGTGAGAGAATAATGATTCCAGCCGTGACAAATATAGAGGTTATGAATCCCGCATGTGTGGCTCATTCCGACTGCAATCCCAACATGTGTGTTTATATAATGGTTGTTAGTGTATGTGTGTGTAAGAGGAGAGGAAAGAAGGATAGAACAACGAGGGGAAGGAAATGTCGCGCGTGATTGGTGGCTTTTTGTTAACAGGCCTGGCGTTCGACTCGTTAGCAGGCCTCCTTCCTTAATGGAAGAAACCACGGTAAGATACCGGTCGAAGCAGCTAGAATTCCCCTCTAATCGGGGCAAAGAGTTCGTGTATGTTCGTGGGGAAAATACAACACCCAATGAATTCGAACTCTACATCGCCTCAGCAAAGAAATCTTAGGACACGTAGGTCGCAGGCTATGGTCTCATCGCAGAAGACATATCGGTCGTTTGCTACTGGGCGAGCTGCGAGCGAAAACGTCCTATTTATTTTATCTGAAAAACCCGCCCTAAGATTGCACCCAAAATTGTAATATTCCCATAATTCCTCAGTTCATTGTTTGAAATATTTACGAAAAGCACGCTCCAGGCCATCTACACGCACTGTGGATAGTCTTGGTATTACAGAAGGGCCTTGACTATCCTGCCAGTTTCGTTCGAATGGAACCGAAACAGATTTTCGTCCGAGAGCCAATGTTTCCAGATGCCGTTCGGGTTCAATGTACCCAATTCTAATTACTAGCACGTGTTTGAACGCACGCATAGGGCATATTAGACGCAAACATCCGACGTCGGCCGACGGACACTTTGCCCAAAATCAGGTTTTTCCTCTCTAGTATCCCTGCACAGGCAGGAATTTATCCAGTATTGGAACTTGGCGCGATCGCTACAGCCGATTAGGTTGATGTAGCGCTAGAAAGTCAGGAAACTTAAACATACGAAGTAAGTAAGTACATACTTAAACACAGAGAAGTAACTTAATCGAACGTGTAACTCTGCTAAGAAAAGGCCGCTTCGGGTTTAATAGCGGCGTCTGGGAGTCGCTGGCGCTGCCTCCGAAGGAAGGCCGCAGCCGCAGCCCCTCAGCGCCGCCGTCTGGGCCGCGGTCGCGTGCGCCGCCGGGGGGAGGGTGCGAGGGCGTGGCGCTGCCGCCCTCACCGCCCGCGGCCCCGCCCTCGCTCCCGCCGGCGCGTAATGAATTAGTTTTCCGGGAAGGCGGCGCGCGGGCGACTGACCGCTGCCCGTCCACGCCCCGTCACAGTCGTTCTCGATTGTGCACGCTCGTCCACACCATGTACACGCCTGTCCACGCCGTCCACGCCGTCCACACCGTCCACGTCCGTTCATGACCGTTGATGACCATTCATACCAGTCCACGCCCGGTCCTAGGCGTTCACAATTGTGCACGCTCGTTCAAATTCGTCCACATTCCGTCCAAACTTGTACACACCTGTCCACGCCGTCCACGCCCGTCCACCACCGTTCACACTCGTTCACCTGTGTTCACGTCCGTCCACACGCGTCCATACCCGTCTACACACGTCTATAACCATCCACACTAGTTCACACCGGTCCTCGCCCAATCACGCCCGTCCACACCCACCGATGACTGTCCTCAACCGTTCACTCCCCCCGCGCCCGTCCTCCCCTTCTACTCCGGTTCAAACGCGTCCACGCCTATTCACACCATTCCACACCCGTACACATCTGTCTACAGCGGTCCATGCCCGCCCCCTTCAATTCCGGTTCAGGCCTGGTCTACATCCGTCCTCACTCGTACACACTCGCACACAACCATCACTATCCGTCCCCATCCGTCCACACCGGTCCACACCCGTTCGCAACCCTTCACGCCTCTCCTCGCCCGTCTACATCCGTCCACAACCGTCCACCGCCGTTCACACTCGTTCCAGAGAGTTCATGTCCACACGCATCCGCACGCGTCCACACCCGCGCGCAATCACATATAACCGTCCACATTAGCCCCCATCGGTCCACGCCCGTCCACGACAGTTCATGTCCGTTCACTCACAACACGCCCGTCCACACTCATTCACGTTCCTCCTCTCGCGTCCACGCCTGGCACAGCCATCCTCATTCGTCCACGCCGGCCTGGCCAAGCCAGACCTCCAGAGCGTTTGCACCTAGCGATTTCAGCGAAAAAAGGCTGGGATTTGAATCCCACCTGAATGTATAAGTTTATCGATATGTAAATGTTGTAAAGTATACGTATATGTCGTCGCATGATGCACCTACACGTCGTGTAGCGCGTACTACAATCAGGTATCACCTATCAGTGAGGCACCGCCCCCTGCTGAGACAATCTCTAAGCTCCTAGCAGGTTTCCTGATTTTTGTGGTAGTGTAGTGCAAGTATGTTTGTACGTTAGGGGTGAAGATAGGACGGAGGAGAAAGGAAAGAACAGGCGCAGCCAGTAGCCCACTTCTTAGGGTACTGCTTCGGCATTCACCTTATATTGGCAGGAGAAATAATTATACAATCTGCCTTGAAAGTTAGCTTTTCGCTTTCGTTGATAGTCATAAAAACATTACAAAAGATTTTTTCTCTCCAGAAAGCTATGTAAAAATGTCCATGCGATAATACAAGATCGGACGAGCAATGGTTTTTGGTCGATGTTTGTTAGGCGATGATGAGGAGCGCGCGGGCCCGCCGCTCGTGTGCTGGTCCCGCGGAGGGCAAACAATCGCGCAGCGGCCGGCGTGAAGCGGCGTGAAGCGGCGTGACGCGCGGAGGTCGCGAGGGGCTGTGGAAGGGGCGACCTGCTGTGGGTCGATGGCGCGGGCGGCCTCCAGGGACCTTGACACGCCCCCGCCGCCCTTGGCCCTGCCGCTCGCCCAGACGCCCGCGCCAACCCCCACGCCCACGCTCTCACACTGGTATTTTACCATCGCCCTCGCCCATGCTCGCCCCTCGCCCTGTCGCTCGCCCACACGCATCCCCCATGCCCTCACCCTCGCCCGTGCTCTCACACGCGCCTACCTCATCGCAATCGCCCTCAACCTGCCGCTCGCCCACAAGCACACGCCTGCGCATACGCCCTCGCCCATGCCAACGCTCTCACACTGGCCTTTTACCATCGCCCTCGCCCTTGCTCTAATCCTTGCCCTCCTCCCTCACGGCCACGGCTCAGGCCCTCGCCCTCACACGCGCCTTTGCCCTCGCCCTCGCCCTCTCCCTCGCCTGCGCGCCCCTCGCATTGCCCTGGATGTCGCCCTCAACGCGCACTCGCCCTCGCCCTCGCTTTGCCCTTGCCGGTCTCGCTCACACACGCCTTCGCCATCGCCTTCACCCTCCTCTCTCTCACTCACTGCTGTCCTCGCTCCCGCCCTCGCGCTCGCGGTCGTGCCCGGGCCGCTGCGCCGAGGGCAGTTGAGCTCCACTCAGTGAGCCTCCCCCTCCCCCGTCCCTCCTGTGAGGCGGGCGCGGGCCCCTCCAGCAGCCCAGCGCTCCGCAAATAGCCCCAGCCAAGTACTCTGCGCTGCGTCGCCCTCAACTTTATTCTTATCACTATCATTATTATTATTATATTACTACTCTTTTCATTACTACGATTAACTATTCATTTTATAAAGAGGGTTTGAACATGAAATCCATTATGATGATTAGGGACATCTTCAAAAATCATCAATAAAATGCTCTTGCAATGTTTTTAAAATGCCCTAAATGCAAACAAAAATTACAATTTTTTTTTATCAAAACCACTTCAGATGAACAACACAAGGTGTTGGATGTGTTTCTTACGTAATTCAAGATTCTTCCTTTCGTTCAAAAAAACTCCGCTTGAAAAATTTTCGTTTTGGGACTGTTATTTACCAAGAAATCTCTATCTTTAGTTATCGTGGAATCTACCCTAGAGGCAATTTGGCTGATATGCGTCACAGGAATATTAGATTACATACAACGGCTAGCATTACAATTTTTGAACAAAGATATCGAATAGGCGAAGAAAAATATCTTTCGAATGAAGTTTTGTTGATTGTAACTGCTTTGTTACTGACCAAAAAGTTATTAAAAAAATTTAAAAAACTATTTTGTAGAAGATGATCGTTCGTGTCTTTGGTGCTTCACAAAATATCTCGGTAGACATTAAACGTCTAACCAGGAACAAGGAATAATATTTGCTCATGAATATTTTCAACCTGTAAGAGACAAATGCTGTATTTTTGCTACTCATCACTTATGTGATGAAGTGTGCACCTTGAGAAAATTTGAGTGCGCGGCTCGACCCCTTCATGTTTCTTCTAGAAATGAAATATTAATGGCGAAATGGATTGCCACTGCGGAAAAAGAAACAATCTACAAATAAGTTTTCTGTGCATTCATACTGCATTTTTATAGAGTTACGTTTTCTGCAATCAAATTTTGAATTTTTCAACTTTCTCCAAAATAATTCTAGCATGATAACTTGGTAACATAACGCCATACGCGATTGTATCAAAGCTGGCTTTTGCTTACTCTGTGGATTGTATTTCAACAAAGTAAACATTATTTCAAATATCGAAACCGAATGCCGGTGTTTACCAATATCATCGGATCGACTTTTAATTGGCACAAACTTTTGAACATTTAGTAACAGCATTCGTCAACAAATTAATACATAGTTCCGAAGCGTGATTCAAAAAATACAAAGGATACAATTAAAGTAATGATGCTGTTTTTACATTCTCGTACACTGCGTACGCAGTATAGAGAAAGTTTTGTAAAGCTGTTGAAAAACGGCAATTTTTCAACAGAAAAACTCATCGCCCGGCCCTGGTAAAGATCAAATGGATAAATCTTGTTCCTGTATGTAAACTACTTTGCCTACCCCGTTGTGTAGTGGGATTCCACTTTTGGTGGATCCTTGACACCGGAAATTTTATTGATGGCGAAAGGTATGTCCGTCTGCCTGTCAGTCTGTCTGTCGGTCTACCCCCCGTCGGTCTGTTTGTGAACAACGCTTCCGGCAAAACCGTAAATAGTCCTGTCCTTCCTGGGGCGGTGCCTCGCTATGAGAGATACCTGGAGGAGGGAAAATCTACAAGTGGCTGTGCAAGTCGGTGCCGGATCTCGCATACTATCGACTGAGCAACAACGCCATCTCCAGGCGTAAAACATCCATTTCAGCTAGTGCCTGATGACATTAGGGAGTTTTTGTCACCTTGAACTTTAAGGCACTATCTATCTTATGCACATGCGCAGTTCAAGTTGCGCACCATTTTAATGCATCTGCGCATGCGCAGAAGATCGATAGAGCTGACGCTATAGCGCGCACAAACTCCATTAGAGAGTTAGAGCCACCTCGAACGTTAAAGCACTGTCGATATTCTGCTCATGCGCAGTTGAAGTTTCGCACCATTTCAGTGCATCTGCGCATGCGCAGAATTGCGGCAGTGGTGTCTCGTCGAGGCGGAGGCCAAAGGCAGCGAGGGCGTGCGCGAGATTGGATATGAAAGCGAGCCCTTGCAAGGGATGAGCCCTTGTAGGAGGCAGGGAATGGGCGGCGAGGAATCACGCCCCGCCCGGGAGGGATTTGGGCGTTGGACGGAGCGAGGGGCGCTGCTTTGGGGCCGCGGAGAAAGGAAAAAGAAATCAGAGGTGCAGAGGGAATGGAACAAGCGAATATTAAACTGCCTCGAAAGGAAGAATAAGAAAAAAGATTCGAGCAAATAGGGAATACTGGTGGGATCGATAAAAATGTACGACTTGCTAATATTCTGTTACTACTTAAATATTTATTTACTTATCTACATGTGTAGATAATAATCAAACAAATTATGGATAACTAAAACACGTCTTGAAATACAGACTCTCTTAGGCCGAATCAAAAGCAGTGTGGATTGATTGCTTGTTGTCTGCTGTGGAACAAACATTCGGAACCCGCCCTCTCCGCAACATGACAGTCTTTTCAGTAGACTCATCAAAGGATGCGAACATCACTCCCGAGCATCTCGACCACTCGAGATTACGCGAAGAGCCGCTTGCTAAACAAGGAATGCTGAATGTGTAGAGAAGAGTTTTTAAAAAAATGTTTAAAAGTTGCCTATATTTCGTGCAAAATTACGAAAAAATCTAATTGGAAATTTAAAAGCATTGAGCAGAATGTAATTGTAATATATGCCTTTGGAGAAAATATTTTATTAAAGGAAAAATCTCGATCTTTAATACTGTAGTTGCGGGAAGACTCGGAAAAATGAACTTTTACAATTTTCAGATGTTTCAACAAAAAATAATATCGGCGCCTCTTTGAAGGGTTCTTAACTCTACCCGAAGACAAAGTTTAATCACAAAATTTGGAACCGTTTTTGAAAAACTATGTTGAAAATGTTCTTGGTTCGTCATATAAAATACATCTGAAATCAAAATATCAGTTTCAACCTCGCAGGGCGAGTTCGTTTAGCTCTTTCGGAGAAAATCAATTTTGACGAAAATCGTCTGAACGGTATAAGCACTAGCGTTGAGCACAGATAGAGAGACAGACGTTTTGGCGTGAATTGATTTTTTTCATATCTGAGATTCCCAAACCAGGAATATCGACTACTAACCTTGTTTAGTAAGAATTTACTACATACGAGAACATGATTTTGGTTATATTTCGTTACCATGACCCGCCAATAAGAGAAAAGGGTGTTTTTGGAAGTTATTATACCAGGGCCAGCTTTCCTTGTACTCACGAGGAAAACTGAACGAAATGCATTCGAGATGGGTGACAGGTTAGCGAGAGCTTCTATTCGAGCGTTAGGCTTAAGAAAAGTTGAGCGCGAGATGCAACTTAGATTCGGCAAATCCTCCTGCCGAAGGCCTGTGATCAGGGGAACAAGGGGGCCGTGCCTTCCCTGAACATTTTGAAAGCGTTTAATTACGTAGTGTTACATATGATTGCATTTCCGTACATATGTTCAAAATTTTACTTTTTCTTTTTTTTTAACGTGACTATTTGGTTCATTGTTGTACGACATTTAGAGAAGAAGCTTCCTATTTTTGCCCTCTAATGGTTCAACGTAGAATCAACTGCATTTTTTATTTGTATCATTAAAGTAAGTTAGAGACTTTTTCGTTTGAGATTTTATTATTTATTTACTACCAAAATATGACATTTTAATTAAATGGAAATGATGCTCGGAGATGTAGTAGGCCCCCTACAGTTTGACGCTTATGCGCATGTATCTCATTTCTCCATTTTCGTATTGTACCTCATTCTACAGTACACATCGCCGTATTTTCCTCTTTCATTAGCCCGTCTTTGGCCTCAGGGCGCCCTCTTTTCCCTCTTTACTCCGCACCCCATTTCCCTTTTCCCACGACCTACTCAGCCCTTCTCTTATCAGTCTTTCTCTTCCTCCAGTTTTCGCTCACTCCTTTCCTCACAGTGTTTTCTTTATTCTCTTCACTATCTCTTTTTCCCTCCGCGCCCTTTTCCCTTGTGTTTTCCTTCCCCTCCGCTCTCTTTTCCCCTCCGCTGGCTTTTACATCCCTCTGTTCGTCTCCTATCTCTTTCCCGTTCCTATCTTTATTCTTTTCTGTATCTTTCCCTCCCCTCTCTCTTTTCCCCTCCGCTCCATTCCCCCCGCTCTCTTTTCCAATCCGCTCACTTCCCCCATCTTTCCATTTCTGCTCTCTTTTCTCTGTGACCTTTTCTCCTCCGCTCCCTTGGCTCTTGCACTCTTTCCCTGTACACATTTTTCCATTACGCTCTCTTTTTCACTCCTCTTCATTCTCCCTCCGCTCTCTTTACCCCCATTCTCTTTTCACATCAGCTCTCTTTTCCCGCTGCTCTTTTCCCCTTCGTCCCTTTTCCCTCCGTTATCTTCTCTCCTCTACTCTTGTCCTTTCCGTTTTATTCTCCCCTCCGCTCCCTTTCCCCGTTCGTTCTCTTTTCCCCTCCACGCTCTTTTCCATTCCGTTCACTTTTACTCCTATGCTCTCTTTTCCATCTCATCTTCTCTCCTCCGCCCCCTTTTCCCATCTGTTATTTTCATTCCCTCCGCTCTCTTTTCCCCTTTTCTCTTTTCCTCCTCGCTCCGTTTAACTCTCCGGTTTCTTTTCCTCCTCCACTCCCTTTCCCCTTCCGCTCTTTTCCCGGCCACACTTTTCCACTCCGCTCTCTTTCTCAGTCAGCTCTCTTCCCTTCCGCTCTCTTTCCCCTCGCCGCCTGCCGTGCTAGTCTGGGTGGCGCGTGTGCGCGGCGGTGGAAGCCCCGCAGCGCTTCGCTTTGTTTCCTTCGGCCTCTGAGCCCTTCGTGCCAACGAGGGCGTTTGGAAGCCCGCCCGCCACGCCGGCCTCTCCACAACAGGTGCGCCCTCGCGGTGCTTCCGCCTTCAGATCGCGTCCGGCTTTTTCAAATAGGCCAATCAACCTCAAGACATTATCAAGCTTTTCACACTCACCTTGCTATTTTTGTTTTGAACGTAAGAGCGAAATATTTGTTTTAGTTCCACAATTTCTTTTCGTTTTGGCGGCAGACTTAGAGGTGGTTTGAAACATGCGCAGAACATTTGTTAAAATCACGAAGCTTTGGAATCAATTTCTGCATTCAAAAACGACTGTCCATGTCTTGCTAGTCATGGATTTACATCTATACGTGTCTTACACACATTGATGCTCTATGTATAGTTTCTAAGAGCGATTCAGTAAATAAGATCGTGATAATTGTATAAATTTGGGCAACGTTTGGTATTGGGATGAATATCCTTTGTAATATTATTGCGAATACTTCATTTTCGTAATATGTGAATTTATATTAAGTGCATTTAATGTTAATTACGTCCACGAATAGTGGAAGTAATCGTGATGAATTTAGGAGAAAGATATGTGAATTAGACTCTCAACATACGTATCTTTATCATAATACTATTGCTGTTATAAAATATGAACGTTACTCATACTGTGGCATTCCAGTATCCACCGTTCTACCAGTTTTGTAATTTTAGATGTGCTTCACTCCTAGCTTCATTTTACTGATCCCAGTTTTTTTTCCTGAGGCTCCCTCTTTCTCTAGTACCTGAAAATTGAGGTCCATTTTTACGTATTAGCGAATGTATTATTCTGCCTACATTTACACTTCGCATTTATCGTATGCGAATCTTACCATTGTTGTTATTTTTAGTTCTTCTTCTTTCTTGTTTTGCTCTGAATTGTGCACTTATCTCCACATTATGTATAACTCATTTTGATTGCTTTCAATCGCCTTCAATATTATCTTTCTGCTTAATTATTTGCTTAACGTTTTAATTTATTAGTTATCTTATTCTTCAGTTATTTAATTATTATATTTAGGTTTGATGTACAGAATACCTATTTACACTACTTACTCAATAATATACGAATTTAACATGCGAAGGTTTTTCGATTAGAAATAAGTTTAACTTTTCTACACAACAAATTCTCATAATTTTTCCTTCAAATGAAAAGTAGTGGACACTACATGTATTATCACTGGCTCATAATGACCAGTTTTGTAGTAGAAACAAATTTATTATATCTTAAAACTAATAGAGTGAGCGCTTTTCATCCATGATATGCTCATTACTTCGTTTTGTTGTGTTTTAATCGATCTACGCGAAAGCAGCCGACGTTTTGCCGTCTTGCGCAGCGACCGTGTGAGTATGACGTGGTTAGAAAAGAAAAATAGGGATTTTTCAAGCTCAAAGGTAGATATTTTTATGCAAAGATTACTATAATTCATTATTATTATTATTATTATTATTATTATTATTATTATTATTATTATTATTAAATTCACATAATTCAAATTTATTATATTATTCATTAATTATATTATCATTCATTATATTAAAAAGCCACATTTTATGGAAATGAATATAAATGCAACAAACAACCGTCACCTAACACATGTGTCCCTTCATAACGAAAATGTTAGTGGTTAAAATTTATAAGTGATGCTTTACTTTTCAAGTCGCGGTGCATAGGATGGCTTGCAAGGGCACACTATTACATAGAGTATGTCCAGGTCTTGGTTAATACAAAACATTTAAATTGCATTTTTAGGGGTGTTCAATTCTATGATTAAAATTCTTAGAATTTGTAATGAGTGACAGTTGTATTATTACAGCATTTTTTTAAATTGCTCATTTCATCACTCTTAGAGAACACGTTTTACACGATGAGAAGCAACATTTTTGCATACATCTAAATACCTACGGAACTTTTCTGTTGTAACGTTTTTACAGATCTTTCTTTCGTGTGATGGAATCGCTATGGTTCATCTAATAATATATAATATATCGGTAATAAAATTAATGGAATAAAAAATCATTGGTAGTCAATAGTCATAAAAAATAGTTTATGACTTTTGGCGAAAAAATCAA
Organism: Gryllus bimaculatus; assembly: GCA_017312745.1. Classification (NCBI taxonomy): domain Eukaryota; kingdom Metazoa; phylum Arthropoda; class Insecta; order Orthoptera; family Gryllidae; genus Gryllus; species Gryllus bimaculatus. The sequence continues at coordinate 1,272,474 of BOPP01000054.1, read as the reverse complement.
ACATTAAAAATAGTAATTGGTCAGTTTAATAGATTAATAATAACTCTACTGACAAGGCAGATTTTATTACATTAGCTTCGTTCTGTTTTGCAGTAATGCGGAAAGAATTTCTCGCATGATAGACTGTTATTAATACGTAGGCGAGAGACAAATGTTCAAACGCTTTTTCAATTACCAGGAGAACTGCGTTCAATTTAACAGTCAGCCGCTCTAATGAAAGGCACATAGAGGGCGAAACGGGAGTCGACATCACTCGGAAACAGAGCCCGAAAGAGAACATCAATGGTTCGGCAAACACTCACACCAGTGAGATGACGGGCGAGGGGAAGACACTCTGAAAGACATAATACAGAGAGCCGTTTGCCAACGCGAGTATCCGATTAATCGAAAAGATCTCGCAAGCGGAAATATTTTGTCCTACAGAGAACGAACTAAAGGTCTGTCACTCAAAGGTTCATCAGAAGGAAAAATCATCTGATCTTAGTTTCGCGCCTGCTCACACGTTGTTACCTACTTACGAGGCCTGGAAATTAGTTTTGCAAACTTCTAAGTGAGTGTGTGTTCCAAACTTGATTGCTGAAATAGAGACTACATCTCGTAGTCATGTATTAGAAACTAGCGATGCTAAAACAACACGTACTTTATCGTCCGTATTTTCATGCAAAACTACGCGAAAAATACTCAAATTTTCAAAGAATTGCACGTGACCTTATTTCAAAATTTATTTTTAAGAAACAGATTTATTTGAGGGAAAAATCTCTATGTTTAATACTTTAGCTGTAGGAAGACTCCGAAAACATTGTGAACATTTGCAATTTTTGAAAAATCAGAGATTACAACGAACATGAGACCTGCACTATTCTCTTAAATGTCCTTCACACTCTCCAACAACCAAATTTAATCAAAAAAGTTCGATCCTATTTTTGAAAATGTCCCACGTAATTTATGTAAAGTACCCCCCAGAATATAAATATCGGCTTAAAATTCCAGGAACCGCGACATCAGCCATTCAACGATTTACTCGCAGGCGTTTTCCTCCAGACAGACAGACACCCGTTTTGCCGTCATTCGATGTTTCGGAATCAAAGACCCACGAAACATTGATTCTGGCAATTTAGCAATTGGATTTATCCAGTTGTTTGTTCACAGGCCCTGTAATCGCTTACGTCACTGACACCAGAAGGGGAACGTTTTAAGGGGGGCTTAAGGATCAAGAGTGTGCAAGGAATAAACACCACCCCACAATTCAACGACCATGTCTTGCCGGAAGTCAAACGCACACGAAAACACGATTTTAGACCAGCTGAGGTGGCTCAGGGCGTCTACTGCAGTGCCTGAGGCCCTAGGGGTCCTTCCACTCCCGAGAGTGGCAGCTGCGCAGCTAGAGACGACAATCCTGCCACCGTGGGGACTCGAACCTCGGAACTTCCCAGACAGAGGCAGCAGCGACATCAATTGTCGCTCTGAACCACATAACTCGGTCGATGCAATGAGTGTGGGTTCGTTTTCGAAGCTTGGTTGCAGGGAGCGTCTCTTTAGTTGGTGGCTTTAAAAACGCGCGACTGTTGCGATGCTTGAGGGGGAGGGGGAGGGGAGGGGGGACGCCGCTGAGCTAATTGAGCTGTTTTAATTAGCGGCGCATGTCGGTCGGACGCATCTCTGCACCTGCGAGGCAGACCTGGATGGCGGAACGCCCAATCCCCACTCTCCCCTTCCCGTCTCTCCCTGCCCCCCGGTTCCACTTGAACCCCTCCCGCTCCGCCCGTCCCACCCGCCTCGCCACCCGCCCCTCACCCCCCTCGACCCTCTTCACCACCGCTCCTACCCCTCAACTCTGTCCGCCCGCCCCGCCTTCACCGCCTCGCCCGCCCTTCCCCGCCCCGCCCCTCCCGTCCCGTCCCGCGCTGCTCCGTCCCACTCCGCCCCTCCCCGCCCCGTCTTTCCTGGTCCCTCTCTGCCCCGCGCCCCGCTCCACCCTGCTTCACCCTGGCTTCGTCCTGCTTCGCCGCGCTCCACCCGCTCCGCCCTCTTACACCACCCCGCTCCGCCCCGCTCCGCCCCGCTCCGCCCCGCTCCGCCCCTCTCCTTCCCTCCCCGCCCCTCCTCGCCTCGCTCCGCCCAGCCCCTCTGCGCTTGGCTCATTGGAGAGAACATGAACCGCCACCTGTGTGTTTTGGCCTGGCCAACCACCCGGCCAGGGTCGAATAACTGTGCCGATGCTGGCGCCCTACATTCAGAGATTTTACACAGCGAGATGAAGCGAGAGGGCCAAGAGGAGATGCGAATGCAAGCGGTGACGAGTGAAGATCGTGACGGACAGGGCAAGAGGTGACGGAACGTGTGAATGGTGAGATGCGAAAGAGAAGAGGGATTGGGTGCAGGGTGAGATGTGAAGGGCAAGAGGTGATTGGCGTAGGGGCATATGCGAAAGAAAAAATACCTTACATGAAGGGGGAAATGGGAACTGCAAGAGGTGATGAATGAAGAAAGAATTGCAAAGAGCAAAAGTTGATTGATAAAACGCCAGGTGAAAAGGGTGAAGGGCGAGACATGAGGAGCAAGGGTGACAGGGGAAGAAGTGATGTATGAAGTATATAATAAAGTAATGATGACAATGACAATTTTTTTAAATTCAAGTATTTTTTGCAGGAAACATCAAAGCCGACTCTTGTTACATTAACTTCTAAATCAATTTCAGAAAACTTTTATTACTAAAATAAATTGCGACAATGGAATATTTATAAAATAGTTTTGACATCCATATTAGTGCGATTAATTTATTGGGTAAAATGTTTCAAAATTTGTCCGCCAATTGTAATGAAAATTTGAAACTTCTCAATGATTAAATGACATCTGTTGAAGGTCGGGGAGAAATAAATATTAATACTCAAATGGAATCAAAAAACATGAAGTTAATTCAATTAACGTTTTATATGCTTTTGATATTGAAAAATAATTATTGTCGTTTATATAATCAATGATTCCGGGAATTAAGTTATTTCCGACTAATGTACTGGCAAAGGAACAAAGTGGAACAATATTTTTGTTCCTATAGGGTTAAGCCCCTGTCAATTTTTATGTGAAATGCTACTGAATAGTTTTAAATTGTTAACAATTTTTTGTTATAATCCTGGTCCCGAGAAACGATGGTACAAACCAGAGACTAAATAAATTATTATAAGAAAATAGAAATAATATGTCTTATGATAAAAAAAATGAGAATAAATTTAACATTAATAACGACAACATAGTCCTCGATGCATAGAACTTCTTGCCTTTTGCTATCGGAGAGCAAAAGTAAAGTTAGGCTCCAAAAATTAAAACAATATCATTAAAGCACTGTGTCTGCTCTTGAGTATTAATAGGATTTTTCAAATAGAGGAAGTCATGTGCGTTTTGCAATAGGCATCCCGCAAGTTGTCTCGGTTGATTGTTTATTTCGTCTGGTGTAATGGTCATTAATCCCGTAAGCGTAGTTCATGTTTTATCGTGGGCGGTGGCGGTGCTCTTCTCCTAGTTGATGATGAGATCCAGCGCTGACGAACATGTCGACTTTCACGAGGATTTCCTCTTCCAGGTATCTCCGCCAGCGAGGCACTGCCCCAGCCTGGTAAGCTCCCCACTGGTACCCATCGTTGTGTAGTGCGTGTTAGTGTATGTAAGGAGTGAGGATAGAACAAGGGAGAGCAAGGAAAGATTAAACATGGTCCGTCGCCCGTTTGTTCGGTGGGTCGTCCCGGTACTACCAACACAATCGCCCGAATCATTCAATAGAACGATGAACTCCTACAAGTCTAAACGACTAGTTTGCGTAGTTATCTATGGTTGGAGGATGTAATATAATAATTCTGTATCATAACAACTATCATTATAAAACGAGCGGTAGACCTCAAACAACAGAATTGCATAATGCTAGTAGAAACACTTATGGCGTCACTTTCCACCTTCTCGAGTTCTTTGCATTCCTTTCATTGAGCTCCTTTCCCCCAGTCGATCCTTCTCAACACACAGCACACACATACTCTTTCTTGCTTCGCCCGCCGTCTCTCCGCCCCCCCGCCCCCGCCCCCGCGCGTTATCTCGTTAGGGCGCCGGCGAGGGGAGCAGGGCAACGGGCGCGCCTGTTTTCTCGAAATAATTTTCGACGCGGCGCGAGGCTCGGCGGGAGGCGTAATGAGGCCACTTCCCGCCAGGGAGCGTAACGGCGCGGGGAGAAGGGGCTCGGTCGGGACAGTCAATCCTTTGGATGCCCACGCGACGCACAAGTCTCTGTCCGTGTTTACACTTGCGGTGCTACAGAAGCACATACCTTCGTGTGTTTTTGTACTGGAAGAGGGGGATCAGGGCGACAACTGATGTTTTGCGATGTCTTCTGATCGGGGGGTCCTAGGGTGCGAGTCTCGATTGTAGGAAGATTTGCGACACTAGCCATATAGCTATGTCATGTTCAGTCACTGTCTGGAGGAGCATTCTAGTCCCCGGCTTCTCCGAACCGTAGTTCCTCCGATTAATACCAGGTGAATGCCAATACAGAACCCTAAGAGACCATGAAAGGCACGCGATCTTTCCTCCCTCTTTCTTATCCTATCCACACCCCTTACTTACACATACTTTTAATTACATGAAGTACGCTACTGCACATCCTGTCGGGAGCTGGGGGTTTATCCCGGCGGGCGCGGTGCCCCGCTGCTGGAAGATAGTCCAGAAGCCGACGTGTAATTCGGAGCCGGAGCCCGTCATCCGGAGGCGACGATCACCATCTCCCGCGATAAAACACGTAGGACGCTTACGAGAAAACTTCAGCAATTGACGCGCCTCGAATCACTAATCAAAGTTAAAATGGAGAGGTTGTGAAGGGATTCCAGAGCTGACGAGAACGTGACCAGATTGTACTTCTCCTACGTACGTCACATACACTTTTCACTGTTCATTGACCGGGAGTCAATGCTTCTCAGTGCTTCAACCCATGTCACTGTAGTGCCTCTGGCCGGGAGGTCCAAGGATCGAGTCCCGATAGGGGGTAGACTTTCGACACTAGCTTCTTAGCTAGGTCGAATTCAGCCCAACAAACGGGCAGTACCGGGCTGCAGAACGCGCGCGATCTTTCCTATCTCTTCCTTGTCATATCCTCACCCTTTACCCATACGTGCTTAGAGTCACATGCACTACCCTACCACACTTGACGGGAGTCCGCTCGGGAGCTTAGAGCTTGTCCCGGCTGGGCAGTACTCCGTTGGTAAGAGATACCTGGTTGGGAAAACCCCACTATTCGACGGTAGGTCGGCGCCGAATCTCGCAATGCAGCGGGGGAAAATCACCGCCACCGGCCGAATAAAAACATGCACTACTCTTACGGGACTAACGACCCTGGTAGTTGACGCGCCCGGAATCACTTACAACCACCCAAGCAGTTCCTTGGGAGAATAAATGAACTGCAAACGGAATGAAACGAAACGAGTCAACGAAGTCGGTGGGAGTGGCAGCGGAGGCAGCGCCAGCGCCAGCGCAACCGGGAGGCTCCCACGCGCTGCACAGTCTGCGCCTCTTCCTTCCCCGCGCATGCGCAATGAGGATGCGGCGCATGAGGGCGCGTCCTGTGTTGCCAAACCCCTCCCCTCCCCCTCCCTTGCGGCAACCGGCGCTCGGGAGCTGCGTGAGGTGAAGCGCTCCACAAGGCAGGCACGCATTTTTCTTTTTTCGCGAATCAGACATCGTGGGGCGACGCGATACGTTCATTCCACCGGGGCTCAGTCATAATTATCGGGGTAGGTGTACATTACTTTTTCTTTAAGGGGGATCTGCTGATTTCATTATTATTCCCCAGGGTTGCTAGCCCTGGTGCTGGGATGAAATAATGATGATGATGAGGATGATGATGAAAGATGACATAGACAGACAAACAAAGAGACAGACAGACACACAAACAGACAGAGTTACAACACAATCATCCCCAAGCGAGTCTCGAACCCGCGATCCTTTTGTCCAAGACTGCCAGTGCACTACTGTCTAAACGATCCCGGCCATCGGATCGGCCTTTTTTTATTTTAAAAAAAAATTAAAAATTTGCTCTCTTACAACATGTCTATTAGCACTACTTGGGCATTGAGCTTGTGTGGAGTTATTCTCCGTCAACTAATTTTGTCTTTGTGTCTCATCTCGGCACTGTCAGTCAGTGGCTTTTGTCTCTTCAACTAGAGGCGCAGGGCCGATAGTAACACTGGTGTCACCGGTGTCCAGGAACACTTGGTGTCTCGAATTGTTTAACTTCTGTTACTTCACAAAGCGCGCGGATCTCGTCATCCAGCGAGTGAAGATCACCGCCACCTCCCGAGGAAAACGTGCACTACACTTACGGGGCTAATGACCTTAGAAGTTGACGCGCATGGAGTCAGTAATCAAGAGCAAAGGGGGCAGTTAAGCAATTCGGCTAACGACATCGGATAATCAAAAAGAAGGCCGAAGAACAATAATAAGTACTTTTCTATTAACAATTTTTCTCCATTCGGTTCTCTCTCCCAGCGGGGCACCGTCCCACAGTGTAAATGTAAGAGTTTGTACACCAGGGGAGAGGACAAGTCAAGGAAGACAAAAGAAAGATAGCGCGGTCTCTAGCTAGCATAGACTATCATCCCACCGTCAGAATTCAAATCACAGTTAGAATCGCTGCATAGGCAGTGGCATGCTGGATCTAAACTAAACTCAGCCGATCGTGAAACAGAAAAAAAAATCCCGAATGAAAGTTGATGTAATGAATATTAACGCACTCGACTCATGGTTTTATAATATACTACATTAAAGTTGTTAACAGTGTGTTTAAGCAGAACATTCTAGCTTCAAGTTTGTTTACTCATAATAATTCATCGTCAAATTAACTAGCTCCGCATTTCCTAATAATTACTAATGAATACTTAATTCCACTAATGAATACTTATTATAATGGGACTGGGAGTTCGTATTTATCTTTGCTAAAGTTGTGGAATGACATAGGTGGATTAATTGCTGTTTAGAAGATACGATTAAACTAGAAAATAACACTTTTGTGTAAGGATTTTAATAAATTAGTAAGTACATGGATGATTTTTTAGGTGAAACATTAGCCCATCCATTGAATCAGCGAATCATCTTCAACCATCTTGACTGTGAACATTTTCTGGAGTTTTGTGGGCCACCTGCAACAATGAAAAAAGTATTTGATAATTTCTGTCACGGAGCATACACATTCATTGGTATTCTTCCCTGAGAGATTTCAACTAATATATTTGAAATGAGTCTACGACACATATTGTGAATTTGATAAAGGGCGTTATAAAAAAATGTCTTTCTAGCATTGTCAAAACTTGATGTTCGTTATATAATCTATAATTTATAATATTTGTGTTATAATAATAGGATTATCTTAAACCGAATGGCAGTCACAGATTTAGTTACTGCTACCGGACAAATATTGATGATGTGATCATATCCCAGTTCATCATAAAATAGTACATTATGCAATAAGTTTATAATGTAATGTTTTATTGCATAAGTACATGTTTTGAAAACGAGAGACATCAGGAGCGAGTTTTTCAAATATGTATGAATGCAATGAGGCAACATAATATATTGCCCGAATATAATCAGGATATATAAATATTACGTGTCATTGAAGAAAAAATATAAAAAAACTGTAAAATGAACTGATAAAAACTTTAAAAAATCTCCTTTGTTATTTTACAAATAAATAGCAGAAATGACCTTTTGGGACCAAATCATTACGTGTCAACCAGAAACCAATCTTCGGTCTTAAATGTTATTCTAGAAATAAAGTGTTATGGAACAAAGTTTTATAACACCCAAGTGTTCTCGAGTTTCGTGTTCTCATTTGACGACTTTGTCTCTAAAGGTCATTCCGGCAATTTATTTGTAAAAAGCTAATAACAAGCAAAGAATAATAGTAAATAGAATGGTAAAATATGCATATAGATATACTTAAAGTTTATATTCTCAATTTCGGTAGGTCTAAAAGTAACTCAAAAGGGGTAAATTCAATTAATATTCACTTGATTATTTGTAAAACGCCTTCGTGCTTGTGAATGAAAACTGAAAAAGTATATCAAATCCAAAACAAATAACCTCCCAACATAATTTTACAATTTCGACCTACATCACTAAAAAACTAGTTTTTCATTAGACACAAATACTAAAAAAGTGTGATGTATTCACTTAAAATAACATTGCAACTACTAAGTGTAACTACACTAAATAGTTGTAACTACACCGAATGCTGACAGATTCAAGCATGTGCTAGTTTAACAGGAAATAATGGGTTTTGATTAAATCATCACAAACCTGTAAAAACTGTATGTGACGTATGGGTGAGAAGAGTTATTGGGTGGTATTGCTTGAGTTATGGAATCTGTTCCCTATCTTTTAACCAAACATATGTGAATGATGAATTAAAGAGCCAACAAAGTAAATTAGAAACACCTGAAAACTAGACATTTTCGCTCTTGAATTATAGAAAATGTGTTTGCATTGGCAAAGGAACTGCAGATTTGATTTTATAGTATCGCTAACAAAACTTTTTTTTTACAGGCACATTTAGACTTTTAAAATTACACAGTAAAATTGTTAGCTGGTTCTATAAATATCATTTTTAAAATAAATAATTTCGCTTTTGGTGGTCATTATAGGCTCCAATTGTAAAGGAACAGTTACACTGCAGATTGTATTTGGCGTTTAAACTTAGGTAGTGTTAAATTCAAAATAGAGGGGAGGTATACTGAATACAAAGCCAATAATACTACTGAGAGTTACGTGTGCGGTATATCATTATTTAAAACGTCAATTAATTCCAAATGAAACATGTGAGCAGGGAGCACTTTATTAAAATATGCATAATTTTCTTCTTCGGATCATTCCATAAGAAAGTACATGCACATTTTAATCAGTTAATTTTCTTCACTCCTTATTTATTTTAATGTTTTTTGTAGTTTGGACATTTTTACGTATGTGTATTTGTGGCAATTGGACATTCTGTATTAGACATGATCTTTCGTCCAGTGATATTTACCATTGCGGTTAGGGTAGAACTCGGCTTTGTTAGGGGTTGAAGGGCAGACTGCTTCACTTGGAGCCGGCACAGCAGGAGCACTTGGTGCAGCCGCAGGTCTGGTCACACCTGCAGGAGCCCCCCTGGCAGCCTGCAACACCGCACATATAATTGCTGCTGTTAGTGTTGTGGTGGAAGTACAAGTGACATGCTCAGGCTTGGAAAACGGTCTATTGTCTTGTCCCGGACGTGGGTTGTACAGAATGTGTTGGTGTAAATGTTACAATCTTCTTCGATATGTAAAGGCGTGAAAATTATTACTTTTTGCCATTGAATATGAGGGGAGAAAATTCATATTAACATGATACATATGTGATATTTGCTCCATATTCATTAATTATCCAATTATTCATTAATTATTTATGGAATGATGTTAAATAGAGATGGACTTAATGTAGTTTCCGTAACATCTATGTTTTCAAAAAATCATCAATGTTTTTAACATAGATTTTTTTAAGCCGATGTATTTTTAAACATCGATGTTTGATGTTTTACCTGATCAATTGTTTTAAATCACAAAATTAATACATAATTAAACATAATCATTTTCAGATATTTATAAATTGAACATTCTTCAGATCAAAATGACCAAGGATGAGAAATAAATGAAATCGAATTTTCGTCAGTAAATAAGCCTATCTTATTTTTTAATGATCAAATCAGATATTAAACGATTGGTTAATTATCGTGATGAAGTTTTACTTTGTTTTTTAGTTAAATCTCAATTAAAAATTAATAGAAGAGACGAGATTCATGTAAAATCGCCTCGTGAATTCAATAGATACTAATTCAGTTTAAAAACATCGATGTGCAGTAATATCGATGGTTTGAGGTCGATGTTTTATTAACATCTATGGTTTAAATTTGAGCATTGATGTTTAGAAACATCGACGTTTTGTCAGCGGCATCGCATCACCAATACTGGGCAGGTCACGTGCTGTCTCAATGAACTTTCGTTTACCTGCCATACCCTTGCGTATGATGGGCTGCCTACAAAGCAGGGGCGAATGTCACATGTGTAATTTCTTTGTAAGAAATTTCCCACAAATGAAGTTTTAATTTGCTCTTCATCTTAGTCTTATAGGAATAGAAAATGTATACTGAGACACTCTGTTGTTAAAACAGTGTTTATTTTTCAGACCTATGTTTGAGAGTTCAAACCCAATCGAAACGGTGGATTTTTAAGGACGAACAAATTCTTTGTACGCCTTCCTTCGGAGGTGAAGTAAAGTCGGTGGTCCCATGATGTAAATTGACCGCATGTACAAGCCTAAAATAAGCCTCTGAGCTACATTAAAATCGCCAAATTCGTCGCCCGAGTGATATCTTCTTTCTCCGCTAGGTGGTGTAGCGAAATTTGTGTGGTCAGACGGAAGAGCGGATCTCGTGGCTTGAGCTTCGTCACGGAAAATGAAGCATCAGTAAATTGAATTGAATACGCAATGGGGTCTTAACGCTGACTAGTTCTCATTACCATTTCCGGGGCCAGGGTCAACGGAACAACAGTCTGTCATATTATCCGTTTTCGTCGATGATCTCTGGCTGAACACAAATGGCTCATGATAAGGACGGGAGAGTTAATCACCTGACAGCGCAAAACAATTATGTTTCTCATGATGGTGATTCTCTTTTTGTTTGCCAACTATCGTCTGAGGTGTTCGACTGTAGCGATAATAATTTGAGTGGCTGACGGTATCTAGAGACTGCTCATTCGATTCCTCTCGGCAAGACAAATCGATAAAACCTCTCGACAAGTCGATTCCCTCTATGATATTCTGGAAGAATTCTAGAAAGCACATGTGTTTTGATCGTGTCAATCTACCTTCGAGTAATGAGATGTTGTGAATTACTACAATCTCTTTCATATATTTTCATGAATCATTATGACTTGATTAATCAAATTGACGATAATTCATTCTAATTTTAGAAAGAAACAAAATATTTTAACAAATATTTTTAATCGATTCCTTTTTACGTAACTTCCTATGCAGGAAAATGAACGACTCGGGAAACTTATTATACGTTTGAAATTTATTCAGGGTTCGCAAGTTCATTACTTTTGTTTATGGAGATTAAACAAACCACGTAATGGTATACTTAATTCCCTTGGGGGCTTTTTGGAATTGTTCATGCGCATGCGGGCCTTTTGAAACCTTTTCGCCACTCTATTACCATCACAAAAAAGAAAAAATAACACTCTGTTTCTATGAATTCGATTTATTTAACTCAAGAAATAATGGAAAAAACAATTATATGGCATAGCACTTAAATTTAAAAAGAACTTGTAAAACACTTTATTTTATTGAATTAACAAAAAAATTGCAATTTTGGAATGTTCCCGCGAATTTACAATTCACTCTTATTTCATGATTACGTATTACATTTTCTTTTATAGGCATCGATGCTTCTTGAATTCTAGTACAATAGTATATGTAGAAAGTGTCCCGCTAACGTCATAGCAGTGTTTATTTGTTTAACGAATTGAAATGTTTTAAATAGCTTTCGGAAAAAGATGCAAATAACCTAAAAGTACTGTTTTATTTACGCAATTCACTCTATAATATTGCATCCAACTGTCAAGTGCACTGTACTCCTATACAAAGAATACTTCTCGTGATTTTACTAGAAAAGAACTCTCAGTAGATTTTTTTTACATTTTTGGAAAATTTCCGTAAGAACTTTACAATAACTGTCCATTTTTACAAATATGTAACAGTAATTTGATAATCATTCTGTTATGTTTATTTGAAACCATATTGATAACTAACGATTACAATGCGTCATTTTTGAGCCAAGACAATTCTTTTAAAAACATTCAAATTTTTATTTGATTCAGCAACGAAATAGTAAACCATAAAGTTTTGTATGTACCACGGGCGTTACTAGATGTTTTGCCTATCGTACTGGGGCCCTTGAGTTTGGATGTCACTCTCAGGGAAAACATTTACTTAAAGCCCTAGATACATAATAATTTTGTTTTACTAACAAGTTATTGATTGTTATTGCCTTCGGTACGGTGATCGGTATACACTCAAAATTTATCTGCATTGATAGGATCGTGTTTACGAGTGGAAGATGGAGACAGTTCAATGACGCTACATTGTCTCTAATGGAGGGAATTACGAGAGGGATATATAGAAGGGAATTGTAGGACAGAAATATGAATTACATATAAAAATCAGGATATTACAGAGGTAATATTCTCCAAACACGCTATAAGCGTTTAAACAACTTTTGAAATAGCAAGTTGCATTCTGTGCGCTTTGTTTCGGAATGATTGACACATAAATTTGCGGCTAGATGTAACTATCACCGAAGTCTCCAGTCACATCGAAGAAATGAAATCATGATGTCATATCATGATTTATGAGTGCTAAAACCAGGGGGTTGGTTATATGTCCTAAACATTAGGTAATAACCAGTAGCATTGCTACTAAATGTATAATAATATAGAATACAATTATACAATAAAACACAAAATATTACTTTATCACAGGCAAAACTATAAAATTCTCTGAGAGCATGAGACATATTTTAATTTTGATTAGAACAGTTGATGCCTAATTTTGTCTGTCCTAAAATTACGCTGCTAAGTTTTATTGGAAAGGGATGTACAATGATTTAACGAGTGGCATTTTTAAAATATTCTTAATAATAGTTCGGCTAAAATTAGCTCATAAAATGATAACTGCCAAAAATATGACATTATATACCACTGATTTTTCATTAAATGCTAGCGTTGAAGCAGTATGCTAGAGTTTTTATAGTGGCATTGAAATATCAAAACTACTAAATGGTGTCAAATAAAACTGATTTACTTTTAGTAATCATGTTGATATCGTTTTAAACTATTGCTTTTTTTAAATGATATTTCTTAAAAATCCTTAGCCGTCATGTCATTGGATGGCATAACTTATACTATCATTCAAAGGAAATAGTAAGAAAATATGTGGAGTGATTCACTTACTGCATCCGTTGGAGCAGCACGGAGAAGGCATGGTGAACGACTTGTACTGACCTCCGGTAGTGAGAAACCCTGACCTCTGGATGCGAACGCGGGAGTGATGTTTGAGCCTGTCGGCGGCGATTAAATAGTACATGAATGTTCGCACAGCACCCGAACTGCCCTGCACACGCCCAATGCACACGGCGAACGCACACACACGCCTGCTGCACACGCGAACCGCGCACGGCGCAGGTCTCCTCGGCTGCCTCCGTGCCTTTCGTTGCTTCCTTCCCACGCACTCGGCAGCGCTTTGTTCGCGTGATTGTCACATTTCTCGCCCGATGATAACAGCGCGTGACGTTTGCGCCAGCTGCGAGCGGTGAGATCACTGTGTGTTGGCGTTGCGATGATAAATTTCCACACGGCAGTGAACAGCACTCGCCCCGGTTGCTATCGTTCTGTGTTCGCTTTGTATCATCTTTGTCGAACGTTTGCGATAATGAACATTGAAATTGTGATTTACAATGTTCAACTTCGATTACTTCAACATACATTGAGGTACACAAAGAGATGTAGTGTCTTGAGACAGAACAAAGAGGAGTGATTTTTAAAGGTTTCTTCACTTTATTAATCCTTTGAAGCCAACGACCGTACATTTTGACATCCACCAGGTGGGCTTCGAAGTCTACGACCGTTAAGGAGGTACTTCTGTTATCAGAGATATCTATCAAGCTTTTATGATCAAATCGCAACCGTCCTCAATTCTGCAAATAAAGACACACTTCATTGATATCCATGTAAAAAGGGTGTGTATCTGTATACGCTCGTACTATCATTTTATTTATAACTCTACAAAACGTTAATGCTATCCCTCTGAAATTGAATTGACGATGATAACACATCCACACGAAAACCAATGTGATCGTGTCTGGGAATCAGACCATATTTATGAATGTTTTTGGGGTCCCTAACGTCGAAACAGGTGTCAATTTTACTCCATCGGATCAGGTTTTTGACATAATCTCATAAAATATAAAAAATGGAAGATATTTCTAACAGATAGGTCAGACCATATCGCCTATATGTTTTGGGGATCACTGAAAGCGAATCTGAAGTCCATTTAACTTCAACACATCATATTTTTAATTCAGATCAATTATAATTGATAGAGATCTGACGGGACAAACACATCACGTTGTATGGCAGCTTACCTACATCATTGACACCAGATTACTCGCCGCCTCTCGAAACAGACACAGTTTTTCATTTTGTTTTATTTTTTGAGATTATATGAAAAAATTATGTGATGAAGTTAAGTGAACTTTAGATTAGGTTTCAGTGACCCCCAAAACATATAGGTAACATGGTTTGACCCCTCGGTTAGAAACATTTAAAGAAATATTTTTTGAGGTTATGTCAAAAATATGATTTATAATGGACACCGGATTCGGATTTAGCGATCCCAAAACCAGAGAAAACACGGCCTCATTTCCATACATGAACACAATTTCCCTTTTTGTGTGGCTGTATAATTTTAACAACGCCGAGGACTGTGCTTATTTTGGTGTTTGATGAGGTTAGTTTACTCTGCCATTATATGGTAAGCCACTAAAGACGTATTATTTGCTATTAAGCTTTTTCAAAGTATTTTTAAGATTCAATAAAAATAGAGAATCAAGAGACAGTTTAAGCGATGATATATGTATTGTTAGGAAAAAACAGTTGTAAGAAGCAGGTTGTAAATGAACGTAGTGAAAACAGAAAAGAAAGTTATTCAGGTGCGTATTTGAACCATTATATTTTCACGGCCATGAAGTAGAAATGGGGTCTACTGTGATCTAAATTTTCGTATGTGTAACTAAATCAAGTGAAGAAAAAATGTAGTAAACCCATCATCAAGTACGACGCAGTTAAAACACTATTTGTACTTACATTTTATTTACTTTAGAATGTTTCGCAACAATAAGATCGTAAACAATAAGAGATTTACACTTTTTATTATTAGTTTTATAAAAAACAATGTAACGCTCTAAAAATGGCAGCCCATTATTATTATTGGTATTATTACTGGTATTATTATTATTATTATTATTATTACTATTATATACATATATTTCATTCCATTTTTCAAACATTTTTTCAGAAAACCATTTGTTTCGTATGATGCAATATTATATTTCGTTATTACAATAAAACACGACCATCCATGTAAAAAGAACATAAAGAAAGATGACTATCATTTCTCTGAAATTAATTAGTTTCAGTCCATCGCTGTCGCAGTGTGTTATACATCACATGCTACTGGTCACGTTTTACACTACGCTTTGGAAACATTCTAATAGATGAAACATTTTCTCGTGAGAATGGGTTTGTTCCATGTCCTGGTTTGAATATTATTATCAATCTATTGTAAAAACGTCCTCCCTCAAGTCTCGGCATGTGTCCGCTACGACACTGACTTGGAGAAATTTGATTTACAATTCCGAGATAATTCCGGCCGATATTTCGCAATCGCAGGAGCAGAATACGGGTTAATTCATCCGACACGGTGGAAGCCAGCCAACTGATTTCGTATTGTTCTCTGCGCTAATAGAGCCATTCACAGAGTCAACTGTTGTTGTGAACACACCTTACGGGTACAGAATCGTACACCTTCGTAGTACAGAATTTCTTTCATGCGGTAAACAAAATTGTGTGATCCGATAACATTTCTTTTAGGAAAAACAATTGCATGATCGTTGTGAGCAGACATTGTTTTGTTTTGTACAGCATTTCTTTCACGTGACAAATAAAATTTTGTGGGCCGATAACATTTGTTCTAGGAAAAACAAAGCAGTTGCCATGACTTGTGGCCCAACCCTCGTATATACAGCCCGCTGAGCGGCGTTCCCCGCAGTGTATTCTAAGCTGTGGGCGCGTGCATCTTGGACGAGGGGCGAGAAGCTCGCCCTGCCCGTCAGCGCCCGTTCGCCGTGGGGCAGCCATGGGGGGAGAGGGAGGGGGGGGACGGCGCCAACTCCTCAGCGCAGTCGCTCTGCTCGAAGCGTGAGCCCGGCCCCACGCGCCGTGTATTCTCAGTAAATAAACTCGAAATTGCGAAATTCCCTATCGCCCCGCCCCGCCCTCCGCGCCAAAACACGCCGCCTCCGGGCCGCTGGCCGCCCCGACGGCGCCTTTTCATAACTACGACGCCAGAGGAGTGGGGTGGGGGGGAGGCACGGCCGGCGGCCTGAAACGGCGCAGCGAGTATGACGGCGAGGGGGCGGGGTGGGGCGTTGAAGGTGGTGGGCGGGCAAAGGGATGCGTAGAAGCGGAGGCACGGGGGACAGGTGGGGCGCGCGGTGGTGGTAGAGGAAGGTGGGCAGAGAGCGAGGGTGAGTACTTGACGAGCGAAAATGACGCAGGTCAGAGAAAAAGGTGAGGACGGTGACGAGGGCGAGAGACTGGAGGCGAGGGGGGCAACGTCGGTTGACGACGGGCAGGGGCGAGAGCGGGGCGACCGCGGCGAATGTCGAGGGCGGATCGAGGGCGAGTCGAGGGGGAGTCGAGGGCGGAGTCAGCGGAGTCGCAGGGCGGATGTCGAGGGCTGGAGCGAGGGCGGAGGTCGAGGGCGGAGTCGAGGCGGAGGTCAGGGCGGGGCGAGGGCGGGGGCGAGGGCGGGGCGAGGGCGAGGGCGAGGGCGAGGGCGTGAGCGAGGCGGGGGCAAGGGCTGGGGCGAGTTGCCTGTGGTGAGGGCTGGGGCAAGGGTGGGGGGCGAGGCAGGGCGAGGGTGACGACTGTTGCGAGACGGCGGTGGCGGCGGTGGCGAGCGGCGGCGGGCGGCGGGGTCTACGGAGTGGGTGAGGGGCGGTGGAGGTGGAGGTGTGGGGTGGTGAAAGATGCGTCTGAGGAGGTGCAGGTGGGGGGGGGTTGGTGGAGGAGGAGGTGAGATGCAGGCGGTCGCGAGAACGTGGGTGAGGACAGCGATGACTTTCCATATTTCAGTGACGGTAGAGTCAGCGAGGCAGAAGCGGTATTGGCGAATCTACGACCAGAGAGGGCGAGGGGGGGGGGCGGGATGTGATAGAATGGGGACGGCGGTGGGGCGGCATTGAAGGCGAGGATGGAGCGGCGACGGAGGAGCAGGTGGTGACGTCGGCGGTGGCGGTGACTGGGGCAGGGAGGCGAGGAATGACACAACCACTTCAAGCACACACTAGCCCAGGGCAGCAACTGCTATCATTGCAGTGTCTCTGATCGCAACGAGTTAGGGTTCCACTCGCGACAGTGGCAGGATTTTTATACCTAGCTGCGTAGCTAAGTCAATTTCAGCTGCTGTGTGGGGAAGAATTCTAGCGGCCGGCTGCTCTGAGCGATAGATTTCCGTTGCTTTTTTCAATAACTATCAGGCGTATGCCGGAGCAGTACCCTAACAAACAGACCACGGACCGCGCGCGATCCTTTCTTCGTCTTTCTTGTCCTTTCTTCACCCCCTTACTTACACTAACATGCACTACACTACCACACATGTCAGGAAATAAAACGGGAGCTTAGAGCTTGTCCCAGCTGAGGCGGTGCCTCGCTGCTGGGAGATACCTGGGTGAGCAAAGCCCCGCAAGCAGACGGGTAGATCGGCGCCAGATTTCACCATTTAACACATCACAACTCCAGGAAAAACACGCACTACAGTTCCAGTAATAATGCAGTTGCAGTGTCCGGAATGACTAATCAATCAGACAGCGAGGAACGGGGGACTAAGGGTGGGGGATGAGGCAAAACTGTGTAGCGGCGAACGCTAATTCGGTGGTTCGGTGGAATCGGGGACGGAGGCGGTGGGAGAGTGGTGGGATAGCGGATAACGGTGGAGGTGATGTCAGAGTGGTGGGATGACGTGGTGACAGCGGAGGCGGTGGGTGATGGAAAGGGAGATGTGTGACGGCGGGGCTGCAAAGGCTCTGCGTCATCGTAGATTTTTGTTAAATAATAACCGAATTTGTTATTATATTATATACTATTTATATCCTGTAGATATGATACTATACAATACTATTGTTTAAATACGTAGTTCGAACGTAGATGAATATTTTAATCAATTTCGCCAAATAAAAGAAGATAAACGAAAACTCTTGGCCTGTGAGGGGAGGGGCGTGACCCAATGGCCCCACCCTGGATCCGCCAGCATCCCTGGAGAGGGGGAGTGGCGGCGGAGGCGGTGGCAGAGTGGCGGTGGAGGGGGTGACGGCGGTGGCAGGGGGGGGGGTGAGCAGCAAAATTGGATTTTAACGTCGTTTTCGCCGCCTTTCTCCGGCGCCGGCGCCCGGAAGCGGAGGGCCAGGTGCCGGAAGCGAGACGCGATCGCCCGCCGGGGTTCGCAAATGCGTCGCACGCAGCGATAACGCTCCGAAAAGAACGGGAAGAAAGTTATCTCCGGGGGGCCTCTGAGGCACGGGAAGGTTATTTGTGTTAGGGAATGTAACACGAACTATGAATGTGGAACAGAAGTTCGCGAGGCTTCCTACTCAGCCCTTGATTAACTGCCCGGGCAAGTGGGTGGTAACTCATTGCATTCACTACTTCGACCGTGTAAATTCTGCCGATATAACACGAGGACACCAAAGGGAGGGTAGAGTTTCAGCCTCCCCCCTGCAGCAGCTAATGATTCTTATTGAAAAATGTATATTTCACTAATTTTTTATGGTAACGAAAGTCATTCACTATATCAATTGTTATCATTATACATATTAACTCTAATTCAAGAAATAAAAATATATTTTATATTCACTACTCATAAAAAAATTCCTTGCTAGAAAACAACTTGGTTCACTCCTGTAGTAGAGTATAAAAATTCGATTTCTTAAAAGCCAATCAGAGGTAAATTATTGTGATTTTAATGCAGCTGTTTGCGAAAAAACGTTTTACAATACTGACTATGTAGGTCTATTTCACGAACGATACGAATTCTTTTGACTTTTTCTTAACCTGCGATTTCTTCTTTTGCACCTCCAATTTCTGTTTTTATGCTCATTCGTGAAATAATCTTAGCAAATGCCACTTATCACTAGTTCTGTGATAAACAGCCATTTACAATGTTATCGAACGTTCTACTTCCGAAATGCACCGCAAAGCTGAACAGAGTGCTGAGTGCTGTTGATGTTAAGCGCCTGCAGTGAAAATGAGCAAACAGTTTTGACAAACATGCGTGGCTCTTGCACGCAAAATGTCATGAATGGAACATTAAAAAAGTTTGTACCCTGGACTTTCCTTTGAAACCAAGGCGTAGTTAGGGGAGGTCAGGGGCCGTACCCTCCAGGTGACTTCATTTTGGGGTGACATTAATTTAAAATGATTATACTTGGAAATACATAATTATTTATTTAAAAATTATTTTCCGATTATTTTCAACTACATACAGTTTTTAATATATTATAAATAAATGTAATAGGCAAATATATTTGTATTTTTATTAAATAATGTATAAACTACTCAGGATTTGAGAAATATAATTCTGCCAATAGTTCTGCCCTGGGTGACACCAACTGAAGCTACGCTGCTAAACCAAAGCCATATTTAATTGATGTATTAAATTTAATAAGGTGCACATGGTAATTAAAATATGCCAAGATAATTATATGCATATGCAGGCATATTAATTTACAAATAATACAATATATTGACAAATATATGGACAGTAAATTAGGGGATTACTGACAGTGACAATGTCAGAGCAGCATAAGCTGTGTCAAGCAACGTGCTTTTGGTCCTCTTCGTTAGATAGGAAATTGCAGACTCTCAGAAAATCCGTACACGTGTCCTGCAATTCGAGAATATCTTCATGATATTTTTCTCACGTATTGTTGACTTTATGACTAATGAACGACGCTAAAATATTTTGATTACACCAATTTATCATTTCAGAAAAATGTTACGAAACGAACGACCATTCACAAAAAATGTGCAGCTGCGTTAAATTCCTATCTTCATAAGTAAGGGTAGAGATGATGAGTTGAGTATCTAATTTACGGATTTTCTATATTTTGCTTTCATCGACCTCTTTTAAGATAATTTTTTCTCCATTGGATCCCTTGCGTTTTTAAGAACCATCCATAACATTTCTTCAGTTTATGGATTGAGGATAATACATTAGAGAATCGTTGTGATGCACAGATATAGGTTTTCGAGTTTTCAGAACATCCTACGTCCGGAGAATGAACGACAGATACGAAAAACGAGAAGCTAATTAATTATTATATGTTTTTGCTTTGTATCAGCAAACTAATTAAGTTAATTATTTTGGTAATCGAATCGTTTCCGCGCAGCGTCCGCCAAGACAGCGACCGGAAAGCGAAACGTCGTTTCCGGGAACAGCGACGCGCGTGTTGTGTTGGCGGGACGCGCCTCCGCGGTTTGGAAGTGGCACACGGCGGAGGGGGGGGGGCAGGAACCGAAAACCGCAAAAAAAAAGTCTGTGCACTTAAGAAGACTTTCTGCTCTGCGTGAAGCAACTGCGCGTACTCCTTCTGAAGATCTCACATTCAGGAGTCCTAGCGGAGACCCCCTATTCCGACGGATTTAGCATGCGGTTTATATATAATTTTCCAAAAGCGCGTTTAATACCACTCGTATTCCCTGGTTACATATTTTCATTTACTGTTTATCATAGAAACAGTTTCTTCTTTCCTGTCACTGGAAATAATTTCGAAAAATGCAGTGGTCCACAGTTCGTGCTTTCTCTCGCAAACGCATGTAAGCGGAGTACTAGGAAGAACCGCTAGATCTCGACACTGTCGAATCGGCGTTCTTGCTTGTCGAGCAGCGCTGTTTATCAGCAGTGATCGTAGCCTAAGGTTCGGAACGTATCGCCTGGCCTTTAAACAGCCGTGCTAAACCGCGCCCGCACGCGCTACTTGCCCCCCTGGGAAGTCCGGCGCACCTTCGAGCACAAGCAACTTCCCCTCACTCAGCTCTTCCCCCCTCCAAATCCCCAAAGAGGCAAGCTGAAGCCGCGAGAGGCAGGTAATAGTGATTTCAAACAAAAAATATGTGTCAAATGTGATCTACGATACAACCGAGAGGTGAATAACGATTACATTGTTTACTATATATTAATATTTCATGATTATTTTGTTTTTTACTTCTGCCTTGTATAATAATTTCTGCCCATAAGCAGTGATGCGTTTAAATGGCGAATTCTTTCCTTGTGTTCGTTTTGTGTATGTTTTATTAAATCATTTGGTGATATATTGTATGCAGCCTCGTGAATAAATTAAGAAGACACTATCTGTTTACAATTCTCGCTTACGGGCGGACAGCCGTTTAAAGAGACAAGAATCTGTAAAATCTATTAATCTAGAGTCCACGATTACAAAATCGAGATACGTTCGATTCAAAAAGTCAATTTGAAATCCGACTGAATTATATTTTCATTTCCATAAATCATTCCCTCGTTTCAGAGGGAATTGAATGAACGTAAATAAATTTGGGTCAATAACTGCCAACTGACTTCTTCAAAAGACCATTCCAGACCATCCCAGAGCGAGTTGTGCTACCCTTACACTTAACGTTCCCGCTGACTTCTCGGTCAGATGCACTTCGGGATATGAGGTGATGCCCTGGGCCAACTAATGTAATATACTAAGCCGGTCAACGTTTTTGAGACTTTTGCTTGGTTGCAACAACCTGTGCTACGGAGTGTGTTTGTGGGGGGCGAGGTCTGGGGGGACGGTAGAAGAGCAAAACCTCTAAAATTGAAATGATTTAAAATGGTATCTTGTTGTGTATTACGCTTTAAACATAACTAGGTATCCTCCTGTGTCCCTGCAAGTTTCTTCGTATTTCCTGCACGTTCTGTCTGGAGGAGAATTCTAGGGGAGGGCTGCTCTGATCGGGTGATTTCCGAGATTTCTCCGATCAATTACAGGGAAATGTAAGAGTAGTACACTAACAAACAAGTCACGTATCGCGCGAGATCCTTTCTTTCTCTTCCTAGCCCTATCCTTACCCCTCACACGCACTTACACCAACATGTACCACACTACTACATAAGCCGGGAGGCCCGTCAGAAGCATAGAGTTTGTTCCGACTGGAACGGTGCCTCGCTGATAGGAGATACCAGGTTGGGGAAACATCGCTAGTGGACGGCAGATTGGCGCCGGATTTTGTCATCCAGCAGTCATCCACCGCCATCTCCAGAGAAAACACTATGCACTGCACTTACGGGACTAATTTCCTTATCAGTTGACGCGCTCTAAATTACTGGTAATCCATCCTGCACGTTCTCTGCTTGCCCCCCCCCCCCTTTATGTTCCCCGTAGTTTCTTGAAAATGTCTTCGGTCGTCAGAAACTGGCGACATTTACATATTTCATGGAA
Source organism: Gryllus bimaculatus (assembly GCA_017312745.1). Taxonomy (NCBI): domain Eukaryota; kingdom Metazoa; phylum Arthropoda; class Insecta; order Orthoptera; family Gryllidae; genus Gryllus; species Gryllus bimaculatus. The sequence goes on along the minus strand of BOPP01000054.1, from coordinate 1,250,090 downwards.
TCAGCTGTGTTTTGGGCATTTGCAACGATTTTCCTTCGCACATGAACGTTTCATATTTAGTGAATTCTGTTAAAAGACAATTAAAACCTCATTTATGCCTCGCATTATAAAAATTAAAATACTTTCTGGCCGGGAAATTTCTCTAGGGAGAGTTGTGAAGCAAAATTCAGAAGAAGGAAACGAGCCGAAGCAAAGGATAATTAACTCCGGGAAGATATTTTAAACGCAATTCGGACTTTTAGAAGTGGATGGTAAGTAAAATTATGCACGAAGTTAACATAAAATTGCTTGGGGAAATTGTTTCATTAAGTTCGCCCTTGTTGTCAGTAATTACCTCTTACGACTGTGTACATTGTTACAACCAACCAATTCTACAACAGTCATCTTGAAATTAAGTTCTGAGTTTTAGGGTAGTGTAGGCGCAGGGGCTGCGATTCCATGGATGATTAGACTCCATACTTTTGTTTTCGATATTTTCGGAACAGGTACCGATAATGTTGATGAGGTCCGGTACCTAAACTGTTGATATCCTCATCAAAACTGCTCTATCGGCGCCAAAAAAGTAGATTTCGTGGTATAATTGAGGTCGTTAGTCATGTAAAGTGTAGTGCATGTGTTTTCTTCGAGAGGTGGCGGTGATCGTCTCACGCTGGATGGTTTGATCCGGCGTTGTCTTACTATCGGCTAGCGGGGTTTCCCCAACCAGGTATCTCCCACCAAAGGATCACTGTCCCAGACGAGACAAGCTGTAAGATCCCGACCGGACTCCTGGCATGTCAGGCAGTGTAAGTATGTGTAAGTAAGAGTCGAGGATAGGACAAGAAAGAGGGGGGGGGGGAATATTGCACGCGATTCGTGGCCCATTTGTTAGCGTACTGCTCCGAAATTCGTCTGGTATTGATAGAAGAAATCACTGGAAAATATCGATCAGAGCAGCCAGCCGCTAGAATTCTTCTCCAGCGACCGAATGTGACGTATCTATCAAATTAGTGTCGATAATCCTGCCACCCTTGAGACTCGAACCTAGGACCTCCTGATCAGAGGCACTGCAGTAACATCAGTTGATATCCTGAGCCCCCTCTCTCAGTCGATGTTCGTATTAATTGCAATTAAACCCTCGTAACTTAGTGACGAATAAACAAAATAAATCCATATATTTAGTATGCCGGGATACAGAGTTCCCCGAAACGAACTACCGTTTTCCTCTCAGCCAACAGCCAGAGATAACCGGCACGTAGCGATCCTAGCGAGCAATGAAAGCACTACGTGAGTCGCTCGCTGTAGCGAGGACTGGCCACGGCGTTAGCGGAAATAGTGCAGCCAATATAAAGGGGCTTTGTCAGTTGCAAGCTCCAATACGGGAACATTTCAAGCTCAATATCTTTGACATGTCTGTACTTTTATCGCAGTGAAAAGTAACACCAGCTTCAAATATTTAAACGGGTAAAATATAAGACGTTTACTTGTGTTTTTAATATTTGCATTTCTTTCAAGACTTCTTTTGAAACTTCTACTAAAATCCTTGTTCTTGCTTTGAATGAATGGTAATGATTCTTTAATGTGTTTTAAAGTGTAGCATTATGCTGTTTTGCAGCATACTACAAATTAATTAAATTAAAGTTAATGAACGAGCCATTCTATTAAGCTTGATAATATGCCATGCAGCAAAGATGCTACATAATTTCTCTACGTTATAACTGTATACGAAGGGAGGGAGATAAGTAGAAGAAGAAGAAGAAGAAGAAGAAGGAGGAGGAGGAGGAGGAGGAGGAGGAGGAGGAGGAAGAGAAGAAGAGGAAAGGAAAAGGAAGAAGAAAGACAAGAAGTCTAAGAGGGAAAAAAGGGAAAAGAAAGAAGGAAAAGAAAATGAATTTGAAAGGGAAAATACGTAGAAATATAAAAGATAAGAAAGGGAAGAAGAGAAGGAAGTAGTGAAAAAGAGAACATGAGGAGGATGAATATGCGATTTCACTTTGCTAATGAAATAGTCTTCATGAATTTCACTTAAGATTCTGAGTTTCCCCGAAAAAACCACAACCTCTTTAACGCCGCGACTAAGGAAGTATTGGAAAACTCAGAACCGCATATGATATTTTTCAATAAAAGAGGGTAAACAGTGATCTCACATAGCACAGCAGCTATAGCGTTTGAAACACTCGTCGAGGGAACGTTGGCCAGCCTGCTGAGCAACGCTCCTTTGCAACGAGCACCCACGGCTACCACAATTCGCTTTCAATTACGAAGGTCGAGGTCCCTGACCCAGTGAGAAGAGTTTTTTTGCGAACGGTCAGTGTGGGTTGTAACAGCTGCTGTTTGTAAATGCGTGCAAAAGGTTGTTTGTCTTCTACGTATCCACTACCGTTATAAACGTAAATAGTTTTGGAATAAACACCTTCACTGATCGTACTGAGATAGCTGTGTCATTGTTTATCGGCAATTTGTCGATGGCATTCCTAATACAATAAATAGAGGCGCTGTTTTTGTCAACAATACTGTTTATTGAAATAGCAGTTTCCGATTCAATTTCTTACGAGAAAAGTAAGGATACTGGTAAGATAGAGGTACAACGTTACAGTTGTTATAGGTAAGAAACGGCTCAACATACATTTCATGTTTTTCCTACTAAAATGTAAGATTTTCTATTTCATTTATTTTTGTTGCAAAGAAACACAAAATTACTGTAATATTAAATGATTTATCAGTGCCCCTAGATAGCTTTCATTTATTTGTTATCTGTTAATACCTCTTATATGCACATAAGGTGGAGGGATGTGCGTAGAAGGGTGGGGTGTAGCTTCGCAAGGCGGGTGGGATTGATTGATTGTTTCACTGATTCCCAACGCGTCAACCGCAAACCCTTAAGCGTGGTGCATGTTTTTGCTCGGGAGGTGGCGGTGATACACGTGTGTATGTTCCTGCTGCATGACGAAATCCGTCGCTGACGTACTGTCGGATAGCGACGTTTTCCCAAACCAGGTATCTCCCACCAGCGGTGTATCGCCAGAGACAGGTCGAACCCTAAGCTCCCGACCGGCCACCTGGCATGTGCGGTAGTATAGTGCATATTAGTGTAAGTCTGTAGAAGTAGGGGATGAGGATAGGACGAGGAAGAGGAAGGAAAAATCGTTCGCTGTCTGTGGCCTGTTTGGTAGGGTACTGCTCCGGTATTCGCCTGCAGTCGATCGAAGAAACCACGAAACTCTACCGATTAGAGCAGCTGGCCGCTAGAATTCTACTCCAGACGGCGACAGAATCCTATCTAGCAGACAAGCTAGTGCCGAATAACCTGCCACACTTGTTCCTAGAACCTTACCTAGAACCTCCCGATTAGAGGCACTAGAGTTACATGAGGCATCTCTCCCTGTGCGGGACGGGTGGGCGAGGGGATGGCGTGGCGGGGAGAGGGAATTAGACGGAGAGTAGGGGTAGGAGACGGGCGCAGAGGGATGGAGTGGACTGGGGCGGGTGGGCGCGGGCGGGGTGTGGGGAGCGTGGGTTGTGACAGAGGGTGGGGCATGTGTAGAGAAGGGATGTGGAGGAAGCCTAGGTGAGAAGCGGGGGAAGTTGCGGGTGAGAGAGGGGTGGGGTTGGAGCTGGGACGGGGGGATTGACAGGGGGCGGAGATAGCGTGACGTGCCGTGGGGGAGTGTTGGGCCGGGCGGGGCGTGTGGGTCGTGTAGACGGCATGGCGGGGTGTGGCAAGGGGAGGTGAGGGGCGCCGTGTGGGCGTGAGACGGCGTGGCGGTGGGCAGGGAGGAGGGGCGGCCCGGTGGGCGTGTAGACGGCGTGGCGGGGAGGTGAGGGGGCCCGTGTTGGCGTGTACACGGCGTGGCACGAAAACAGGCGCTGCGCTGGTGCAGGGGGGCGGTTGAGCGGGGGCGTGTGGTGTGGAGACGCTGGCGGGGTGGCAGGGGAGGTGAGGGGCGCGTGTGGGCTGTTAGATGCGGGCAGGAGGTGAGAGGCGGGGCCCGTGTGGGCGTGGAGACGGCGTGGCGGAGGTATGGGCGGGGTCCGTGTGGGTGTCGGGCAGTGAAGCCAGCGCCAGCAAAAGCTCCGCCGGGGCGCGACTCTGTGTTTCCGAGTAGCGGCGTCGGCGCCCCTGGGGCGGATAATGGCGCTGGTTGTGGCCGCAGGCGAAGGCCGCGGGCGGCGCGGCGAGCGGGCGCGGGCGGAGCGGGGCGGGCGGCGGGGCGTGCGGGGCGACGGGCGGGAGCGGGGCGGGGCGGGGCGGGGAGTCCGACTCACAGCGCAGCGCCTGTTTCGCGCCGGAGCTGCGCTGAGGACAAATCCAGAGAGCCAGCGTCATCTTTGTTCACTGATTCGTTATTCCGGGCACGTCTAATGCTCAGATATTTGGTCCCGTAAGAGTAGTGCGTGTTTTAATTACTTCTTACGACTGTGTACATTGTGCAATCAACCAATTCTACGACAGTCATATTGAAATTAAGTTCTGAGTTCTGGGGTAGTTTAAAACATCGATGTACAATAAACATCAGCATCAATAAATCGATGTCAAATACTGCGATGTTGATATAAATTTATTTGTTTCGAAAACCTCCACATTAATGTCGCATACACAATTGGAATCACACGATCTTCAACCTAATGGCTTTGGTGGCATATAGAACGGCTAATCCTAATTTCGCGGATGCAAACGCAAGGACTTGCAAGGGTAAAAATTGTTCGAACTAAGTAAAGCTGCACGCCGCATGTTGTGCATATACCGCGTGTAAAAGGTCCTGAAGCTTTTGTGTGCAAAATTGAAGTTGCCTCTTTCGTGAAAGGAGCATAGCGGAATTTGCGTGGTCAGAAGAAAGAGCACGCGTGTTGGCCTGATCCTGACCAAGGAAATTAAAGCATAATTGCGTTGAATTGAAATCGAACCTGGTGGTCACAAATGCTACAGTCATACTGTCACTGAGCCTTGGCAGCGGTAAATGTGGCTCTGGGCATCAGGTGCCCTTGACCTTGATCGATTCCCGATGGTGACATCTTTCGAAACTGTCTACGTCGCTAGAGTAAATTCAGCTACTGTCCAGCGGAATTCCAGCGATCGGTTGCTCTGATCGGCAGTTTTCCATGTTTTCTTCGATGAACACCAGGCGAATACCGGGACAGTACCCAAACAAACGGACCACGAACAGCGCGCTATCTTTCTTTTCTCTTCCTTCTCCTCTCCTCTCCTTACTACTGCATGCACTACATTACCCCACATGTTAAGAGACCATACGGAAGCTTAGAGCTGGTGGGAGATACCTGGTCGGGGAAAACCACACTAGCCAAAAGTATGGTCGTGCTGGATTTCACCATCTAGTGGGGAAAGCTGACCGCCACCTCCAGAGGAAAAACATGCACCACACTTAGAGAACTATCGATACTAGCAGTTAAGACGAATCAATCAATCTGAGCGATCGCGAGCTGTGTTTGTGTTATTCCGCTCTCATTGCGAATTCCTGGCGCCGCGCCGGGGAAACTTCCCAGCGCACCTGCGCGCCGTCGGCGCCGCCGCCGCCCGCCGCCGCCCGCCACCACTTCCGGCGTCTCCGGGGCGCTTATCGCAGCTTCCGGTCGCCGCTGCAGCCACTTCCGGAGGACGCCGCGAATCCGCCTCGCCGCCCGCCGCCTCCTGCTGCTGGGTCGGCGAAATCATAGGCCCGTTGGCCTCCGAAATGACGCCGATTGCACCACTTATTCCGATTGATTGAATGATTAGAACCAGGAAAGATGGCTCAGGACATCTGCTGAAGTCACTGCAATCCCTCTGACCGGGAGATCGTACGTTTGAGTCCCGACGGTGGCATTTTTTTCGGCACTAGCTTGTTAGCTAGATCGAATTCAGTCGCTGTCTGGAGGACATTTCTAGCGGCCGGCTGCTCTGGTTGGTAGTTTTCCGTGGTTTCTCCGATCAACACCCCGCGAATGCCGAATGCATCAAATGGTGCCCTGAGTTGTCTAGGCGGGTTCATAGGCCGTGGAAATGACTACGTTGCTCCACTTTTCGCGATGTTTTCTTAAATATCGATGAGGAGTTTTTAATTGATACATGGAAGGCCTGTACAACGTGCACTCTTTGAATTATCCACAGCTTCTCTATGTCCACGGTGGGAATGCGACATCGATGTCGATGTTTTCAAAACATCGATGTTTCTATTAAAGGATGATGTTTTCAATATCGATGTATTGAAACCGATGTTTTTTAATCAACTATCACTCTTTGAAATCGATGTTTACGATTTTTACGTTTTCGAAGTTTTGTTCGTGAATGAAAAATGTTCATAATCACACATTTGTAAAAATTAAAATATGGAATGGAAACTGATGGTATCACTGTATTTTTGTTCGAACTTAACAAATGTGGTATTTCGAGCAGACTACTAATCTTTCCTCGAGATGATTTTAATGCCCTGGTATTTGCTTCAATTATTTCACGTATTTCGCACTTGGAGAGGAGTTTTCAACTTTGTTTTCTAATAAATTTTATTTATAAATTAATGTGCACGACAACTGTTAAATTATATTGTGTTGCACATAATTTAATGTTAGAGGATACTACTGTTGAAAAACTTCGATAGTTGTTAGACGATGTATTTTGAACATCGATGTTTTAATTTTGAACATCGATGTTTGGCAACATCGAAGTTTCGTTGTCGATGTCGCATCCATAGTCCTCAGTCGGGCGCAACCTTAACGAGAGTGGGCCACAACATTTCTAGCCTCTCTTATCCCTGCCCTTTTCAGCACATTTTGGATTTTTGATACTGTGTTTTTAGGGTGGTTGTGGGAAGGGTCGACTTGGCTGCATTTCTTCGCGGTGGTCTCGTACATTCTTCATCATTGTTAGTTGTATTCGCCCGATTTTGGAATTTGTTAAGAGTTTCCATGTGGTCAATCTTCAGGGTAGATTCGGTTTAGTTTTGTCTGATCTTTGCCTCTTACACTAGACGTACACAATGTACGTTATTCACTTTTTTCATTGTAGAAAATTTAGGATTTTTTCTCATATTTCATTTCGCATTTGTTCGTTTGATACATTTAAAACGACGTAAATAAACGACGTAAATAAACGACGTAAAAATTAGTTTTAATTGTTGATCACAGCGAGTAAACAAGTTCATGACTACAACACTACACATGCTGACTTTAATGACTAAGTAAAAGAAATGGAAGTTTTCATATTATGTCTATTGACAATAATGTAATAATAATCATAAGACACTAAACGAATACTAATGTTTCCATCCGTTTGTCTAATTACTGTAAATTTTAATATGTAACTGCGCGTTCTATACGTAATTTTCATGACAAACAGAAATAGATTTTTCTTAAAATATTGTAAAGAATCGAGAGAAATGAGGAGAAAGTCTAGCACGGCGAAGGAGTGAAGAAAAAATAAGGACTGAGATGGGAAAGGAGCTCTCTCGAAGTGATTTTCAAGGCACGCTAGGAGTCTCTCCGCTGGGAACTGTCCCCAGGGGAGCTGTGGGAGGTCTCTTAAGCGCCTGTAGATGGCAGCAGGGGTGGGGCGAGGGCAAAACCGAATAGCCAGTCACGACACAAATGAAAATTGGAACATGTAGGATCCAATCTGTGCTATAAATGGAACTTGTATGAGTCTGTTCTGACCTGATTGGGGAAAAGACAGCAAGCTGACCTGTATGTCGATGCCGGGTCTCGCCAACCAGCGGAGCAACATCACCCTCTTCCCCCCGAAGAAAACATGCACTAAACTTAAGGACTTATGCCCTTAGCAGTTGACGCTTTCGGAAACATCAATCAATAGATCGATCAATCAATCAATTGCGGCTGGGAAAGCGATGGGGCAAAATTGAAAGCGTGGTCCCGACTCGCATGAAACGGGAACTACCTAGTTCCAGAAAGAGTTTGTTGCGCTATTAGTTTACTTTTAAAATCATTACTCCCATCATAGACTAATCAGTAATTTTCTTTTGTTCTAAACTGCTAATGTCAGAAAATCCAATGTAAATGTTCACGCACTAGCGTCTTTTTGTTTGAGGTTGTGTTGCAAGCACTCTTTCCTTTCAGTACATTTCCTTTTGCTTGTAGAATTCCATTGATACTGAAAAGTAAGCCAAGTCATCCAGTATCGCTTTACTGCTGATTGACAAACCCTCAATGAATGCATGTTAGCTCAATGGTAAATTGCGAGCTGTGAAAGCGAGAACTAAATGTGCCGGCAATTTTGCAACGGGGCTCTGCCCTCCGTGTCAATCTAATGTTCCACGCATGAAAGTATGCTACTTGAATTGCCGTAAGGCTATCAGCTATTGGCATCTCAGTCACACCATCTAACCCAGGGGTGTCCAACTTGAAATATCTTAAGGGTCAACACTAAATCCTTTAATGTGGTTGCGGGCCATGTTTTCATTACTCGGACGATCCACACTTGACTTCCCCGTACTGTTGATTTCGGCAGTTTGCCCGGTTGCTCTGAAACGGGGGGGGGGGGCGAACAGAACCATACGTGTACCACGTCGTATCGTGCATACCGCAGAGAAACACATTGAGTTCGTAGGCTTCTGCGGCCGGAGGTAATATTTTCTTGGCTATCGGGGATGAGCCGCGTCTCGATCAATTGCGCTGACATTTCTGCCATCTTGCTGTGACCTTCTTCTTACTTCTTCAGAGCAGTATAGCCTGAAGAAGGCAACAGCAAGATGGACGAAACGTCATCACAATTGACCGAGACACGGCTCATCCCGGATAGCCAAGAATGTATGAAACACATTGAGATAATTTACGAGTAGAATTTCTTAACTTACTAGAAGAAATTCCCTTTTCTTATTCTTGTTTCTTTTTTTCATTAAACGGAAGTGCGCGTGCGCTAGGCTCACAATCTTCTCGCTCTGCATGGATGAAAGTAAATTCCACTTTTACTAATAAGTTTTCGTGGGCCACAATAAATTTCACCGCGGACGGTCAGTTGGACAGCCCTGATTTAAGCCGGTGCGTTCTCAATAAGCGCTGTAACAACTGACAGGCGTCATGCATTTCCGAAGGCCTCAAGCATTTGCATCTGATCTGTTACCGCCTACACCATACCGCCCGTTTGCATGAGTTAGGAAGTTCATTAGGTATCTTTCAACTTCCTTTCACAACTAAAAAAAAAGGATTTTAAGGCAAAATTAACGGATTTACTTAATAAACGCAAGGTTATCGGGAAATACATTAAACTAGTGGGAATGCAAAGCATTCCAAACCCTTTTCTTTTGATAGTGTTTCTAGCTTTTTCGTTACAACCACTCATATTATTTTTTTAAGAAGTGTCTGACATCATTTGAAAATCTAAAACAGGAATACATTGTATTAAAAAATAAACATCTGGCTTTGATATTTAGTCGGAAATATTCTAAAATGAACTTGAAGTTTTGTAATTATCAAAATTTCATTTATTTTAATTAAAAATAGAATTACACCATTTTTATAAAAGCACATTCGAGTAAAAAATTTAAAGAACAAAATTGCAGCCATTTTTCAGGAAATTTTGAAAATAGCACGTAGCTTTCATGTAAAGTATTCTCCAAAATTAAAATATGCGAAGTTACATTTCAAAAGGGCGTTAAACAGAGATTTTACAATCAAAAACTCGATCCCTATGCGACATGTCAGGCGTAACGTCGGCTTCTCAGCCAACGACGCGGCGTCTCCCGGATTGCCAAGAATTTATCGAAAACTCAAGATCTTATTGTTGAGAATGGCTTCCTCTCTGTAGGGAAGAAAACTAAATCTGAGAGGTAGAAAATGCAATGAGCAACAGACTCAATTTGCTCCATTTCTGCTAACACTTTCGAATTGCCGTGGAAACAACTCATGAAACCTTCTATCACGAGCCTCTGACTTAACACACACACTTCAGAAGCTTCTGCCTTATTCGTCTGTGTTTGGGGTTTTCTCTGAAACGGTGCTGTGTATTAGCACTACTTGTGAATAGAAACGTAACAAACATTTTTACTCCTTCCAAAACACCGGACGAATGAAACAGAATGCAGGCGAGCTTCGCCTTCTCAGAAAACGAAAAGTGAAGAGGGATTAGCTGGGAGGGAAAACTGATCGCGGGATGCAGTCGGGCGATTTCGTCCTAAACATCATACGAACGAACGAGATGCGGTCGGGCTAAGTCTTCTGAGGTAACGAAAAGTGAAAGGGAACTAGCTGGAAGCGGGCACGAGGGAAAATTGACTGCAGGATGCAGTCGGGTGCCTCCGAAACACCGGTTAAACGAAACTTAATGCAATCGGGTTATGCCTTCGCAGATAACGAAAAGTGAAGGAAAATTAGCTGGGTAGCGGGGATGAGGGAAAACTGATAGCGAGATGCAGTCGGGCGATTTCCGAAACACCCGAGGAACGAAACGGAATACAGTGAACTATGCCTTCTCAGGTAACGAAAAGTGAAGGGAGGTTAGCTGAGAAGCAAGGATGATGGACAACTGCCCGCGGGATGCAGTCGGGCGATTCCCCCTCGTGCGAGGCGTCCACCCACGCAACAACGCTTCCCCCGAAGAGGCGCGAGAGGAGAAGGCATACGACGGCGCGCAAACCCAGACCTAGGACACGGATCGCGTGCGAGCCAAGGGGAGTGGCGGCGGCGACGGGCCCTGGGCGAGTCCGTTATCCTCTCGTTGTTGGCTCACGAACAGTAGGAGCACGCGCCGAAGCACTGGGCACAACCGGAAAACCCGTGCCGAAACGCACGAAAGCCTGGTACGCGACATAGTATTTGTTTGTCGCTAATTGGCCATCCCGGACCACGCCGACATACACCAGCATTTACCAAGGCTTAGTAACGTTTATCCCATGGCAAGTGTATGTGACTTATTTTGGGGATATGAGCATTCTATGCTGGATCCGTTTTTTATCCCCTAGGGTTGCTACTTCTGGGCGGATGGGTTATGAAATGATGATGATTATGAAGACTGAATGGACAACACAAGCATACAAACATACACAAACACCCGAGGCGGGACTCGAAGCCACGATCCTTCCGTCAGATATCGTCAAGGAACTACTATCGTACCTATCTCAGCTATCCGGATAGATTTATAATTATTTATTAATATTAATATAATTCGTTATTATTATTTCTTGAATTCACGACTACAATATTATTTTTACGGAAATCGTTCATGGATCTTGGTCAATTAATTAATATTTTAGTTTGCCAAAGTTTCGGAACTTTATTATTCCCTCATCAGAGCTATGGGACACATAAACACATTATTACTACACAGCCGTTACATAGCGCGTATGTATCTTCCATAGATTTGATGAAGTTTCGAAACTTTAGCAAACTAAAATGTTAATTAATTTACCAAAACCCATAAACTATTTCTATAAATTATTTGTGGTTGTGAATTCAAAAAGTAATAATAATTGTAATAATAATAGTAATAATAATAATAATAATAATTGATAAAAATATGAACATCGTCTCCTATTTCCTGTGAAAAACTTTATTGCAATCCCAATCAATACGATTAAATATAATATTAATCAAGAAAATGTGTATTAAAGAAACATCTATTTAATTATCGCTTAAAATTATTACGTTTCCCAAAACGTTAATTTTTTATATAATCAAAATTTTACTCAGAATACTTATGGAGTAACGAAGAAGACTTTAACAAATTTTGAATATTATTAAAACAATTAACATAATCATTTTTCAGATATCAGCATCTGCACCTCCTGGAATTTCCTGAAAGACGTTCGTCGTATCATTCTGAAATGTTTAAATACCTCAAACACACGCAAAAATTGAAAACAACTGAAGGTTTGAAATAAATCTTAACTCATTCAAATAACTTCAAAATATTATATTATTACTAAAAGAATGAAACCTAGATGAGATGATTTAATATTGAAATTATACCATAACTCAGTATAAATTAAAATTGTAATATGGTAACTAATAATAGGTTGGTGTGACTGAATAACTACATAAAGTAGTTTTAATTATACAATATTTCTGATTTATTTCTTATTATATGAAGTTTGCAATTTTCAAAAGTATATGATATAAAGGAAACTTGTCATTCTGGATGATCTAACAGCATTTTTCTACAGCAAGGTTTAATCCAATAACTAGAAATATTCTACTAGATTTGTGTGTGGTTTTGACCACCTAATCGGAATCCGAACCCAGTGCACATCGTCTTAAACAAAAGTGAAGCCAAATTCACAACAGTTTCACCACTGTTAACTACGCCTTTACATATGCACGCATGTAATGTTGGCAGTGAACAGGTTCACATTGCGTCCTACGCAGCAACCTACTTATGCAAATCGCATTCCTTCCCCTGCACACGACGTGTAGTTCGGCCCTGTCATATTAATTATGCTTTATTCCTTTTACTTTATCCTTCGCGTTACTTATGTGCGGCACAGTTCGATCGAGCTATAAATATGCACCACTTGGGTAGTGCTGGAGCGGTTTAGTCCGGCAAGACTTGACTTTATCGTCCACCATCGCTGCTTTGTATCTTTCTGTGTATGGGAGTGGTCCGAGGGGCGGACAAGAGATAGAAAATCTGCTCCTCGGTACCTGATGATTTGCGAGTCCAGAATTTATCGTTTGTACGCGGTTTGTCTGAATTTAAGCCTCATTATTTTCATTTTCTTTTCAGTTGCCGTTTGTTAAATGATGGTGTGAATGCAATTCTGTTATCCAATTTTACGGATTTCTTCACTTTACTGAAATACTGTTACAGATTCAGAACTAACGCGTAGAATAAAGTAAAAGGAATTAGTTGAATTAACATAACCCTAACCACCTGCGATGAATTTTACTCGTAATTAGTGTACTCTGTCAACTTATTTCAAAAACCTGTTAGAATGAATAATTTGTTATTATTTTAACCAGAGAGCTTGTAACTTAAAAGTGATTTTTGAACTACTTAATAAAAACTCTTACTAGCTCTCCAAAACGAGACATAATTCAACCAATCTTTCTAAAAATTCGAAACTAAACTAAACTGAACTGAAATGTATTCTACATTTTCTTTATGTATCAAAACAAAGTTTGAGTTTCTGCGAATGTGCAAATAGTAGTTTTATATCAAAGTCGAATTAAATTGAAATACGTGAAAGTGAACCCAATTATTGTCAATCTACAAACATTAAACTGTAAACCATCATTCCACTGTTGACGATTACCCGTTTAGAAACATATTCAGGTTATTATTGACAATGGGATTGTGCAAGATTCTTTGGAAATTGTTTCAACGACAATCCAAATTGATTCTCGGCACTGATGAGAATAGTTTCTTCAGAAAACGTGTTAGGCATGAAAGAAAATAGTCATATTTAGAACGCAGGTTTTTTGTTTGCAAAATACTATGTCAATGCTGCTGAAATGTCCAGCCTTTCCATAATGTTCATATGATAAGCCTTCAATCCGTAAGTGGTTAACCATCAGAACACACTCGCTTTCTTATAAATAGTAGGTGCGTATTTCAGTAATATAACTGCATTCGTTGTCGATATAATCATAAAAATAATTTTTTGAACACAGAAAATTATCTAATTTTTGATAAAATCCATTAATTTTATTTTCAATCAGTCTTAAGGCGTACCATATATACCACCTATGTTAAATTTGCTACTTTTGATGCATATTTTCTAGAAAATGGTTAACTAGTAGTCCATTATAACTTTTGCCCTAATCTGCACTGCATTTATGGGCAAACATTATTTTTTTATTCTTGAAGATGTTTTTAATAAAAATGTAAATTTGTCGCCAATTTATGTTGATTCGTTGGGAAAAAGCAAGATTTGAACATCATGATACCTTCTTAATTAAACTAGTGGTACTACAGAACGTCACAGTCTCTCTCGTAGAAACTCGTTGGCGTCGTCGTCTCCAGTCTGGACTATCTTTTCGTTTTTGTACATTAGTTGAACGAAACATAAGTCCTGGCAAATAATTACCAAAAGAGGCAAGTTCAAGCTTGCTTGATTTTATGTCAATCTCCCTGTTCATTTCCAAGAAATTAACTACGAACGCCAGCAATCATTACGCCAATATTATCGCACCATTCCACTCATAGGACGTATTTGATTGTAATTGCTGATTATGAAAATATTATCAGAGAACACAATATTTATTCACTTCAGTGTGTTTGTTGTTCCATATCTGCTGCCAGTAAAAAGTGTATGTTGATTAGGACGCCATAAAACAAATAGTGGTCTAGCAGATTCTACATTTTTTGAAAGAATTGAAACATATATGTAATTAAAAAAAATTAAATGGAGAGATAAAACTTTGTGATGGCTGTTTGCCATGTGATGGCTGTTACCTTCAAAAGGCATGTTCCACATATTCAGATGATAATCTATATTATTGAATGAAGGCAGGAACTGCAAGAAAGCAGCGCCCCCTTCACCTCTGGAGATGAGTGAGCTGTTTCGGTTTTCGTTGCGTAGCCAGAAACTTGGAAACTAGTGAGGCTAAAACCACACGTAATTTCAAATGTGCGCAAAATTGCGCAAAAATTAGTCAAATTGTCGAAAAATTGTGCATCATTTAATTTCTAAATCTGCCTTTATGGAACAGATTTTATTGAGGAAAAAATCTCCATCTTTAACATTTTAGTTGTAGGAAGACTGACTGAAATTTTGCAATTTAGAAAAATCAGGCTTCTTAATGAACATGAGACCTGCACCATTCTCTTAAACCTCCTTCGCACTATCCATGAAGATAATGTAATAAAAAGCGATTGGGGTAAATTTTGAAAATGTCTCAGAGGCTTCATGTAAAGTGTAACATGTAATGTAAAAGTAAAAAGTAACCGAAAATTAAAATAGCGGTTTCAAATTGAAGGGGCAGAAACATCAGCCAGATCAATTAGGGAATATCAATTTAGGAGAAAATCAACTGAATGGTTTAGCCGCTAGCGTTGTTTACAAACAGACGGACGGACGTTTTGCCGTCAATCGATTTTTCAGTAACAAGAACTCACATAATCTAGATTCCATGTGGTAGTGGATCTTTTTCTAAATTTACCATCTGAATTTATCCACTTTTTCGTTACCAATGTTGTGTAGTAAGAGTTTCCCTGCCGAAAATTCGCCGTTTCTTCGCGCTGCATTACATCATTTTCTTTCTACTCCGTATCGAGAAAGTAATAATAATCCATAGAGTATTTAATAGTTTCGATTTTGACTGAAAATGCAAATATATAATCGTGTTAATCCGCCTGTTGCCATAAAGCAGGTTCAGACAGAAACCTCAGTGTGTGTCACTTCTTACGTCACCGCCGGCGTCATGGGACAGCAAGGAAGAGGCGCAGTAAAAACCCTCGGACCATAGACCCTCCGGGTGTCAACTTGCCCTTGGTCCAAACACACTCTATTTTGCGTCCTTAATACATAAATAACCATTATTCCATTTACATTAATTCCATTCTACAAGTTACACATACGCCATGAGATAATTGTGGTCAAATAAAAAATAAATAGTTCAGAGATCCCGTCAATTGTTAAGTTCTTTAGTTTCGTAAGTGTAGTACAAGTGGGAGGTGGTGTACATCTTTCCCAGCAAGAAGGTGAGATACATCGCCGACGTCCCCGCCGGCTTGCAGAATTTTCTCCAAAGAGCTATCTCCCACCAGCGGGGCACTGCCGCAACTGGAACAAGTTGTAAGCTCTCGACATGTGTGATAGTATAGTGCATGTAAGTGTGTGTAAGGGGAGGATAGGACAAAGAAGAGGAAGGAAAGATCGCGCACGCGCGGTCCGTGGCCCGTTTGTTAGGGTACTGCTCCGGCATTCGCGTGGTGTTGATCGGAGAAATCACGGAAAACTACCGATCAGAGCATCCGGCCGCTAAAATTCTCCTCTAGACAGCGAGCTCTGGACAGCGGATGAATTCGACATATAGTGCGATTTTTTTAACTGTGGCTCCGGCAGGTATAAGCTGTTGACAGTTTCATCCAATTGGGAACTTTGTCACTATAGTGCCATCACTATGGTGATGTTCAAGCTCCCGATTAGATGAAACTTGAAGGTATTGCAGAGACCGCAACGGACGCCGTGCCACCCAGACCGGTCAGTTTTCCGCACCAAACGAAACAACGTGCACACGTTTACGTGCAACTATTGTAAGTAGCCAACTGGCAGGCAGAAAGGCAGGAATCCAGGCAGACAGACAGGTAGGCAGACAGACAGGCAGACAGACCGACAGACAGGCAGGCAGGCAAACAGACAGGCAGGTAGACAGACAGGCAGGCAGGTAGACAGACAGACAGGCAGGCAGGTAGACAGGCAGGCAGGTAGACAGGCAGACAGAGAGGCAGGCAGGCAGACAGACAGACAGACAGGCACACAGGCAGGCAAGCAGACTGACAGGCAAGCAGAGAGACAGGCAAGCAGACAGACAGACAGGCAAGCAGACAGACAGACAGGCAAGCAGACAGACAGGCAAGCAGGCAGACAGGCAAGCAGACAGACAGGCAGGCGGACAGACTGGCAGGCGGACAGACAGACAAGCAGACAGACAGGCAGGCAGACAGACAGGCAAGCAGACAGACAGGCAAGCAGACAGACAGGCAAGCAGGACAGACAGGCATGCAGGCAGACAGGCAGCACCAGACCGACAGGCAGAAGAAAGGGCAGAAGACAGGGCAGAGCAGACGACAGGCAAGCGACGACAGGCAACAAGACGAGGAAGTGCAACAGACAGGCAAGCAGGACAGACAGGTAAGGCAGACAGAAGGCCAAGTAGACAACAGGCAAGAACAGCCGGAGGCAGCGAAACAGAGCAGAACCAGGCAAGCAGAAGACAGGCAAGCAGACAGACAGGCAGCGACAGACAGGCAAGCAGCAGACAGGCAAGGCCGACAGGACAGCAAGCAAGCAGACAGGCAGCGACGGACCGGCAAGCAGACAGAAGGCCAGCAGAAAGACCATGGCAAGCAGACAGACAGGCAGCAAGACAGACAGGAGCAGACAGACGAAGCAGACAGCAGGCAAGCAGAAGACAGGCAGCAAGACAACAGGCAAGCAGACGACAGGCAAGCAGGACAGAAGGCAACAGACAGGACAGGACTAAGCAGACAGACGGCAAGCAGAGATGACAGGCAAGCAGACAGAGCAGGCAGAGCAGGCAGACAGGCAGCAGCACAGACAACAGGCAGCAGCAGACAGGCGAGACAGACAGGCAGGCAGACAGAAGGCGAAGCAGTACAGGACAGGCAACAGACTATGACATGCAAGCAGACAGACAGGAAAGCAGACAGACAGGCAGCAGACAGCAGGCAAGCAGACAGAAGGCAGCAGACAGACAGGCAAGCAGACAAGACAGGCAAGCAGACAGAAGCAAGCGACAGACGGCAAGCAGAAGAAGGCAGCAGCAGCAGACAGGCAGACAGGCAGCAGGAGACCAGACAGGGAGGCAGGCAGACATGAACAGGCAGCCTGCATGTGCTTACCTGTCCAACTTGCGTAATCCATACTGCAGCGCTCCCGGGCTGCGGCGGGGCGGCGGCGGGGGCGAGCGAAGGCGGCGGCGCCCGAAGGCCGTGCTCACGCCAGCGCTTGGGCGCGGGGCGGGTGCGCGTGGTCAGTTCAGTGCTCGGCGGGTGTGTCGGTGGCAGCAAGGCAGGCGGGGGCAGGTCGTGTCGTGTTCGTGTGCGTGTGTTGGTGGGCGCGGCGCGGTCGAGGGAGTGGCCGGAGGCTGTGCGGCTGGCAGTGGGTGGTGTGCGGTGAGGGTGGTGTGAAGTGTGGTTGTGGTGGCTGGAGTAGCGTAACCCGGGGCGGCGGGGGCGGGGCAGCCTGCAGCCGGACGGGCGCGCGGATGCTGCGCACTAATGTGAGTCGGATGGTGGTGTTTAAAACGTACATACGTAAAAGAAGGATGCCAATCGACAAGGAAACAGGATGTTATTTAAAACTGGATAAAAAATATTGTAGTTCAGCATGTGTGTGAAAGGAGTTTATTTGGAAGTGGTCTGTTATAGATTTTTTTATTTTAGATGTATCTACGAGCAAGTAAAAAATCAGTCAGAAAATTAAGGAAAGTGGATTATTAATTCGATACGCTCAAAATACTAAAAGGCTTTTTATTGACAAAAACTCTTATTTTTTATTTTTCTCTCTTTGGTTACTTGTGCTTTGGACCAAATATACATTTATCAAAATAAATTTATACAATTTTTGTTATGATGGTACACTTCCATTTTAAAGGCTTAACTCGTAAAAAAGTGAATACTACCATTGATGTTAAAAAATATGGAACAAAATATCATATAAAATGTACAAGTTAGTAATGCAAATTTTCAAAGTAAGTTGTAAACAAAACCGACATGAAATAGACATTAGAGTAGCAAGTAAACGCATGATATTAACTCAGGCTTGTCATATCTAACGAGGAATGAGACATCGATGTTGGTTTTCCAAACGTTGGTATTTTTATAGCAAATTGATGTTATTGAGCAAATATCTTAAACATCATGTTTGAGGCTATTTTACTGGATGTATGTTTTTATTTTTGAGTTGCAAAAATACAATAACTGAAAGGGCAGACAATAATTTTTAAATATCCACATTTTGATTCAAAGTCAAGAAAAAAAGTTAGCTCCATCTTTTTGTGATAATTGTAGATCTTTTACTTATGGTATTATCCAATAGTATAAAGTTTGTTAATAACTATTCTACACTTGTTTATTTATTGGCAGCATCAACAGTGCAATTAGCAATTAAGAACACCATATAACAAACTTTGATTTAAAATCTCCATCATGAAATTTCGCGTTCCCTACATGTTACATTGATATTGGAAGGATAGGAAAGAATATTTTACATAATCGATGTTTGAAACATCTGTGATATTGGAGCAATAGCATTTTAATGAACGATTTAAAATTTAGCATCGGATATTTTTGTTATGAAGATGGTGAAATTACCTATTCCCAACTGTCGCAACACACAATGAGAACACTTTAAATGAAGGTACAAGATATACAGTCAGTATATATGGACCTTAGGGATCAAGATATATAAAGTATTCAAAATAGAATAGTTTCTACGATGAATTGGTGTTATCGAGATTCATAGATCGTGAATGCCAAAGTTAATGTTTTTTTTTTCTTTAAAACAATTTTTTGTTACAATGATGTGAGTAAAATTTAATAGATTCAGTCATATAGACGTAGCATCAGAAAAAATTAAATATCATGTTATTTATTTAAAATATTAAAAAATGTACATCAATATTTGGTTGCTGACAT